>CM070628.1:26282314-26707034 GCA_036346255.1 Ampelocalamus luodianensis | reverse complement strand
TGTTCTGCCTCATTTAGGTCCCAACTGTTGGCTAATCCAAGCGATGTAGCACATCGATTATATGGGTAGAGGCCAAAGTGCGACTTTTCCTAAGTCCTAACTACGTGTTCCGTAGGTTATTTGTAGATTTATTAGGGTTATTGCTCCTCGTTAATTTGTGTATAAAACTTAAAATCTGGTAAATTTTCGTTTGAGAAGAGCATAGAAATCAACGTGTTCGATTCCAACTCAACAAATGCACGATCACGGAGTAAAATGGTATTAGTGCTAGATTAGTAGATGAAAAATCGCAGTAAATAGTAAAATTCTGAACAAACTGACGTTGGTAATAACTAATTAACTATGTGTTGACTGCTTGTAGATTTCCAGCACCTGAACAGCTCCGGCCTCCACCTGACGCTGCACCACCCGCAGAGCCCCTGCTCGCCGGCGCCTCTGCCCTCGGACCTCCCCTTCTCCGCCGTGGTCACCCGACGAAGCACGCATCGCCCACCTCGCCTCGCGCCTCGCCAAGACTCCCTCCGGCCGCCCGACGTCGCTCCACGGCCACCGCAAGAAGGCCGCTGGCCACCTGGCCGACTCGCTCGCCTCCTCCGTGCCGCTCACGCCGGGCACGTCGGTGGGCGTCGGCAACTACGTCACCCGCCTGGGCCTCGGCACGCCGGCCACCTCCTACGTGATGGTCGTCGACACGGGGTCGTCGCTCACCTGGCTGCAGTGCTCCCCCTGCGTGGTGTCGTGCCACCGGCAGGCCGGCCCGCTCTACGACCCGCACGCGTCCAACACCTACGCCTCCATCCCGTGCTCCGCGTCGCAGTGCGGCGACCTCCAGGACGCCACGCTCAACCCCTCCTCGTGCTCCGTCTCCAACGTGTGCATCTACCAGGCTAGCTACGGAGACAGCTCCTTCTCCGTCGGGTACCTGAGCAAGGACACCGTGTCGTTCGGCTCCAGCAGCTTCAACTTCTACTACGGCTGCGGACAGGACAACGAGGACTCTTCGGCCGGTCGGCGGGGCTCATTGGCCTCGCGCGGAACAAGCTATCGCTGCTCTACCAGCTCGCGCCGAGCCTCGGCTACTCCTTCTCCTACTGCCTCCCAACGTCGGCGTCGGCGGGGTACCTGTCCATCGGGTCCAACAACCCGGGGCGGTACTCGTACACGCCGATGGCGTCGAGCTCGCTCGACGGCTCGCTCTACTTCGTCAGCCTGGCTGGGATGTCCGTCGGCGGGAGCCCGCTCACCGTGTCGCCGTCGGGTACGGCAGCCTGCCTACGATCATCGACTCCGGCACGGTGATCACGCGCCTGCCCACGAGCGTGTACACGGCGCTGAGCAAGGCGGTGGCCGCAGCCACGGTAGGGCGCCGCCCGCACCGGCGTACTCGATCCTGGACACGTGCTTCCAGGGCCGCGCGTCGCAGTTGCGCGTGCCCGCCGTGGACATGGCGTTCGCGGGCGGTGCGACGCTGAAGCTGGCGTCGCGGAACGTGCTCATCGACGTGGACGACTCCACGACGTGCCTGGCGTTCGCGCCCACCAGCAGCACGGCGATCATCGGGAACACGCAGCAGCAGACGTTCAGCGTCGTCTACGACGTCGCGCAGTCCAGGATCGGCTTCGCGGCCGGCGGTTGCAGCTGAAGAATGAACTGCACTTGCACGCATGGACTTAAGCTAGGTAAATGAGCAATGCTTCTTTTGCTGCCTATCTGTCCGAGCAGAGCATGGCAAGCTTCTTGCAAATACATTCACTTGTAAATGCATTATTGTGAAAGAAGATAAAATGTTGCTCTAGGGCCTAGTTTTACATGTGAAAGAAGATAAATACTGGGTGTAATACTATTGTTTAGGTGAAGGTGATAAAGCAAGCACGTGAAAAATATGTAGTTAATATGATCTGGGGTCATATGATCCAAGCAAAGTGTACATCGTGAATAGGTAAATTTATGTGTTTTGAGTTCATTCTGTTTACTAAAAGTGTCCAACCATTGTATGGGTGAACAAAAAAGAAGTATAATAGCCTGAAGATTTAGTCTATTGCTTATGATTTGGTTAACATAAGTTCATTCATTCAGCATCTTTTGACCCCCTTTTTTGAAGAAACCTTTTTGCTATCACGCCTTCTAAAATAAAAATGAGAGATTTTGGTTATGCAAGGCACTAATGCAAACTAGGGGGTCTATGACAACAATAACAGACTTCCATTTAGTATGAATGTTTCAGTCTTCAATAATTGCTACATGGACAGCTCCAGTACTACTTTTCGTTATGGAAGGAACTGCATGTAATGGATGGCAGGACATGCACATCAGTCACTTTTTCCCACATTACTATCTTTTTTAGTGCTGTCAAAACTAGGTATATCAATTATCAAAAAAAGTACTACTCGGATAGTTTCCATTGATACCGCAGATAAAGAGTTCATAATCTCTTATGTGACAGATTTGTACATGTGTTAAAGATATTTCTATACCAATATGTTACTACAAACGCTACCAGAGGGCATCCTCTAGTAGTTCTGTTCCATGAAATCTAATAAAAGAGTAACGAAAGTTTCTGACATTACATATTCCATGCATAGCACAAATAGGTTAGCCAAGAAAATCAACCATTTTGTGATCGAGAAATTCTTTGCAGTTAAAATAATCAATATGTCATCACTGCAAAATAAGCAGCTCAAGCATACTTTGTAAATCATCTCTTCAATTAGCATTCGTATAATCTAACATCAATCTGCCTGTATCAAATGATCTATAGGTGCGCATGAGCACATGCTATCTGGGTTTGAACCGTACCACGTCTTCCAGTCTTTGTTGTCACAAGGGTAAAACCAGCGTCAGGCACTAGATTATGCATCTTCACGCAAAACAGTAGATTTCTACATCAAACTCTAAATTCATTCATGTATTTCAGCGTGTCTTCCAAAAAGACATGTTTGCAACATGCTCATGCAATTGAGAAGATAGTACAAGTAGTCAGGTACACAACGTTAGTTAAGTTCGTACGGTGAAACAGTAGTCCAGTGTAAATCTGCAATAAGTTAGAGAAATATTATTTATGGATTATATAGAATGTTGGTTAAGGAAAACTTTCTCCACGCAAGTACTTGTTAATTTAGAAAAATACACCATTTTATGGTGGTCATGGCCGTTACCAACAAACTATGAATAGCAAGATATCTCTGGGCTGGCATAATAACTCAAGGGAAAATTTAGAGGTCTCTGTATCGCACAATGCAAATGGTGCAAAACTCTACATGATGATTGATTGCTTTGCAATTTCGAGGGTATCTGTATCACGCAAAGCAGATGGTGCAAAACTCTACACGATGACCAGTTCTACGTGACTGATTGCTTTATGGACCTTGATGCTGATGAGACATCTTTGCTTTTTGGACATAGAACCAACAAACGACAATATGAATCCTTCAGAGTTGATATTTGGTACGGCGTCAACTTCAATCAGGGCCCTGTTAAGGCGCATGCAAACAGCTCATGTCAATGGCTGGGGCCTAACATGTGCACTCCGCATGCACCCCCAGTGCAGCTGAAAGGGACCAAATGGGACTTGCATGTGGGGGTAGTGGCAGTGGTGATCAAGATATCCAAACGGCTTTGGGGTTTCGTACTTTGATTTTTCATGGAATTGGCTATGGCCTACAAATATGCTGATATGAAATGTTTCTTCAACATTGACAGGTGAACTATGAAAGGGAAACACTTTAAAGGGCAGCAACCTAGCAACTATTATTGACAAGACTAATTTATGGCGTTATGCAATTTCTTATTGTTTAACTGTTTCTATGCTAGAAGTTACATTTATAGTGAAGACTGCACAAAATCAAACCTCCAACAGTAACAAAAATGTTAGCTGATTAGTGTTTCAGTTTCTGAAGTTGGCAAAGTGACCAATAAATATATTCTAAGATGGTAACTTAGGACTGCAGATTTGTTGTCCACTTGACCATTGTCATAATGTAAAGAAGTCAAACAACAATCCGGTTTTACTTTTGGGCCCAAAGTTTAATGTTCCACTAGATGGGTTATAAATGTTAAGAGTGTTATACATTCTCTCTCTCTCTTAGCACATGTGGCCCCATGTAGCCCATGAGACCCATATAACAATGTCGTATATACTCTCCCATTGATGAATAAGCTTTACAGATTGTGAATAGCAAAATCACTCTTCCAATATTCTAATATGGTATCGAGCTATTCAACCCTAACCCTAACCCGTTTCCTAATTCAACCTCCACCGTCTTCTCCTAGTAACGTTCTTCGCTCGGTCAGTGAGGCCTAAGCCGCGCTTGCGCTGCCATCGCTCCTCGCTCAGCTCGCCCGACGGGCCGCCATCGCTCGCCTGCGCCGTCATCACTCCTTCCTCTGGATCGCCTCGAGCTCGCCCGGATCCCCTCTGCTAGAACCGCGCGTTCCTCTGCATCGATCGCCGATGCTAGCGCCTCTCTGCATGGCGCCATTCTGCGTGACGCCACCAATGCCGCCTTGAGCTCGCTCGGATCTCCGCCGAATCTGCGCATTTCTCTGCATCGGCGTCGGCGCTTGCTGAGCCGCCGAATCTGCGCATTCCTCAGATCGACAGCGCGCCGCCTCGAGCTCGCCACAAGTTCTTCACCGGATCGCCTCGAGCTCGCCGCAAGCTCTTCACCGGTCCACCGGTCGCGTCTCCTTGCCTCACCCGGCGTGCGCTGCGATGCTTCCTCCTACCTCTGAAGGTCGTCCTGCGCATCACCGGATCCACACCGGAGGTTGTCCTTTGGCGTCTCCTCTACCTCATCGCCGCCCGCCGCCTCAAGCTCGTTTGGCCCAATGAATCTGTGGCTCTGCTGCTCTTGATACTCCTTGCTACAACTTACTCTCTAGTAGCTTTGGTAACCTCTGCTCTATGCACTCTGCATTGATTGCTTTGTTGCCTCTGTTACTATTGATGCATTACTCTTGTTGATTGCTTGCACTCTTTGTTGTGCTTACTACTGTGTGGTTGTGGTCCATCAAGATGGTCAAATCTGATTCAATGTTTGGGGGTAGTTCAACTCTTGTGTTCACGAACATCAAGCTCGATGGGTTGAACTACCGAGCATGGGCCTTCTCAGTCAAGACTACTCTTAGGGGTTATGGTTTGGCCTCTCATTTGACTGGCGATCCTCCTAATCCGAAGAAGGTTGATGTTGAGGCAGTAAAGGCTTGGCAGAAAGAGAATGATCGTGTTATGACCGACCTTGTTCTAAGTGTTGATGTTTCTTTGAGGATGAGTCTTGAATATCATATTTCAGCCAAGCAAATGTGGACATACTTTGAGAAGAGATATATTCAGTCAAGTGGTACTCTTTGCTTCATATTGCTCAAGAACCCTCATAGCATTCAGCAGCAGCGGGATCAGACAGTGGAGGAGTATTATGGTGCTTTCACTCATATCACTAGTCCTCTAGAGTCCATGACACCAAAGGCTGCCACTGCTTGCCAATCTTGTGTTGCCAAAGATGAGCATGCTCAGCAGACGCTCATATATCAGTTTGTGATGGGGCTTCGATCAGAGTTTGAGCCTATTCGTATTAAGTTACTCAACTATCCTACTCCACCGACTTTGACTGGGGTGCTTTCTAGTTTGATTGCAGAGGAGACTTATCTTCATTCACTTATAACTACCTCAGAATCCTCACTACATGTTGTCCTAGGTCTCTCATAGTGGTCTAGATCTATCAGAGCTACACCCATAAAGTGTTGGTATGTTCTCATTGCAAGAGGACTGGTCATCTTGTTGACAAGTGCTTCAAGTTATATCCAGATCAGCTTGTTGAATATCGTGCTAAACATCCATCTGATCGTCGTCGTGGAGCACCTACTGAGCCTCCGAGAGCACTTGCTGGAGCAGTCACTGGTACCACATGCACACCTGCTATGACTTTTGGGTCAGTGTCTACTATGACCTCAGTTGCACCTTCTGCTCCTAGCGCTGCTCATCCTTGGGTTCTGGACTCGGGTGCCTCTTTTCATGTTACATCGGACATATCTCAGCTTGTTGCTCGTAAGCCCGTGACTGATGCTGCATATATTCACTACTAATGGTACACCTTGCTCTATCACTCATCGGGGCATTCTCCTACATCTCGCTTATCATTTCTCGATGTATCTTTTGTTCCTCGACTATCTATGAATCTTCTTTCCGTTGGTCAACTTCATCGATATGAATTGTTTCATTGGATTTGATGATTCTTCTTGTTTCATTCAAGATCATTAGAGCGAGAAGAGTGATTGGTTCGGCCATCGCCGTAGAGGCTCTCCTAGTCTCTATGTCTTGGAGACCTTACATCTTCTCTCCACCGAGACGTCGAAGGCCATAGAGTCTTCCGATATGTCATCATCTCAGTCTTCTGTTGGTTCTTCCTTCAGCAAGTGGCATCATAGACTTAGTCATCTTTGTGGAGCTCATCTTACCACTCTAGTTCACCAGGGTTACTTAGGTCATGTCACTATTGAGTCTAGTTTTCATCGTATTGGTTGTAAGCTGGGGAAACAGCTATAACTTTCATATTCTAGTAGTACCTCTCAGTCCTCTTGTCCTTTTGATTTGGTGCATTCAAATGTATGGGGTCTATCTTCTTTTGCTTCGAAGGGTGGTCACAGTTATTATATCATATTTGTTGATCATCTCGATATACTTGGATCTATTTTATGAAACATTGTTCTCAGTTGATTTCCATTTATCAATCTTTTGCTAAGATGGTTTATACACAGTTTTATTCTTCCATTCGTGTCTTTCTTTCTGACTCTAGGAGAGTATCTTTCATCAACCTTTCGTCAATTCCTTTATTTTGAGGGTACTCTTCCTCAGCTCTCGTGTCCTAGTGCTCATACTCAAAAAGGTGTTGCTGAGCACAAACACCGTCACATCATTGAGACTGCTCGTACTCTTCTCATCTCCTCATTTGTTCCCTCACTTCTGAGGGGAAGCAGTCTCTACGGCAGTCTATCTCATCAACCATCAGCCCTCTTCCAAGCTTCAAAGCAAGTGTCCTAGCGAGGTCCTGTATAGAGCACCTTCTCGCTATGCTCATCTTCGTGTCTTTTGTTGTGTCTACTATGTCCTTCTAACACCTCGTGAGCGCACAAAGCTAAGCGCTCGATCGGTTGAGTGTGTCTTTACAGGTTATAGTCTTGAGCATAAATGCTATCGTTGCTATGATCTCTCAGCACGTTGCATTCACATATCTCGTGATGTGACCTTTGATAAGGGTTGACCCTTCTTTTATCATTTTTCTACACATCGCACTTCTTCGAAAGATTCCACCTCCATTTTGTGTCTACCTCTCATTCCTTCACCTGATTTGTTTTCTCCAGATACACCTTCACCAGTTTCACCTTCTAGTGTCTCCTCCACCAGCTTCACCAGTTTCTGACATTTCCACTTTTCCATTTCACTATAGTCGTCGTCTCGTCGACAGAGAGTTCCTCCTGATCCTCAGTCCTCCTCTTGACCCTCCAGCCAATACCACCGACTCTGGCGATCGTTCTACTACATCACAGTATGTCCTACGTGATCGTTCTTCTATTCAGGCACTAGAGATATGGGGGTTTTCTCGTGCAGGTGCAGTACCTAAGCCAAGTATCTATCAGGAGGCTACTAGTATATATAAGTGTCAGTTGGCTATGACAGAGTAGCTCACAGCATTAGAGTGTACAGCTACGTTCAGGATCTGCTTACTCGCTCTGGTATCACTGATACACGCAATGATGCCACCTCTGATACACGGACACGACAGGGAACCGACGAGTCCATGTTGGACACCGTGTCGGACACGGACACAGTACGAATACATATTTGTGGCATGTCCAAAATTAGGCGTCCGAAAAAAATGAAAACGTATTTCAAAAATGTATGAGACATTCGGCCCAGCCCATTTAGCCCAAACGGCCAGCCCAACTGAACCCTCCTCCTCTTAACCCTAGTCAAACCAGTCCCCTCCCTCCTCCTGTGCTCAGCTCGCGCCGCCCCCTTCTTTCTTATTGACCGCGCATCCCCGAGCCACCACTGCCTCGGTCTTCCCCGCCGCCCTTCACAGAGCAGAGGAGGCCTCGATCCGTCGCCTGCCTCCTCGCCGCCCCTGCTCTACCTCCTCTTTGGCACCACACCGAGCCGCCACCTCCACGTCAAGCTGCCCACCAAGCGGCACCATCCAGGCGCTCGGTGCCTCCACTGCTCGGATCCTCTGCCTCGACCTCCTACTCCGCCGCCCCAAGTTGCCTCCACTGCCTCCGCCACTCTGATCCGGCGCCGCCTCTGCCTCGGCGCTCGGATCCTTTGCCTCGATCTCCTGCTCTGCCACCCCAAGCTGCCTCCTCCACCGGTCCGGCCGTTGGTACAGGTCACAAAATGCCACCTTTGGCGGTGATCGAAGGTCGGCGATGATTGCATCCTCCGGCAACCGGCGGTGAGCCCAGTGAGTCAATCTTCTCATGCCCCTTCCTCTCCATTCTTCATGCTCCTTCGTAGATCTAAAATTGAGATCTTTCTGGCATCCTTCATTCTTCATGCATCTGAAATTTAGATCTTCTTCACGCATTTGAAATTGGTATGGTGGTTGTACCACTATGAATATTATATTTGGTATACTATGCAAATAGTGTTAAAAAATATTCTGGTTACTATTTAGTGAATAGTACAAATAGTATTTAGTGAATAGTGCATACTATTGTGAATAGTATTCCGTGGATAGTGAATAGTATTCTTTTAATCAAATTTGAAAATTAACTTTTAATAGGATCTTATAGGTTGCCGAAACCAACAAGACAGCCGGTTGTGTAATAGTGGTTGTGAAATCCTACTCGGTACTCACCATATTTCTTGCTAATTTGCTTCAAAAGTAGCTAAACTTTCCTTATGCGTTCTTAGTCATAATCATATGAGATAAAAAAAATTCGTCACTCTAGGCAGTTCCACCCGAAAGGAACACTCTCACGGACCAAAGGTTCTCTCTACCACTCAGGGTTCTCTTGAGAACAACCAATTATAGAGGTTTCTCCTATAGAGTCCGTAGCATAAAACCTTGCCTCATATGATCAGATTAACAAGATTAAAGGATATTCAAAACTACTTCATTTCCACAAAATAGCGTACATATGATTTTCCCTTTCAGGAAACCCCGACGATTAATACAAAGACAGAAAGGTACCTTACACTGATAATATTACAAACCTTCTTACTGGATGAATATCTTACAGTGGTATTCTTCTTGAGGAAATAAACTTATGCTAGTAGTGGAAGGCTAAAGCATTATGCTTTAAGCTAGTTGTAGTCGAAGGTTGGTGTAGTGGAAGGCTGGTGTTCTTGATGTTCTTCGTGGTTGTCTTCGTTTTTTCTCTCCCGGTGCCTTCTTTTGCTGGCTTGCATCTCGTTTTATAGTGCGGAGGGTGCGAGCAGCGCTTCTTCTCGAGCCTTCTTCTATTTATTTAAACCGGGCTTGAAGGAGTAGGCTTGAAAGGCTAAAGGATAGAGTTGCATGCGTGCATAACTTTTTACAAAAGGCTTGCCACGATGCATAAGCTTCGGTGGCTTCGGTGCTTGAGCATATATGTATGTCCTTTTAGTGGCCTTTGTAGTGGATGCATGAACATTTTAGTACATGTATGGTGGCATTCGTGCATTCTTGTTTGTCATTTCTTTGGGAAAAATATTCGTCCGATGGCGCTTTCATCGGACTTTATTCTATCTCGCAATAGTTGATTCCATCATTCGTTGTCATCATCTATTATCATTGGTGCAGAGGAGGTACCTTCAATTTCATCTGGTTGAATTATTTGATACCAATCTAGCAATTTCCGATATTCTCTTCTGATTAAGGTATCTTCGCCATAATTTAGTTTTATTAGGTGCCCAACACTTTTGTGTAAGAAATCACTACTTCTACCAAACCATATCCTCATTATTTGGTTCTGAAAAACCATTTGGTATGTGGTGTCTAGAAGAATGCTTTCTTCAATTTCTATGGCTTCTTTGAACCCTCGCTACTTATCATGATTCATATTCGAGTGAAGAGTTCCTTTTGTCCTACATTTAGAACACAGTCCTTTTTCCATCAAAAGATTTGAAATGACCTTTGAGGATATAAATATCATGCATTGCCGTCTTATTGGTGGCGTGAATCTTAGAGGAGTAGAATAGAAGATAATTTTGTATCTTCCCCTGGAATTTACCAATCTCTTGCATGTTTCTTTAATCAAGGTCGGATTTAAGAATTTGATCTAGTGTGCCATAAATGACATGGATTAGAGCTTGGTCTATAATGCCTTGAAGAGAAATGTAATTGTGGGTTCGTGTTTTTTAGTCTTTGAAAGAATTTGCGATCTATCTCTGCTCTCAGTATTATATAATTGTGGTATGACTGGAAGATCTTTTGGTCATCAAAGTGGAGGAGTGGAAAAGTATGGATATTAATTCTAATAGTGGGGTTAAAACCTCTCCCCTTATAAAGGTTAATGAAGTGTTCTTGAAGGTCGAAGAACACTCTCATTGGTCTTTTTAGGTATTTTTCCCAAATCAATTCTTGGATGTCTAGCCCTAGGCAAGACAATGCTTGCTTGGTTTTAAAACTTAATCTGGAAATAAGAATTTCATAGATAATATTGCTAAAGGGATCTTTTGTGGCTATTTTTTCTTAAATTTTTTGGCTACTTGCAATATCATATTCTGGTCTAATTTCTTTTAAAATTTCTTCCTTTATACCCTTTTTCCATTGTGAAAATATATTTTTAAATATTTTATTTACCTTTAAGTCTATATATGAATCGTTTAAGGGATCTATCCCTTTTAATATCTCTTCCTCCTTTGTATTTACCAAGGTGAAGACCACGAGTTTTCTTATTCTTAGCTTTTTATATTTTTGGATATAATGTTTGTGAGGTTTCATATAATAATTTATTTTCAATATTTTTCTAGCTTGAGATAATGCTTCTTAAATATTTGCATATTTCTTCTAGGATATTCCTCCTGCTAATTTTGATTCTATTTTTGAGCAATTATTTCTTCATGATATATATATATATATATATATATATATATATATATATATATATATATATATATATATGCTCAGTATTTTACCTTTAAATACCACATATAAAGGCTTCGATTCTATAATTTCATGATTTTCCATATAGGCATTGCCTCATTTGTCATATGAAAGTATTCAGCAACGTTGTTTAATATTGATATCATATAACCTTTATCTTTACACTTATTATTATATTGATACCAGAAATTATCCAATATATATTCTTGTATTTCATCGATAATTATATGTTCCTTTAGCTTAAATTTATAATAATTTGGCGGAAATATTTTAAGCTCATTATCAATTCCAAAGCTGAAGCATTCAATCCCATTATAATTTATTGTTCTCTTCATACCTGCAAAATAGATAATAAGTGAGGCAGTTTATTATTGTTTTCTTTCAAATATAACTTTATCATTATTTCCGGTAATAATATCTTATATATTTGTACTAATTTCTTCTTCTATTTTAGGACATGTGTTGTATTGAAGATCATCTTTAGAAATTTCTAAGTGTTGCAACTGATCTGGAGGGGTCTCACCACGCTTTCGCACTTCTAAGATACATGAAATATTGTCTTGATATGGAATGAACGTGATTCCTTGTTCATTTATAATTGTGGTCTGCAGTGATTGTTGTAAAAATCTAATATCAATTATCATTTCGTCATTTACCATAGATAAATCTCTTATTGTAATTTCATTTATTATATATTTTGTGCCATTTATGTACATTTCAACATTATAGGCTAATTAGTTATGGATCTTTTTATTCCTGACATATTTGTGGATATTTTTGCTTTATTAGCATCTATTGTATGAACTATTTCAGGACATTTTATAAAGTATTTATCACGGGTAATATTTTTTGTGCAACCTGTATCTACTAATACTAATATTTTATAGGTAATGTTTGGTTTTAGTTTTAGCTTTACTGGTATTCTTATTCCCAATATTTCTTTAAAGGGTAATTTAACTATATATTTATTTCCAAAATTAGTTATAGCATCATTTAACTGGATCATCTTATCTCTTTTGTTGTCTTGTAATATTATTGTTTGTTCTTTAAACTCAGTATTTTTATTTTATTTTTTCTTTTTGCAATTTTTTAGTGTTTATATGATTTTTTTAAATCCCCTATCTCCGCTTCTAATTTATTTATCCTATTTTCTAATGCTCTAACTCTACTAGATAATATTCTTTCGTTTGGTTCTAATTCTATTTCCTTTCTCTATTTTTGATTTTTTACCTTTAAACATTCAGAGCATGCTTATTTTAGACATATACTACAAATAGCTCTATTTTCTTGGCTTGGATAATATATACATAAAACACATTTTATCTTATAATCTCTTTTTCCTCTGATCTAATCATGTTCACAGTTTATTTGATCCATCATTTCAATTTTTAAACCAACTAACTTATCTATTAAGTCTGTTCCATCATTGTTTGATTCGTATTCATCTTCATTATTCTCAATTTTTTCTGTTTCTATTATTGAATATATTGACTCATCATCCTTTATTTCATCATAACATACTAATATATTCTCATTTACACTATCTATTATTAGAACTCTTTCTTGTTCCTCATATTTACTAGAATATCTCTTCTGATCCTTATTAGGACAAGTTCTTAAATGATCAGGTGAACTACATATAAAGCATCTACATGTTTTATCATAATTCTTTTTAGGATCATAGCGTTTTACATTTCTTTTATGTAGGTATGGAACTTTATTATCTGATTTTCTTAAAAAGAATCTTTTCTTTATCTTATATCCTCTATTTTGAGGTTTACGATATTTTCTATTCGTAGGTCTATCATCTCCATATGTTAATGGTATTTGAACTATCTTATTACAAAAATTATAGTTTGCATATTTCATGGACCTTTGAGTCTGTATATTTGTGCAAACTTTTCTTTAATTGCTTAAAAACAAATATTATAGCATGAGATATATTGATGACTAAACCTTTAGTTTCTTTCTTATATTCATCGAATATCATGCTTCCTAAAGGGTCGGGTAATTTATTAAAATATCGCTCAACTATACCTTTATTATAACCTTGTTTGGCAGTAGTAGAATTATATAAATAATGTTGTGAAAATTCTTTTATTCCTTTCCAATTTTTCAAAGTTAACTTCTCTATGTCTCTCAACCTTTCATTCTATAATGTGGTATATTCCAATTCTGGATCTTCTGCTATAATAATATTTGATATCATATTTGCAAAATTGTTTGGATTACTACCTGCTCTTTTTAATTCTTAATAAAGATTAGTATTTTCTTCTACCCATTGTTCCCATAAAACTTTCATATCTTCAATTTTATTTACTATATTATCTGATTTTGTATATAGTTTTGCACTATTAGGCCTTTTCAAATACTTATGATATTTGGCAGTCTATAGGATCATGTGCGGCTAGGTTTAATATTACACCATCACTCTTATGGTTTTGGAATTTTACAGCTCTTTCAAACTCTCTTTTCTTAGATCCTATGTATCTGTATTGTCCAGAGATATAATTGTATGGATATTTTTCTTTTTCTGGAGGCCAAGTTCCAGCTACTCTGGATGGTCTTTCCATTTCTCCTTCATTTTTTACTGAAATTTCTCCACATCCTCTTTTCTTGCACCGCCTGTATCTACTTCCATTGCATTATCTAAATTATGTAAACCTATCTCATCTAAAGAGTATATAAAATCATTATATTGTTCTGAAGCATCTGTAGTTTCTTCATTCCCCTTTTCATTCATTAATTCTTCCTCTTCTTCATAACTGAAACTTGGCCTTCTTGTTGTTCAAATATAACTGAGTCTAGATCATATAAAGTTCTTGCTTTATAATTTATAAATCTTATACTGTTCTTTTCTTTATTGTTTTGGTAACTTATGTAATCTTTGGGTTGCTTTAAAACCTTATCTTGTATTAAATTACTTACATTCTATTCTTCTTCTGCTCTTTCTTCAAAACCAATTCTTAGAGGACTCATGAAT
The DNA here is from genome assembly GCA_036346255.1 of Ampelocalamus luodianensis. NCBI lineage: Eukaryota > Viridiplantae > Streptophyta > Magnoliopsida > Poales > Poaceae > Ampelocalamus > Ampelocalamus luodianensis. The sequence continues at coordinate 26,692,967 of CM070628.1, read as the reverse complement.
TTTATACCTTTGGATTGCATACTTTCAATTACATCACTCACATATACTTTATATTTTGTTCCACTCTTGTGTAATACCCCAAAAGTATTCAAGAATATTCGGGAGAGATTTTGTGAATTCAGAGAAGGACCAAATATAAAACAAATTTAGCAGCAATTTGATAGAGGGGTTTTCTGCAGTTTTTCGGCAACCTGGGCCTCGGACCTTAACCCAGGAGGCCCATGAGGGGCTGGCCACCAATAAAAGGAGGGGGAACCCTAGTTGCTACAGTACCGCGCCCCTGGTATTGTAGCGCCGCACTGTAGCACCCCCCTACTGCTATGCCAAGAGGAGAAAGGGAGGAGAGGAAGGAAGAAGAAAAGAAAAGGGAGAGAGGAGAAGAAGAGAGGGAAGGGGAAGGTTCGCGGGCTGCATCGTGGTCTACAGTGGTTCGTCAAGGGTAATCTTAATTTTCCCCTTGTTTAGATGCATTACGGCTTAATTGATCTATGTCGGTAATTAGGTCTGCTCAGGACAGTTCGTGTTAGACCGACGTTTTGATATAGTTACAGGTAGATTCAGTTCTAGACATCTCCTAGAGTTTTGTAGAGGACATCAATAGCTTTTGATGAAGTGCTAGATTGCATTATTTGGACCTCTGTAGCAGAAATTATGAATTTATTAGTGTGACTGTTCTACGAATCTGCCAATACTACTGTGTTTTAGTAATCGACTTGAGAGAACGATTAAAGGGAAAATTAGAGCATCTCAGTATAACGAAAGTTGTAGATAATTGTCGTAGCTTTCAGGGAAGCCCAAGAACGCGAAGTTTGGACAAACGAGCTGAAAGTTATGATAGTTTTAGTGTACTGTCTAGAGAACCTGACGTGAAATCGATGTTTTGTTAATCAACATAAAAGGGATATTAGATGGTCGAATCAGGAAGGTCCACCAACTAGGTTTAGTTGGGGAATTTGATAACCTTTCAATAAAGTCCAAGAACATCTCATTTGGACTCCTGTACTAAAAGATACGAATTTTTGAACACGACTATTTCCAGAGGGGACATATTAGCATTTAGAAAATTGGAGTTAGAATCGCGTTACAAGCTTTTGCTAGTTCGTGTTTGCTTATATAGTTTGTTTGGTCCATTACTATTGTCTTAGTAAGCTTTTAAATGAATTTTCGGTGGGGGAGTGGTCCCAGAGGCAGCACCCTCATCACATCCTCCGATCTCACGCGGTTAAGGCAAGTGCTTGTTTGTTAGTATTGTAAATAAATGTGATATCTATGGATGCTTGAGTGTTATGGATGTTGATGACCATGAATATTGGTGTTGTGAAAATATGTATTATGCATGGATGTTTGAGTGTATGGATGTCTATGAACATGAATGATAGAAGTATGAATGAGTTAAATTCATAAGTGATGTTGTTGAGGAAGTATAATTATGATGATTTAAGATTTGTTCATATGCATCATGTTGACATAATGAAGACTTGGTCACGTAGTGACCAAGCATTTGTTGAGATCCCGTCATGTATATGCGGGCTTGAAATCCCCACACTTGTGGAGTTTGTGTGGGCTTGAGGTCCCATTTACTTGCAGAGTATTGGACAATTGGTCCATGCGCTTGCAAGCACAGGCATGGTATGCGGCGACTGTCGCATATCTCGCATTACCGGTGAAATGTGAAAAAGAGTGAAAGAAAAAAGTTGCATTGCATATTTGCATTCATACATCATGAGATATATTTTCGAGTAAAGTATTGGAATGGAATGTTGATGTTGTAAATGTGAGTTTAATGTTTCATTATTGGTACTTGCTGAGTCATTTGGCTCACCTTTCTTTTGTTGTGTTTTAGGTACCTTTTGCAGAACGGCATGCATGGCGTGGAGTAAACTTGAATTAGATTCACACCGCCATCCACCTTTAAAGTTGATAAATTTTCTTTTAGTTCGTACCTTAATAAATGAGCAAACTACTTAAGGATTGATTATGATTATGCTTCATGCATGGATTAAGTGTAATAATGATGAGTAGTGTCTTTTGGATACCTTTGGATATGCTAGTTGCCTACCTATTTTGAATGCCTATTGATGATTCTGGATGTTAGATTATTTATATATGTTTTATTCAAATGTTAGAACCTCCTAGTAGCTACCTTTACGAGAGAGGTTCTGCCGAAATTTGGTAGAATGTTTTGGCTTAGAAACGTTTAATGTTAGTTTGGTAGCATTTCAGGCTCATGTTGGGCTGGGGTGTTACATCTTGTTTGTTAGTCTACCTATGAATTCTATACTTACTAATAAATTTGTTCCTTTGAAGTCTTCATATCCTTTAGTTTGAAATCTAAAACTCATTTTTTTTTTCTATAAATACTTTTATAGGCATGATTAAATCTGGAGCTATATAAGTTATTAGACTATTTTCATTCATATCACCTTCTAAAAACCCTAATGTTGCTTTATTAACTGTCTCATCTTTTATCCAATAAATTTATTAAAACTTTTGTTCCTAATTTCTTTCTTGTCATTCCTTTAATTCCTATAATATACATACCTTGATGTATATATTTGTAACCTAAATATTTTAACCCATTTTCAATTTACTTACAATTCTTAATTTAACTGGTTGAGATAAAACACTTAATTCTACTTCTCTAGATATTATACTTAATTTGTATTTCAAAAATTAAAAAAAAATAATATACATAAAAAAATCAAACTTCCCTCTCGATCACCCGTCCTAGAAGTGCTCCACAGGCAGCATACTTAACATACAAAGCTCCTATGCATGTGCTGCCATCTTGCCATTTCTTTTTCAATTAAAAATTACCATCTTTCTCTCCTAATATTACATTTTTTCTTTCCCTTCTTCTCCAAAAGCTTTCTTGTCCAGAGAGCACGCAGCGCCATTAGAGGCATTTGAAGCTTTTCAAAGCCCGCTTTTTCCTCCCTATTTCTTCACAAAATTTGTGGCATTCAAACCCCCACGTCACACCTCCCCCATTTTCGGCCATTGACCCTTTCCATAACCACCCCAATCCCGCCAATCATGCCACTATCCACCAACGGTCACGCACGTCGTCCTCCCTCCTCGGTCCCTCTCTGGCCCTATAAATAGCGGCCCCGGGTGCCCCTTCTCATCCCCATTCCACCCTTGAAGACTCCCCCTCCTCCCTCCCTTCCTCCACGACGCAGTGAAGCTTTTTCTCTCGTCGACAGATCGTCGTTCCGCCGTCTCTAGCGTTGTCGGCAGTGGAGCTCCGCCACCTTCGACACAGACGGGTTCGGCTGGGAGACATCGGATGGAGGCGGAATGCGACGGAGAAGGTCTTCGGGTTGACATCGCCGTTCAGGGCAAATAGTGTGGCGAAACGAAGAGGAACCACGAGAACGCGACGCACACCTTGGTTGGGGTGGAGCGCGCAAGGTCGGCGTGGCGCAGTAGAAAGGCGTTGATGCGGAAAAGGACTAAATAAATAATGAAAATAAATAAAATCTAAAAATTACGAAATAAATACTAAAAATAGTAGATGAATTTAGATAAATTTAGGAAGAAGAATTAACGGATTTATAGTTTGTATGTGAGAACTAATTTTTGGAAGGAATAACACGTGCATGTACAAAGCATGAAGTAGACTAGATAATTTTGGACACTCTTCTTCCAGGCGACAAAAGCATGAAGGAAAAGGAAAAATGGCATCTGGCAGTGAAGGAAAAGGGAGGGGTGGCTAACGAATAGCAAAAATGGAACCCTGGCGACGTACTCTACCTGATGGTGGTGGTGACGGCACTAAAGACGGCGGCGCAGCGAGCTGCACCGGCGGCGGCGCACGGGGGCGGTGGCGCTCCGACGAGGTTCTGGCGAAGAGGGAAGGTGCGCCGTCGCGATGCCGGAGGAGGTGACGAAGGTGGCGGAGCTCCACTGCCGACGACGCTAGAGACGGCGGAACGACGATCTGTCGACGAGAGAAAAAGCTTCACTGCGTCGTGGAGGAAGCGAGGGAGGAGGGGAGTCTTCAGGTGTGGAATGGGGATGAGAAGGGGCACCCGGGGCTGCTATTTATAGGGCCATAGAGGGATCGAGGAGGGAGGACGACGTGCGTGACCGTTGACGGATAGTGGCGTGATTGGCGGGATTGGGGTGGTTATGGAAAGGGTCAATAGCCGAAAATGGGGGAGGTGTGACGTGAGGGTTTGAATGCCACAAATTTCGTGAAGAAATGGGGAGGAAAAGGTGTGCTTTGAAAAGCTTCAAATGCCTTTAATGGCGCTCTCTGGACAAGAAAGCTTTTGGAGAAAAAGGGAAAGAAAAAAAGGAATATTAGGAGAGAAATAGGGTAATTTTTAATTGAAAAAGAAATGGCAAGATGGCATCACATGCATAAAATCTTTCTATGTTAAGTGTGCTGCCCGTGGAGCACTTCTAGGATGGGTGACTGAGCGGGAAGTTTGATTTTTTTTATGTATATTATTATTTTTTTAATTTTTGAAATACAAATTAAGTAATAAATCAAATATTTTTAGAACATAGCAAATGGAGTACAAAAATTCTAGAAAAACTCACAAAAATTTCTTGAATTATTTTGGATTTAATAAAAATAATTCTAACTTAAAGTTGCCTTTTATTTTTACACATAATTTATTTTGACTTTAAAATAATTAGGGAAAAGCTTTTAAAATTTCAAAAAATTCTAGAAATTAATTAAAATTTTATTTTTCACTTTAAATCATCTTGTCTTCTACCTAAAGTTATATAAAAATTATATAATAAATCAATAAGCAAGTTTAATTGGCTATGCAAAGTATGCCAACTATGCTCTTCAGAGGGGTTTACTCTGCACTTTATATTGACAGTGTCTTTTGTACTGATAATTTTTCCAGAACTAACTTCTAGGTTTAAATATTTTAGTTTTTCAATGGTGACAAACCTTACTAACAGAACAGTATAGTTATCCCACCACGCTTCTTTGCCAAGCTCTGATACGAAGATAACAAGATAGGGGTATTCAGTTGTATTCACGATTATATATGACACCAAGACAAACTTTGATATTAGATTCTAATAATTAAGCGATATGAGAGATCGCGATGGTGGTATGATGGTTGTACCACTATAAATATTATATTTGGTATACTACGCAAATAGTGTTCAATAATATTCTAGTTACTATTTAGTGAATAGTAAATAGTATTCGGTAGATAGTGAATATTATTCTTGAATGGTATTATTTTAATCAAATTCAAAAATTTACTTTTAATAGGATCTTGCAGTTGTGAAACCAACAAAGCAATGGTTGTGCGGCAATGGTTGTGAAATCCTACTCAGTACTCACCATATTTTTGCTAATTTGCTTAAGAAGTAGCTAAGCTTTCCTAGGCGTTCTTAGTCATAATCATATGAGATAATTTTTATCATCGCTCTAGGCGTTCCACTGAAGTGAACACTTCTCTACGCCCAAAGGTTCTCTCTACCACTCGGGGTTCTCTTGAGAACAGTAGATTATAAAGGTTTCTCTTATAGAGTCCTTAGCATAAAACCTTGTCTCATATGATCAAGACTAAAGGATATTCGAATTAAAACTACTTAATTTCCATAAAATAGCTTACATATTGTTTTCTCTTTGGAAAAACCCCAACGATTAATACAACAACGAAATGTACCTTACATCGATAATATTACAAACCTTCTTCTTTGGATGAATATCTTACAGTGGTGTTTTTCTTGAGGAAATAAACTTATGCTAGTAGTGGAAGGCTAAAGCATTATGCTTTACGCTAGTTGTAGTCAAAGGTTGGTGTAGTGGAAGGCTGATGTTTTTGATGTTCTTCGTTGTTGTCTTCGTTTTTTAGAGTTGCATGCGTGCATAACTTTTTTACAAAAGGCATAAGCTTCTGGTGCTTGAGCATTCGTGTATATCCTTTTAGTGGCCTTTATAGTGCATGCTTGAACCCTTTTAGTATATGTATGAGCTGGCATTCTGGTGCCAATAAGACAAACAAGAATGCATCAGAATGCCGGCTCATACATGTACTAAAAGGTTCATGCATATACTACAAAGGCCACTAAAAGAACATACACGTATGCTCAAGCACACCAGAAGCCACCAGAAGCTTATGCATCGTGGCATATCCTTTTGTAAAAAAGTTATGTATGCATGCAACTCTATCCTTTAGCCTTTGAAGGCTACTCCTTCTAGCCTGGTTTAAATAAAAGAGAAGAAGGCTCGAGAAGCTAGAAGCGCCACTCGCACCCTCCCGTAGCTATAAAAGGAGATGCGAGCCAGCAAGAGAAGAAAAACGAAGATAACCACGAAGAACATCAAGAACACTAAGCCTTCCACTACACCAACCTTCCACTACAACTAGCTTAAATCATAATCCTTTAGGATATTCATCCAGTAAGAAGGTTTGTAATATTATCAGTGTGAGATACATTTCTGTCTTTGTATTAATCGTCGGGGTTTTCTGAAAAGGAAAATCATATGTAAGCTATTTTGCAGAAATGAAGTAGTTTTGAATATCCTTTAGTCTTGTTAGTCTGATCATATGAGACAAGATTTTATGTTAAGAACTCTATAGGAAAAACCTCTATAATCAACTGTTCTCAAGAGAACCCCGAGTGGTAGAGAGAACCTTCGGGCCATAGAGAAGTGTTCCCTTCGGGTGGAACTGCCTGGAGCGACGATAAAAAATTATCTCATATGATTATGACTAAGAACGCCTAGGGAAAGCTTAGCTACTTCTGAAGCAAATTAACAAGAAATATGGTTAGTACTGAGTAGAATTTTACAACCACTGTTGCACAACCGGCTGTCTTGTTGGTTTCGCCAACCTGTAAGATCCTGTTAATTTTCGAATTTGATTAAAAGAATACTATTCACTATCCACAGAATACTATTCACTTATTCACTAAATACTATTTTGTACTATTCACTAAATAGTAACTAGAATATTATTGAACATTATTTGCATAGTCCACCAAATATAATATTCATAGTGGTACAACTACCATACCAATTACTACGATCTCTTATATCGCTTAATTATTAGAATCTAATATCAAAGTTAGTCTTGATGTCATATATAATCGTGAATACATTGAATACTCTCTCTCTCTCTCTCTCTCTCTCTCTCTCTCTATATATATATATATATATATATATATATATATATATATATATATATATCGCTTACTCTGACTCCACTTAGGCGAGTGATCTTGCTGATCACCGATCTATCACTAACTACTGTATCTCTCTTGGTACTTCGCTCATTGCCTGGAAGTCCAAGAAGCAAACTGCGATGTCACGCTGTAGTGCAGAGACTGAGCTTCGAGCTATTGCCGCTACCATCTCAGAGATCATTTGGCTTCGATGGCTCTTGATTGATCTCTATGTCCATTGTAACAATCCTACACCTCTCTTTTGTGATAATACAAATATCATTCAGATCGCTAGTGATCCAGTTAAGCATAAGCTAACAAAACACATTAGTGTTGATGTATCCTTCACACGATCTCATTGTTAGCAATCGACCATCGCCCTCAAGTATGTTCTCTCAGAGCTTCAAGTTGTAGATTTCTTAACTAAAGCTCAGAGTCGAGAATAGCATCGGCTTCATCTACTTAAACTTAGTGCATTAGATTATCCTGATCCACCTTGACTTTGAAGGGGGTGTTAAAAGTGTTGTACATTCTCTCTCTCTCTCTCTCTCTCTCTCTCTCTCTCTCTTAGCCCATGAGATCCATGTAACAATGTCTATATATACTCTCCCATTAATGAATAAGTTGCACAGTTGTGAATAGCAAAATCACTCTTCCAATATTCTAACAATAAAAACTTTTGCATTATTGAAGTCAAAATCATGAAGGCCATCACCATATGTGATGACCAACACCGCACTAAGTCGGACTAGGGTTCAAGATTCCGGCGGTAATCAGCCAGTTACTACTGGTTTCCTGTGATCCTGGCCCGGTTTAATTTTCCAAAAGTTGCCTGGGACGGCTGGGTGTTGAATTTTAATTTTTTAAAATTCAAAATTTTCATTTCAAAACTGTAACATTGAAAAATTAGTTCAAAATCAAGCATAAGAACATTGTGAAATATCTTAAAATGTCTGTGTCAAAAAAATCTAAAAGTGGACAAACAAGAAATAAAAATAAAAAACTAAAGTTTTTGCCCAATATTGTTGAACGAACTGCTGGAAGGCAAGTGGCAATCATTACAGATCAACAAGTTCTGAACAAGATTGGAGTAGTGAATGCCGAAATTCACCTTTAATGTCCGTTGTCTACCATTCAAGGTAGATGAGGACGGTGCCAGCTTTAGCTACACGTGCCTACAAATGTTTGGGAAACCAAATCCTACAGTTCTGTTGTTTTGTGTTGTATAAACTATAAAAACATATGTAGTCGGGTTGAGAGAAAACAGCTGCCATATGTCTAAACAGATGGATGCTTCAGGATTCATGTTACGTTTTCAGCCTGTGTTAGCCCACTGCAAGCCACACTGTCCTCCTTTCTGCACCTGATCTCAGTTCCCCAATTCTACAATGGCAGCAAAGAGTTGCTGGAATGGAGCTCAAGAGCAACAGCAAGTCTGCAACCATGTACAGGCTGCAAGACATCGGTAGGGCTTATTGTTGTTTGCAGTGTTCCAGTATAATTTTTCCAACCATGAGCTTTCAATGTTTTTCTTTGCTTGTTTCTTCACTGTCAAAGATCCAACTAAACTCCCAAGATAACTTCCCATCTTTACTACTTATTGGTGTGTCCACTGCAGTGGTCACAGTCTGCAACAGAATGGATTTTGTCTAATTGCCTGACAGTTCTCAAACGGTATACGTTTTAATTCAAAATTTGAATTTTTAATTTCTTTCACAGACATTTTATCATTGGTTCCTGCCATAACTAGTCAGCCATTATGTACCAGTCCGGTACCGAGATATAGAACCATAACTCAAACTAGATTGCATCTAGTGGCCCACAGCTATATATAGGTAGCTTTTGCAGATGTTTTGAGACATTAAGGCCCATCCCAAACAGGACCACCACAAGGAATTTACACTAAGCTAGTCTTAAGTGTTTCTAATCAGTAAAACTAGGAGATTTGAAATAAAATATAAGTTGTCTACCATGAAACTTTGTTCATTTGACATCATCTTGAAACTTCACTCTTGATATTAGTAACTAGCAATTTCACAAAAGTAAATTGGTAATCCAAAAACAACAATCTTCTAGGGTTACTAAATGATCCAATTCATGGAGGTCTGGGTGAGAGCTTACCGGTTTTCAATAGAGTGGATCCCTTTCCAGTAGTCAGCCCCAAGTTGATTTTGTTCAAAGTTCAAGCTCCATGGAAGCCCATGTGTGACAAACACAACTCAGAATCCACAACTGATGTAAGTTTGTATTTTGTAGTGTGGCAATGCAGACTGAACTTTAGTATCTCTCGATGTCGGTAATCAAATACTCTTTCCAGTCACAAAAGAATGTTATTTTGGGATACGTGCAATCAAACTTTCCAAACTTTGACTATCGATATCTTTTCAATATTTAGATTTAACATATGAAAATAGTATGTATAGATTTGTCTCGAAACACACTTTCATAAAAGTATAAATTTGTTAGGTTTTATAAATATATTACAATAGACATTAGTGTCAAAGTTGCGTTTTGAGGACTATGTCGATGTCCAAAATTACATTCTTTCGTGACTGGAGGGAGTAAATATGTCCATGGTACTTGATTTCTCAGAGAGTACTGCAGCACTATTCCAGCCATTGAACCACTAGTGTTCCTCTTCCATGTCAAAAAAAAGCATGAGAACCCTACACACAACATCAATTATAAATGAATAAGTCCTCCTATTTTAAAACTTCCTTATAAATAAGACAGTGTAGACAATGTACAAAAATTCTTTTTTCAGAAGAAGCAGTAGCGGAACATTCACAGAATCTTGGAAACAGTATAATTAAACTAAGCATACTAATATTTCTAGCAGGAAATCTCGCAGGAACCACAAAAAAACTGAATTTTACTCACTACCAGCCTTGTGAAGATAGATTGCTGATACAATCAATGTATGGATTTTCATCAATGGGGTTAACTGTAGGAATTTTAATCCAAGACCACGGCAAGAGTGCAAGACACAAAAGGACCTAAAGAAAGGAGCTTTCTTCCAACTACCTGGACTACTAATAAAACTCATGAATAAGCTACCGCTCTTACTTTCTACCTGAATCCGAGTATGAAAGCAAGCTGTTTAATCTGTTTTGCACAATAAATAAGGGCAGCACTTGTGTTGAATATTATGCTGTGTATCTGAGCTTTCAAGGGTAGCAAGATCTGTTCAAACCTTCAATGCTGAAAGATTTGTGGTATCAATTGATAAAAGAGACAGCTCATTCAGTATCAGAACTAGTTGTGAGGTCATCAACAGTAGTGTCTTTGTTACTGATTTTTTCAGAAATAGCTCCCTCACGGTTCTTAAATAAAGCAACATGCTTCTTGTAATCTTCAAGCTCCTTCTCCAGATTCTCAATAAATTGGCTGGTATGTTCAAGAGATTGTTCATATCTATATTTCTCCAAGGCCTATGGAGTATGGATACATAATGTCAGTCAACTGAACCGATTACAAGATAGTATGCTCGTATAAAAAGAAAAATAAATAAAGTAGCATGAGAAGAAACAGGTATATTACAAGACAGCATGGATAAAGGAATGTAGCATGAGAACAAACATGTATATTTGGAATTCGAACTGCATACGTCTGTATAGCACAAAATTAGCTTTAGTAGTTATGATTACCTTCTGCTTAGAAAGAGTGTCAGGAGGTGACATAACCTTTGGCTGCACATAGTTCTTTCCACGATAAAAGATAATGGTATTGTTGGGTTTAATATCAATGACTGTGCCTTTGCTGAGCCTTGCCAGATCCTTGGCGTACTCATACACTTGGCCAGGCCGACAAGGCTTGCAGACCACCTTCACAGTCTCATGCTTCTTCCAATGGAGATGCATATTGAGAACCACACCACCAAAGACCCCTCTCCTCCCAACAGGAACATAATTCTTCTTCTTGTCCCCAGTTCGTTTGAGGTAAAACTTCTCCTCCTCGGTCAGAATCTCAGGGTCATGAACCGGCTCCGGAGCCCTTGGGACCTCGTACTTCCTAAGTTTCTCAATCAGCCACTCTTCTTTCCTCTTAGCCTGAATCCACATGGAAAATTGACAATGCAGCATTTTTCCTCAATCGGACAGTCACGACAATGGAACAAAGTAGTAAAATGCTAAAAATTAAGCAACCTTTTCGAGCTTGTATCTTATCCTGACTTCGGGGTTGGGCGACTTCATCTTCTTCTTGGCCTTGAGGCGGTACCACTTGAGCTGGTTGACCTTGGCCTTCCTCGACATCTTCTTCTTTGCTGGTAGCTGCTTCCGGCCCTCCTTCTGCTTCGCGCACGCATTGCTGACCGCGAACCTGGCAAAGCCACCGTCCGTGTTCAGCGTGACCGCCGTGCTCCCGTACCTTACAGGAGGGTGAAACCACCATCTCCGCGCAGTTATATCAGATCCAGCAACCCACCAAGAACGCCGGAAAAACGGGCCGGGGCGTGGGGAACACGCGCCGTGCAATGGCATCCAAGAATCACTGATCAAGAAACAATGGGGGAATTAAACCGAAAGACGAGACGGCGATGGGACCGCGACGAGTAGGAGAGGCAACGAACCGTATAGAGCTTAGAGCCGCGGCGGAGAGGACCAGCTGGCGCCGAAGGAGCCGGGGCGCGAGGGACGCCATGGCGCCGCGGCGGCGGAGGAGGAGGGACTGGGCGGCGGCCGCCGGCCGCCAAGGGTTTTAGGCCTTCCCTTCCTCCCAGTTCCACCGTAACATTTTGGAGTGGTTGGCCTCGTAAATTTTGGAATGGGCCGAGCTGGGCTCGTGCTCGGCTGTGAGTCCTCTTTATTGAAGGCGGGCTGGAGAGCGTTGGATCAAAATCGACGGCTCCGATCGAGCACTGGCATCCGGGCCGTGCTGTGAGTCCTCTTTGTCGAAGGCAGGCTGGAGAGCGGATCAAAATCGACGGCTCCGGTCGACAGCTGGCGTCCGGCCCGTGCACGGTCCGGACCGCAGTTTGCACGGGCATTGTCGCCTGTCCCTGTCCATCACTCTCCATCATCATTGACTAGAGGCCCGCGCGCGTCTTGGCGCTCCGGGGAAGGTAAGAATCTCTGCAGCGTGTATGCTACAGAACTTCTAGAATGTATGTATGTGTTACACAAATTCACGCAAACTGCTATAACATAAGCAACAGTCTATATCACAGCTGAAAGTATGTATATCGATCTAATTGTAGCATATATATATATATATATATATATATATATATATATATATATATATATATATATATATATATATATATAGAAACATATGATTAATCCTGTAGTAACAGTGGTAATGTTTTAGAGCATGTACCATTCTAGGGCAGAGATAGACCATACAAACAGACATAGTATTACAGCGCATAATTTGAGTGTGCGATAACAGTTATGGGTAGAGACAACAGATGGTGTCATACAGATCATATAAACGATATACAACAGTAATATAAACCAAAGCAGAGGTTCCGTAGGATAGATACGCAAAAGGAGCCAGGGCAAAACAAGACGGTAGATATAGCAAAGCATAACTATGTAAGGCAAGAGCAAAACAGAAGCTATGTGGTACCAGCACGCTAGATAGGGTTTGTTATAAGGAAAGCATAATGTAGGCTAGTTAGTAACCGAATTATACAGGGAATAGGTAAGGGTTTAGCAAACATGTATAGAATAGCAGATACCGAACAAGAAATTAACACGTAAGCAAAGACAATATACCTGGATTCATTTTTTCCCTGTCTGCAGGGTTCTCACTGACAGGAGTAGAAGTGGTTATATGAGCTGAGCTGTAAATTAAGTGTGATATGTAAGCGCGATCCATAGAGAGGCACAAGCAGATAGAGGAATATTGTTGGTGTAGTAGAAAAATGTTGGTGACTAAGAAGAATACCTAACAATAGATAAGTTTTTTATCTGGCCGGTTTTGAATTAGTTTAACAGTTTGCTAAGTTTGTGCCCTCTGAATGATATGGTTATAGATATACAGGAATTGAAAAGCGAATGGGATCGACAGCCTGTTTTGAAGGAACAAGCGACTAGAGTCTTTTTCGAGTAGGTGGCAGTGGGGAGGGTTTCTTTGAACCTGATAAACATTGAAGAACAAAGATAGCATATGAGACTCCTTGACTGAAAAGGTACATATTAGAGTAATAGTAAGCAGAATGAGATAAAAGAAAGATACAGCGGCTATTTTCCTGGCTCAGCACTTAGTGACTCGCAGAAGGCGGTGTCTGCCCTGTGGTCTGAACACGTACAAAGGCAGAAATTCTTAGGACTAAACACAATCGAACAGATTTTACAGAGCAACTAATCTGAACAATAATACCCTACAGATTTTCATAAGTTCATTTTGCTGCATAATCACTTTCCTCATGTACTTGCCTAGCTCCTATCGACACTTGTTTACCCTTCCCACGCACTTAGCTATCTCAATACGCGGAGTGGTGTTTTAAGTACAGATACACTACAGCTTTTCATAAGCCTATTCTGTTGCATATTCTAGTCATCTTTCACTTTGAATCCTTACTCTAGGACTTGAAGCATGCACAATAACAAGTAATTCTAATAGGAAAATAATGTGTTGTACCTAAAACTGATGGAAGCAACTGTAACGATCTATAGTGTAAGAAGCCCAAAGAAGCGGAGGCGACAGAAGCGCGTAAATACCTCAGCAGGTATAGTTGTCTGGAGAGGCGTGCTTGCATGGGCTGATCCTTCAGTTTGTGCAACGGAAGCGGTAAATTGAGACGAAGATGTGGCAATATGTGTGGAAGAATGTATATGTGGAATAGTAGGCTGTCTTCCTAAGGCGACTATGATACGGTTGACTTAATAGGTCTTTTTAGGGCCTTGAAAACTATTATCTGTTATGTTGATGTGCCAACTGTATTTCTTGCACACGACCTGAGCAATATCCGGTGAGATGTCAGCGCCTCTTTGGCTCGACCTGAGAATCGCACCAACTTGTTTACCAACCGCTTGCTGGCCAACATCTCCAAATAGTATAAATTCTGCGTCTGTTGTTCCATCAATACTGTCGAGGTCCGGATTTATACATTCGAAATTCTCTGTGTATTCTGAACTAGCCTCAGATCAGTAAGCTAGTTTACACAGGAAACATCGATAAAATACCATCCATTTATCGAATTAACTAAAAAGATCTTAAAATAACAAATAGTAATAATAACTGGATCTTATGATCAATGTTTACTTAACTTGCCACATGCAGGGCTAAAGAAACAAATAAACTCTTGCAGTGAACGAAAAAACTTAGAAAGCCCAATCAACATGCCGACAGGCAATCGAGTGGAAAACGCATCCTAATTCGCAAAGTTTCCATAGTACTCTTTCTCGAAGAACTCTTGAGCAGTTTGATACTCTTCTACTGACAAAGTTTTAAGTTGTGAGCACATAAAGTACTCAACAAGTCATAGGGAAACAATATGCATTTAATATTCATGCAAGGCTTGAATAAAGGATTAGTTGTATGGTTGTTTGGCAGAAAGCGGTACTAATGATAAATAAGGTAAATAGATTGAAATGCGTAATTTAAAAGATAATAAGTAAATAAAGTAAACTGTTTCTTTAAAATCAACCAGTTAACTTCCCATTCACTTCCTAACCAAACTACTAAGTGAATTCCCCATTCACTAAACGAACATTATATTCATCAAGTGAACTTCTCATTCACACTCTGACATATTTTATAAATAAACTCTACCTCTCGTGTAAAATCCTCGATCATGTCCATGATCGCGGATAAGGCTATTCAAATAGATTGATTAACACTTTGCAGAGATTATACACGTTACCCATAAGATGCAATCAACTTGTTCGGAGTTGATCACAACAAAACCTTTCAGAAATTTCATCTCAATAATTGACTTTCCCGATGTGCATACCGTCGATCCCAACCTCACCGTTGGTTCAACGCACGTCGTTGGACTTGGAAGAAGCGAACCATCCATTGATGTGACTTTCAGAGTAGTCCACACCTCTACCCATCACTAAACCTACTACCTGAGTAGTCAACGTCAAAACTCTATAACTTATTAAGCTAGGCCCGTCCCATCAGGCATGTAGTTGTACGATAAGACCCAGTTCAATGACGCACAAGATTAAGTCCTTGGCAAGTTACTCAGACGAGTCTACCACAAACCCATAATGTGCTAACTGCACCCCATTACTTCACGATCGCTCGTTCGAGTGCAAATCATTTTGTTAAACCAAAACCAATGACTTACCCTATCATGGTACACAAATTTTAACAATAGTAGCTAACCGCCACAATTCTATATCTCATTAAGTCAAATTTAACATTAGTGTATATGTGATCATGAGCCCATAGTAACTAAGCATGAATAAGCATATGTACGATACCCATATTGGTGATACAAATATGTCCAACGAATATTAATTATCCTACGGTGACAAGTGATTCATGGTATTCAAATGTTCAATGAAGGCATAATGACAAATAGATGATTAACCCAAAAGCAATTAATATAAAGAAAGCATGCAATTGATATAAAATAAGATACTTTTGAAATCATAGGTTCAATATGATCAAAGGACTATGACTTACCTTGGCTTTGGCTTTACTCAGTTACCATACTTGGATCTTCAAAGTTTGCTTATGCTCTTGCTCCGTGAAACAGATCGTCTAGCGAGATAGAAAACAATAGGCGAAGCACAAATAAATTCAAATAAAATTCAAATAAAATCCAAAAATAATAAAACCAACTTTAAAAGAAAGAGCTCAATTTTAAATGAATTTAGGAATTTGAATGGACTGAATCGGAGTTCGAACAAAGGAGAACGGACTCTTGGAAGATTTGCTGGAAAGGAAAAAGAGAGAGAAAAACACTATTATGAATTTTAAATTTTTCTTTCAAAAGGAAATTCTAGATTATTGCGTCAGCATGACGTCGACAAGGATTTTAATTTTGGTCAGAATTAAATTTGTAAAGGAAAATAATTTTAATGACACTGACAAGTGAGGTCCACCTGTAAGTGAAAGAGAGAGGGAGGAAGAGAATGACAAGTGGGATCGAAGTGGAAGTGAGAAAGAAAAAGACAGAGAGGATGACAAGGATGACCCACAGGTCACAGAGAAAAAGAGAGAGAGGGCCAAAGGAAGAAAATAGAGGAAGGTCCTGGCGGCATCTTGCGCACGGTGGCGGCAATGAGCGGCTGCGAGGGAGTTGTCAAAGAAGGGAAAAATGGAATGCTGGGTTCTCGAGGTTTCCTTTGGTGGCAGTGGTGCGGCAAGGGCGACAGTGACGACGGCAGGAAAGACGCTTGGTTGCGCAGCGACGATGTTCATTCAACGACGCCCGAAGGAAACGAAGAGGAGCACCAGCAAGGAGACAACACGAGGATCACGATGAGAGGCTCGGGATGTCCGGAGGACAACGGGAGTGGCGTGCAACAGTGGCCAGAAGCGAAGAAGAACAGTGATGAGGACGGAGCACCACAGCGGCGAAGAGACAACAAAGAGGGAGGGGATCGAACGAGGACGACGAGGGATGCGAGATGACACTCTCGGATAGGCAAGGGAATCACCGGAGGAAGAGATCAATAGTGGAGGCAGCAACCGAACTTGGAGATGACGAAGGCGACAATGAGGTAATAAGCTTCCGAAGATGACAAGGCGAACTAAACGACGATGATGGCACAGGTAGAGCATCTTTGATGATGGCAGAACGGGCGATGGAGTGCTTCGGCGGCTTCTTCGACGAAATCCAAGAAACGACAACGTGAATCGGTGAAGGAACCTTGGGGTTCGGGAGAGGAGAACGAGGTGCACGATTTGACGCGGGTAGCGCACTGTATATATGGCTAGGATGGGAGATTTTGTGAAGAACACAGTGGTGCAACGTGCTCGACTCGGACATGAGTGAAGGTCTCCCGATTGAAGACAAAGCTAACATGGCGGGGCCACATGGCAGTGAAAGAAAAGAAAGGAGCTAGTGGGTGGCTTATGCTCTACCGGGCTTCTTGCAGCATAGCGAGCGGGTCATGACAATGTAAAAGAAGGAAGCAGGCCAAAGAAGACAGGCCAACAAAGGAAAAGAATGGGTCGAGAAAGAAGTTTAAGCCCAAAGGAAAATCTAGAATTAAAGGACTTCGAATTTTAGAAAATAGATTAAAGAGGTTCGAGCTCAAAGAAATAGCAAATAAATTCCAAAAATTCCCAAAAAAAATTACAGAAAATACTTTGGAACTCAAGAAACCCAAATAAAATAACTTTTAATTTAATTGAAGTTTGCATTATTCACATTAAATTGTTTTAATTTCTGAAAATTCAAATTAAGCTTTGCCTTTACAAGAAAAATCAAATGGTTACTTTTATTTTTAAAAGCTTCAAAAACAAACCAAAACATGGGATGTTACAAATCTTGTCCCTGCGATTCGGGCTGACTAAAGAATAGATTCAAAACCAAACCTTGCTCACTCTTCCAAAATATTTCTCTTATGAGTGAAACAAAGCTACAATTGACGCTAGGCTAACTTATAGACTTACCCGAAATGACATTCTGAACTGGTTGAACTTCTTCTATAGTGATGTGATTTAGTCGTCCTCTTGCTGAAGTTGATGGAGTCCTGGTAGATTGATTTGGAGTATGAGACATTCCTCTTCCTACTCCCGGCAAAGAAGTCCTGACTAGTGTAGCTCCCAAATTGAAAGGAATTGGTGTCGGCCCTTGCTTCTGCAGAGATTTGTTGGTATAATGACTTGTCTCATGACAGTTAAACACATGTAACTCCTGCAGCTGGATTGTAGATCCTCTGAGGTTGACGATTGTTACTGTTATTAACATTGTGAATTCATGAGTTCATTGAATGAGATACTGGTGCAGGGGTTCTGAATACGACAGATGAATTACTGTAATGAACAGGCTGTTGAGCATTAGTTCTGGCTCTCTGTAGATGATTCTGATGAACTCCATGTTGTATCATCTTTCTTTTACGAGGCTCTTCCAACTCACGATGATAATCTTCTATAAGTACGGCTTCATCCACCATATGCTGAAAATCTACATAATCATTTTCCACAACTTGCAATTTCAGACTGGGATTAAGTCCACGCTTAAATCGCTTCTGACGTGCATTATCTGTAGCAACATCTTCTGGAGCATAGCGAGAAAGTTGAGTAAACTTGTTGAGATACTCACTCAAGGACATGTTTCCTTGCTGTAGATCACGAAATTCATTCTTCTTCATTTCCACTATATCATCTGGAACATGCTTGATGAAAAGCTGGCGAAAATTCTTGAAGCATAAAGAACCTTCTCACGATCATTGCATTGAGCAATGGCGAGTTTTTTCTCAACAGACCGCAGCCAATCCTATGCCTCCAAAGGTTCCAACAAATGAGAAAACGTAGGTGGATGAGTTCTCATATACTTTGATAACTTGGAATGTTGATGAATCGGCGGTGGAACGCTTGATTATTCTGGTTCAACAAATTGACTATTGTAGTGGTGGTCTAATTTTGTCGAGTCATCATATTGTTCATGTTGTGCATCATTGCATTCATGAGTTGAGTTTGAGCTGCTAGAAATTGTCCCATGTTTGGATCTGTGACTCTAGGTACTGGTGACTGTCCACTAGCATTGACATTGGCATCCTCCGATTGAATACGACTTGATGTGTTACGAGTGTCAACCATCTGCAATGATCCCCCACAAGTTTAGTAGGTGAGATAGAGAAGCAATGTAGATGAGAAGGAATAGCACAATAGACAAGATAGAACAAGATAGAGAACATAGAGACAAGTTAATTAGGGAAATTAGATTATACCTAAGGACAAAAGACATAGTTGAAACGCTATAAAAGAAAAAGACAATTGAACTCTTCAAATTAAAGCCTTAGTATGACTGCAACATAATGCTTGACAGCAAAACTACAGTTTCCACTTACACACAACCCAAATAAAGCTTATTGCAACAACGATCTAACGATGCTACTAAAGACTCTAATCTGACAGCTCCCACTCTGGACTAGAGAACGAAAACCCTTCAAATTCCTACTCCGAATTGTGGTAGAACACCCACAAGTTGTGAATCTCTGTTAGAGATTTGGATGAACGGCCGAGCAAAGCAACGAAGATACTCCTGATGATTGCCAATGATTCGACGCCTTTCTTCTGGACTGGGTGGAGTAGGCGATGACAATGGAACTGGCAATGGAACTGAAAATTCTCCCAACTCTTCTTCTGGCTCAGGAACAACTAGCACAGACGCTACTTGCATCACATACATCCAAGTCAACTTGGACAAACTGATCCGGTGCATCCTGCAAATCCTTCAGACAGATTTACGGGCAACTCTGATCACTGACAAGTCCTCAATCTCATTGTGGCACTTCATACTATGATGACGGATGTGACTTCCAATCCTCACGATGAAATACACACTCATCTTGAATCCAACTCTATGCCCCTTCACATTCTTTTCCTTAGTGAAATAGGTTGCACACCTGGTTGTTCCCAAACTCTGCAACAAGCACTAAAGAACTCCAGGCCAATCTCCTCTTTGAACACAAAACGCTTGAGCCATCTAAAGAAATTAACAAGGCAAGATGGTCAAATTAAGATTACAAAGCAAAATTCAACAAAGACGAGATGAGATCTCCAGAACAAGATGAGAAAAGAACTGAACATGATAAGAATAGAATAGACTGAGATGAGAAAAGAATAGCATAGATGAGAAAAAAACAACCACTTAAGTAAAATTAGGTTGATTTGATTTAGAAAATTAGTTTTGAATCTTTTGGCTAAGACGACCATGCTAACTAAGGTTACGTTCTATAGTCGATATGGCTCTGATACCACCTCTGTCGGGACCTGGATTTACACATACAAAATGCTATGTGTATTTTGAACTAGTCCCAGATCAGTAGTTAGTTCACATAGGAAACATCGATGAAATACCATCTATTTATCGAATTAACTAAAAAGATCTCAAAATAATAAATAGTAATAATAACTGGACCTTATGATCAATGTTTACTTAACTTGCCACATGCAGGGCTAAAGAAACAAATAAACTTTTGCAGCGGAACGAAAAAACTTAAAAAGGCCAATCAACATGCCCACAGGCAATCGAGTGGAGAACGTATCCTAATTCGCAAAGTCTTCATAATACTCCTCGAAGAACTCTTGAGTATCTTGATATCCTTCAACTGAGCAGCAAAGTTTTAAGTCATGAGCACATAAAGTACTCAACAAATCCTTGGGAAACAGTATGCATTTAATATTCATGCAAGGCTTGAATAAAGGATTAACTGTATGGTTGTTTTGCAGAAAGCGGTACTAATGATAAAGAAGGTAAATAGATTGAAATGCATAATTTAAAAGACAATAAGTAAATAAAGTAAACAGTTTCTTTAAAATCAACCAGTGAACTTCCTATTCACTTCCCAACCAAACCACCAAGTGAATTCCTCATTCACCAAACGAATATTATATTCATCAAGTGAACTTCCTACTCACACTCCGACACATTTTATAAAAAAAACTCTACCTCTCGTGTGAATTCCCCGAGCATATCCATGACCGCAGATACGGCTATTCGAATAGATTGATTAACACTGCAGAGATTGTACACTTTACCCACAAGATGCAATTAACTTGTAAGGAGCTGATCACAACAAACCATTTCAGAAATTTCATCGCAACAATTGACTCTCTCAATGTGCATACCGTCGATCCCAACCTCACCGCTGGTTCGATGCACACCGTTGGACCTAGAAGCGGCGAACCGTCCATCAATGTGATGGTAGTGGGAATGACGCTCGGTTGTGTGGCGACGATGGTGATTGAACGGCGCCTAAAGGAAACGAAGAGGAGCATCGACAAGGAGATGGCACGAGGATCATGACGAGAGGCTCGGGATATCCGTAGGACAACGGGAGTGGCGGTGCAACAATGGCTGGAAGCGAAGAAGAATGGCGACAAGGACGGAGCACCATGGCGCCGGAGAGACAACAAAGAGGGAGGGGATCAGACGAGGACGACGAGGGATGCGAGATGACACTCTCGGATAGGCAAGGAACTCACCGGAGGAAGAGATCGACGGTGAAAGTGATGGCTGGGCTTGGAGACGACGAAGGCGACGGCGAGGCAAGCACGATGAAGAGCCCGGAAGGGCGAATTCAATGGTGATGTCATACCCCATGCATGGAATACCCGAAGACGTTATGTGTGTACCGTACTTGTCCCATGATCAGTGGCTAGTACATATATTCACAATATTTGGCATTCACATCCATATATTCACATATACAAAGTAAAGCAAGTTGGTACTTAACTTAAGCGATAACAGTTATTACATCAATGGACGACCGACCGAATAAAACAAGTATCAACAGAGTAACAAAATGGTAGTAGAAGTAAAAGTGATGAAAATAAACCAATTCCAATTGTGTGCCCATCCATAACCCAAAGGCAACTGACAAGGAAGAAATCCTAGATAGACCCGTCACCAAACCCTCTGGTTTCGGTGCGAAGAAAGCATCGTCTAGCGCTGGCTCTTCCTCATACTCTGAACAACAATGTAAGCAAGAGTGAGTACAATGCATACTCAGTAAGACTTGTAGTCGCAAATTGTATATAAATGCAAGGCTAATCAAAGAGGAGGCACTATGCTACAAGTTATTTTGCATTAAGCAAATTTTATTTGCAATATTCTTAAGTAGTACTTTGCAACGGACTTTGAAAGAGCGATTAAATAGATACTGGACAATAATAAGTAGTTGAATGAACCACCAGTAATAACAACTACAACTCGCAACCCTCCTCGGCTACGAGCAACATTACATGTTGAGCTATAAACATGGCAGTTTACTCAAATATGAACCACAACCATTCCCTTATTTTCCAACAGGAAACATTTTTGTGAAAATCGAGTCTATACCCGATGTGACCGCACTAGGCACGCTCATGACCGCGAGCACGACTATTTAAATAGATTTACACTCTACAAAGGTGTACAACTTTACCCACAGCACATAAATTCTCTAGTTTATTTGGCATCCATCGATACCACTGCTCACTACCTTATGTAAGCAGTATAAAGCACGTCTCGAAACCTTTACATCATCTAGCCCTAACCACACACTTAGCCTGTCGAATGTTTATCCTCACTTCACCCAAGTATAGCCATCTCAGTGCTACATTCTCCACACTTCACCCGGGTATAGCCGTCTCCGTGAGGCATTCGCCGTTCTGTCAGCAATCAAACATACTCGCACGTCTCCTGCCTACCCCTTATGCGAGGCTAGTTTTCGATAACTTAATTAGCTAATGCCATCCCACAATAGCGCATGTGGTTGTAAGCGTAGGCTTAGATTAGCGGCATCGACGTTCGGTCCTTAATTGACCCAGGCGAGAATCTCCCCCTATCTACTAGTGAGACTCCTCTCTTACTCTTATTAGAATATAATATAACTTGCCCGCGTCGAAAGCTAGCCTTTTCATTTTATTTTTATACAAAATAATAGAGGCACACCCCTCTGGACATTTTTCATAAATCTCCTAGACTCATGTTCATCATATTGTCCTTTTATAACTTTTAGGAAAATGATCGTTCTAGTTAGCATTTGTGCGATATTCGCACTCAAACTACCAAGTTGACATTATATATTGCCTAACCCATAATCCTAATGTCTAAAATAGTAAGGGCATCAACATATCAAGGGGATCCATGCATCAAATAGGATTTACAACTACTGACATCCCAAACATAGCAGTTTAATATTGAACATACACGCATGCAATAATAGTTTTTGCAAAAAGAAATACAATAAGTAAAATAATAGGATCAACATGATCAAAAGAGGTGCTCTTGTTGTTTTGAATATGTGGATGGTTGGTCATCGAATATATCGCTCGAGAAATCAACGTCTGTTGCAAAAAATAGCCGGAAACCAATTAAATAATACAAATAAATTCTAACAGTAAGAAAATCCAAATATTTTTGCATATTCAGGTAGATAATGATTTTATATGAATTTAGAGACAAAAATCATTCAATTTGGAGTTTGTATGCAAAAGTTATTAAAGATTCAAATTGGCTCAGTTTGGAAAATCCTAGAAAAAGAAAAAGAGAGAGAGTCTCTCTCTGACGGGTGGGACCTGCGGCCATTTTCTTTTCATTTTGATTCCTTTTCCAACCAAAAATTCTCAATGAATGACAGGTGGGTCCCAGTGATTTATCTTTTCTTTCCTTTTTATTTTCTTAAGGGAAATCATTTTCTTACCGGTGGGATCCATGTGTCATTGACTTGGCCTACATAATAGTGCGTGGGCTAAAGTCCACGCGCTCGGTCCACTGGTCCATGGACCAGGGTTTATTACGCACTTAAAGCTCTCGGGTCCAAACGTCATTGTCCCAAAGCAAAACCCATATTTAACTTCCCTCGTTCTCTGTTCACGGGCCTGCACATCAGCGTTTCACAGCAGCATTTGAACCAGGAACTAAGTAACCAATTTCCTTAGCTGACAGAGATTTGGCTAATTAATGGCACCCTACAGTGCGTGGCTCGTTCCGACAAAACAGAGGGCTAGGGAGGTGCTCACGGCCACACTCATCGCCAACGGGGTGGTCAACGGTGGCGCGGTGAATCCAAAATGGAACCCCCACAGCTAGTCGGTCCCATGGGTGGCTAGGACATGGCCAACAGTGACTCGGTGTGGCGGCGTGGTGGTGTTTGGCGGTGGTGGCACTACGACTAACATGCCCCTTTGCAACCCGATGATGCTTCAAGCCAACTAGCGCACACATGAGGGCCTTCTGGTCACTAGGAACTCACCGAAGTGGAGAGGGAAGATGGAGGTGCCTAGAGGATGGCTGGCGGAGGCGAGGGGAGCTTCATATGGGTAGCTCGCTGAGGAGGATGGTGAAGCTTGGGGAAGCTCTAGGGTATCCACGCGGTGCTTCTGACACCGGGGATTGGACTAGGCCTCACCGGAGATAGCGTAGCGGTGGAGTTAGCACTTCTAGCTGGAAACGGGAAGAAGAGGGCGATGGCGAGTTCCTGTGGAGGAAAGATAAAATTAGGTTGGGGGAAATGCTCCTTGGTCTCTGGAACATAAGGTGATGGTGTTGGCAAAGTAAGAGCTTCACTGGTGCACCAGTGGCATCGCGGTGGCATCTGAGCCGAAACTTGGCGCCCTTACCTTGCGCTCGGGCTTGATTGAGGAAGGGAGAAGGTGGAAGATGGTCTGGGGTGGCAAGGAGATGTTATGGGAAGGCTCTAGGTGGCCTTTTATAGCCGATGGGGCGGAGAGCGCATGAGAGAGCACCGCGGGCACCAACGGTGATACGTTCAGGCGTACGGGTAGGGATGGGCACTAGCTGGGTGGGAGTAGGGCATGGGCGTGATCGGCAGATGCGGGCAAGGTCAAAGAACCGTGGGCCTGGTCAAGACCGTGGGTGGAGGGATTGACGCGCAGGCGTGAGTGCGCTGGAGTGGCATGGCATGTCAGGGTGAGCTGGCACTGCGTGCTACACCGTGTGGAGAAGAAGGCCTGCGGGTGGGGCCTGCTGGCCAGGGGAAGAGGGACAAAGGATTAGGTTTTCCAGAAAACCTAAAAGGCCGAGAGTGTTTTAGGAATTTTTAGACATAGCAAATTAGCTGTGAAAATTATGAAATTTTTTGGGGAGGTTCCTCGCACTGTGTGGATCATTGTATAATTTTTCTAGGATTTTTCTTATATTATATTTTTCTCTATAATTCTTTGAAGTTTATGTTTTTATTATTTGACTTGGGAAAACCTCAAAGTATACTTTAATCATTTCCCCATTTTATATTCAGTACAAAAATACAAAGCTTGGATTTTAATTATCATCTTTCACTTTAATTTGTTTTATTTATTCATTAGGTTTGCATTTCAAAATTTGATGCTTAAATCTTTTATTCAAACAAAACCTCAAATAAAAATCGAGGGAAAACAAATGACAATAAGATGCATCAAAAGTTTTAAACATTTTCATTCATTTGAACTATGCCCAAAATTTGGGATGTTACAGACCTAGCCCCCTTACAAAGAATGTCGTCCCCGAGATTCAGTAGGCTCGGTAAACAAATATGAGAATTCGGCTCTAAGATGGTCTTCTTGTTCCCATGTGGCTTCATCTTTGATGTGGTTCCTCCACTGCACTCTTAGCATCTTGATGGCCCGAGTCGCTGCTAATCAATTATGTCATGAAAGCTTCGATTCTAAGATTTGGATCGGTTTAGGTCGATAAACAAAAATTGGTTGGAGATCGATGTTCTCCAAGGGGGCCCAAGAGTGACCCTTTTTTTGGTTGGTGCTCCAAGACACTTCTTGACTCCCTGTGATATGTGGCATCTGCGGATCGAGTGCTCAAGAAGGATAAGAAAGATTCGAGAAGGAGATCGAAGTTCTCCAAGGCGAGTGAGTTCGGATTGGTGGTGCTACAAGGGTAAAGAGCACTTCTTGAGTTGCGATATGTGGAAACCGTTGTTGGCATTGTCCGAGAGTTGTGGTGACAACTCCAGTTGGTATGCCACTTCGCCTTTTGTTTGGACGATTCGGTACGGTCCGATGTACTGAGGTGCCAGTTGCCCATGGACTTGGATATGACGGATGCCTCGCAGTGGTGAGACCTTAAGATAAGCATAATCATTTACTTCGAAGCTTAGCTCACGGCGACGACGATCGACATAGCTCTTGTCGTGACTTTTCTTCCCTTGAGCACCGTTTTATCGCGTCAACTTGCTCTTATGCTTCTTGGATGATGGCTGGTCCAAACATTTGTCTCTCACCGGCTCCGACTAGAACAAGGGTGTTCTGCACTTTCTCTCGCAAAGTGCTTCAAAAGGTGACATCTGAAGGCTGGACTGGAAGCTGTTGTTGTAGGAAAATTCGGCAAATGCCAAATATTTCTCCCAATTAGTGCTATAGGATAGCACGCATGCTCGCAACATGTCTTCCAGAAATTGATTTGTCCTCTCTGTTTGATCTCTTGTTTGTTGGTGGAATGCCATGCTAAAGAATAGCTTGGTTCCCAACAGTTCGTAAACACTATCTCAGAATCGTGAGGTGAACTGAAGGCCTCGATCAGAGGTTATTGTTTTTGGTACACCATGCAGGCGAATGATATTGTTCATGTAGAGCTCTGCAAGTTTGTCTCCTCGATAGACGGTGCCAACCGGAATGAAATGAGCAACCTTGGTTAGACGATCGACAATAACCCATATGGAATCATGTATATTTTTGGTCTTGGGCAGTTCGGTTATAAAATCCATGCCAATATCATGCCATTTCCACTCGGGAACATTCAGAGGTCGAAGTAATCCTGCGGATCACTGGTGTTCAGCTTTAACATGTTGACACATGTCGCATATGGCAACATGCGCAGTGATGTCTCGCTTCATACCGGGCCTCCAGAATTGCTTCTGGAGATCTTAGTACATCCTGGTGCTTCTGGGGTGAATTGAGAGTGGTGAATTATGAGCTTCTACGAGGATCAGGTCCTTGATATCGTGATTGACGAGGATCTAAATAATCCTCATTGATTAATCAGGAAATATGACGTCACAAAGCATACCCCTTGAATATTATCAGGGAAGGACGAGTCAGGAAGTCGTAGGTTATCCTACGACTACCCCCTAGTCGTAAGCTCTTCTACGACTATGGTATAATCGTTACGACTACCCCCTAGTCGTAAGTTCTCCTACGACTATGGTATAATCGTTACGACTACGTCTGGTCGTAAGTCTTTCTACGACTAGCTCAGCATGCATCCATCACGATTCATCGACCCACTCGTCGTAAGATTCAATAAATAGTGAGGATCCAAACAGTCAAAATACACATAACTGTTGATAAATCCCCACTATCTCTGACTGGAAACCGTTTGACAGCATGGGGAGGTTACTACTCCGGCAATTACTCTCATTATTACGCAATAATGAGCGACTAATTAGCCTGGAACGACGACGTCCACCACTGTTTAGTATAAATAGGTGTCTCTTAGAGATAGTGAGGAGAGGGCTTCCTTTTGGGAGGACAGAGAGAGATTTTCCTGGAAGACAGTTAGGAAAACCTCCAATCGATTGTAATCCAGAGAGCAAATACAAGATACACAGGAGTAGGGTTATTATTCTCACCCGAGAAGGCCCGAACCTGTATAAAAATCCCCGTGTCTCCTTCGTCTGCGTGATCAATTGTGGAGACCCCCCAAATCAAACAATCTTTACGTAAGATCGGTTCTAAAACACCGACAGTTGGCGGCGACTGTGGGGATCTTCTGGTAATTCCTTATCAACAGTTCTTTCTTTTCTCTTTTATGCTACCATGGCAGGAGAATGGAACGAGGAGAATTGGTTCGACTTGGCGATTACGCAGACATCGACATGGATGCCGGTCTCAATACTGAACCGAGTATCGAATCTTCGGCGGTATTGCGCCTCGGAGATCTTCTATCGATCTCAAGATCGCATTACCACCGAGTCGAGGAGGATCCTTATCCCCACGACGAGACGCCCACCGAGGATCAATTTCCTCGGGAGGCAAGGGTCAACTCGACCAAAGAATAGGCTGTCTCGAGGCGGACTCGCAACACGACGAGTTTTCCTCCAAGTGTTCGAGTCCCCAAGGCGCATGCG
The DNA here is from genome assembly GCA_036346255.1 of Ampelocalamus luodianensis. NCBI lineage: Eukaryota > Viridiplantae > Streptophyta > Magnoliopsida > Poales > Poaceae > Ampelocalamus > Ampelocalamus luodianensis. The sequence continues at coordinate 26,665,173 of CM070628.1, read as the reverse complement.
ACATGGCAAGACAAGTTCCGAGGCCATCATTCCGAGCTCCATCGACATCCGATGGTCCTCTCTCGAGTGCTTCCGCAGGAAGAGGATCGAACATGTTGTTCATCCAAATACAACCGCCCCGACAGGACCTACTGCAGACGAGAGCGGTTATAACCCAGAGTTCCCCCACCTGGAGGGGTTTACTCCAAGTCGCCAGATGGTGTCGCTCGACTGCTCCTCAAGTGAGGAGGTCTCGAGCGCAAGTGGAGGTCATCCACGGGAGGTCTTTGTCCTTCCCTCTGATAAGGATCGTTCTCCCAGAAGAGGGATTGAATATGCTTCCCGCCGAGCATACTCTACACCGCTCGTCAGAAGCGGCAAGGACACCACAGCTGGCGAACGAAACAAACACTTTAATGAACGTGCGGGACATCCTCAACGTTCTCGCACTCCATTAAAGCAAGCTCAGGGGTATGGAACAGACCAATCTGAGGCAACCCGACGGAAAAGAATAGTAGCTCAGAAGAACCTTCCCGAGCGCGCTTATTTCCAGTCGGAGGAAGCTCAAGAGCTCCAGCACATCAACGATTTGCTGGAAAACCCGACCCAAGAACTCGCTCGAGCACCAGGTTATGATCTCTTTGCAGAGGAGATCACGCAAAGGCTTCGTAACACGATGGCCAAACTCGAGCGACTGCGTCGACCACAACCAAGAAGTCGTAATAGTACGGCTACTTCTTCTGCCAGTCGTTCAGAAAACTCGTCGCATAGAAGGCGGCATGACTCTCCCTCACGTCGTTTTCTCGACATAAGGAAAATGCCTCAAGCCCACGGGAGAGGTGATCTTTCACCACTTCAGCGACAAGAAACACGACGGCAAGTGGGCACGAGCGAGTATTTCCTCGTAAGACCGAGACCTATCATAGGCCTAGTCCCCATGGTCGGGTATCGACGAGTTCGATCACGGCGACATTAACCCCTCGTCTTTACAAAGAAGAAGACAAGAGGTTATCTCGGGATGTCGGGCGTTCTCACCCGACCTTCGAGCTGTTCGTTGGCCGCCTCGATTTCGACCAACGAATATGGAGAAATTCGATGGAACTCAAAACCCCATCGAAGTTCCTCCAAATCTATACTGACTATCCGAAAGCTGGGAGGAGGAGAGCATGTCATGGCAAATTACCTTCCGATCAGACTCGAAGGATCGGCGCGATCGTGGCTTTTAAACCAACCATTCGAATCGATCTACTCGTGGCAACACCTCTGTGATCTATTGTTGGCGAATTTCGTGGCACTTACAATCGCCAGAAAGGAAGATGACTCGCACGGATAAGGCAAAACAACCATGAAACGCCACGCCAATTCATCAGCGCTTGATCGGGTTCGAAATTTATTCGGAAGTTTCGACTCATCGTGATCGAGCTTTCAGCAGGAGTCCGTAGCGTAAGAATAACAGAGGACATCGCTTACATCCACCCTCCACCGTCGCCGAGCTCTTTGAGATGGTTGATAGATATGCGACTGCTGCCGAAGCGGTCGAATGGAACAATACTATCGATCTCATGCACGACATCCCTAAGGAAGCGGTGAAAGTGGCAAGAAAAAGACAAAAGGCTAAGAAATCTAAGAACAAGGCAAAAGGCAAAATCTCCGCTTCTTAGGTTCTAAGGAAGTCCTAGCCGTGGCGATAAGGAGCCACACAACCCCAAGCAAAATCCCGATCGGGTAAAGGTAAATGCCGGATCGGAGAAACGACAAACCAAGGTGGTGTCCTTTTCATAAAAAGAAGGGCATGATTCAGAATCGCCGAGTTTTCTTACGGAAACTCGAGGACTATTATTCTGGCAAAGGGCCACTTCCTACTCTTGAACAGGTAGGTCAAACCAGTGGACAAAAGGAGTCGGATGGTGAGGAGATGTCGTTCCAGGACCCACAACACACCATTGATCACATCTATGGGGGATCTTCGGCATACGAATCACGGAGACAGCTGAAAGCAGTTGAGCGTGAGGTAAATACAATCGACTCCCCCCTTGTCAATAAATTACCGAAGTGGTCGGAAGTCACCCTTGCTTTTGAGAAAGGTGATTGTCCGATCCCTTCGACTAGACCAGGTCGATTTCCGATAGTGGTCGAACCCACCATCAACAATTGTCGAGTCAATCAAGTTTTAGTTGATGGTGGAAGCTCGCTAAACATATTGTTTACGAGTACCCTAGACGAGATGCAGATACCCCGGACAAAGGTAAGGCCGGTACGATATTCATTTCATTGAATCATACCGAGGTCTTCGGTCAAACCCATTGGCCAAGTTTCTCTTCCTTTAACGTTTGGATCACCAAGCAATTTTAGGACAGAGAAGGTCTCCTTTGATGTGGTCGATTTCGACACGGCATATAACGCCATACTCGGACGACCTACTTTGGCAAAATTCTTAATAGCTACTCACTATGGGTACCAATGTCTTAAGATGCGAGGTCCCAAAGGGGTGATCACGATACATTGTGACAAGAAGATGGCGCACTCCTGCGACCGTCGTTCCCTTGAGATGGTTGGACAACTACCAACTCGAGATGAAAGTCAGCCTTCGACTAGCAAGTCGAAGCCTAAAGCTGCACCTAAGCCGAACGACCAAGTCAAAGAGGTTCCTCTGGACGCAGGGGAGCCCTCGAAGACTGTTCGCATCGGGGATTCTTCCGACCCCAAATAGGAAGACGACCTCATCACCTTCCTCCAAGCAAACGCTGATGTCTTCGCGTGGCAAGCATCCGACATGCCCGGAGTCCCCAGGAATGTGATCGAGCACAGGCTAGCTCTACTACCGATAAGCTTCGTGAAACAAAAGTTACGAGATTTGCCCCGATCGACGAGATGTTATTAGGTCGAATTGGACAAGTTGCTTAAAGCAGGCTTTATAAGAGAAGTCAACCACCTAGAGTGGTTGGCCAACCCTGTAATGGTTAGAAAGTCTAATGGCAAATGGCGTATGTGCGTAGACTTTACTGATCTCAATAAAGCTTGTCCAAAGGATGATTTCCCTTTACCTGCATCGATCATTTGGTTGACTCTCTTTGCAGGATGTGAGATGTTGAGTTTTCTAGATGCATACTCGGTTATCATCGATTAGCATGCATCAAGAAGATGAAGAAAGACCGCATTTATTACACCATTTGGGATATTTTGCTACGTCAAAATGCCATTTGGTCTAAAAATGCTGGAGCTTCTTTTCAACGTTTGATGCAAACGACTTTCGCTCTTCAACTAGGCCGAAACTTGGAAGCCTATGTTGACGATCTAGTCGTAAAAAGCACCAAACGACTCAACCATATCATGGACTTGCAGGAGACTTTCGACAACCTCAGAAAACACCAATTGAAACTGAATCCCGAGAAGTGTGTGTTCGGGGTCTCTTCAGGAAAATTACTTGGGTTCCTGGTTTCTGAACGAGGAATTGAAGCAAATCCCGAAAAGATCAAAGCCATCACTCAGATGCGCCCCCCGACCACGAAAAAAGAAGTCCGAAACTCACAGATGCATGGCGGCGTTAAATCGTTTCATAGCACGATCGGGAGAAAAAGACCGCCTTTCTTCAAACTTCTACTAAACATGAAGGTTTCGAGTGGTCGAAGAGGCTAACCTAGCCTTTGAGGAAGTCAAGAGGTATCTTATGAGTGCTTCGTTCTAGTTTCCCGAAGCTAGGAGACGCCTTAGTTTACCTAGCCGCCACGCCACAGCAAGAAGCGCATTCGGGTCGTAGAACGTGAAAACATACAACGACCAAGATACTACGTAAGTGAGGTTTTGCACGACCAAGGAGCGTTACCTCGTGTTCAAAAACTTCTATATGCCCTCCTCATGTCTTCGAGGAAACTACGACATTATTTTCGACGCACAAACTAGTCAGTGCCGCCCGAGTTTCCCTGGGAGCGATCCTCCATAATAGGGAAACGGCGGGACGCATGGCAAAATGGTCATCGAACTTGGGCGCTCGACATCCATTTCGTGTCCCGAACGGTCGTTAAATCCCGATCTTGGCGTGCTTTGTCGCCGAATGGACAAATCTGAACCTCGCTCAGATCCCTATCACGATTCCACGCACCGATGGACGATGTACTTTGACGGGTCGCTACGATAAGTGGCTCGGGTCGGGTGGTCTGGAATCTCCTACGGAGAAACCTTAAAGTATGCCATACAATTAAACTTTCAGGCCACTAACAACGTGGCGTATCACGAAGGTTTGCTAGCTAGTATACGAGCTACGAGAGCGCTCTCGATTCGACGACTACTCGTGAGGGGAGACTCTCAACTAGTCGTGAATCAAGTCGGAAAGGAGTACTAGTGCTCCAATCCAACCATGTCCCGGTATCTATCGGAAGTAAGAAAGTTAGAAAAGCACTTTTTGGGCTTTGAGGTGCAATTTATCCCTCGAAAGGATAATTTCCTCGCAGACCAACTAGCTCGTCTAGCTTCCTCCCGATCTTTGGTACCGAAAGGGGTGTTTTTGGAATAGCTTCAGAAACCGTCCATAGTCGACGAACTGGAGACACCTTCTATAGAAACAGCCTCTCGAGAGTACGAAGATACATGGATGGTGCCCATCTACGAGTATCTTCAGACGGGTTCTTTACCCGATGACGATCTAGAATCAGATCGATTATCCCGAAAGGCCAAAATGTATACTTTGGTCGAAGGTGTCCTTTATAAAAGAGGAACCCAAGGGGTGCTCATGCGATGTATTCCGCAGAGCGAAGGATTAAAACTCCTTCACGATATACATGGAAGAATATGTGGAACTCATGCTTCCTACAGAATGCTGGTCGGTAAAGCTTTTCGACAAGGTTTTTATTGGCCAACAGCCCTCTACGATGCCAAGGAGATGGTTAAAAAGTGTGTACAGTGCCAGTTTCATAGCCGGCAAATACATCAACCAGCTCAAGCGTTACAAACAATCCCTTTGTCGTGGCCTTTTGCAACCTGGGGTCTTGATATCCTAGGACCGTTACCCAGAGCTCCAGAGGTTTCGAGTTCCTTTTTGTGGCCATTGATACGTTCACAAAATGGATAGAAGCCGAACTCACATCGGGATAACAACTAAGCAAAGAAACGGTTCATGATGAAATGCGTGATCACTCGATTTGGAATACCAAGTCGAATTATCACAGACAACGGTAAACAGTTTACAAGCGCAAAATTTCAGGAATTTTGCGACGAGTTGGGAACTCGTTTGTGTTACGCTTCTGTAGCCCACCCCCAAAGCAACGGGGCAGTTGAGAGAGCGAATGGCCAGATCATGAAGGGAATCAAAACCCAAGTCTTCGATCAGCTTGTCAAGCGCTCGGGGGGCTTGGGTACAGGAATTACCTTCAGTATTATGGGTCATTCGTACGACAACTAGCTGAGCTACAGGAGAAACACTTTTCTTTCTAGTTTTTGGTGCTGAAGCCATGCTTCCGCCAGAGCTAAAGATCAGGTCAGCAAGAGTCGATAAGTATAACGACTCAACTCAAGAAAATCTTCGAGCGCATTTACATTAACTCGCTCAAGAAAAGAGAAACTGTGCTTTATTCCGCTCGCGGTCTACCAACAAGCCTGCGCAGATACTATGATCGTAAGGTCCAACCTCGCAGCCTTGCTGAAGGTGACTTGGTATTGAGGCTTATCCAATCCCAGTCTAATCGGAACAAACTCTCCCCCAAGTGGGAGGGTCCTTACACTGTGGTCGAAGTAACGCGTCCAGGATCAGTACGACTTACAATGGAAGATGGCCGCGTTCTCTCAAACTCTTGGAACATTGACCGATTCGCGTAAATTTTATATGTAAAAGCTTCAACGACAATAAAGTGTCAGGTTATCACTATCCTTTTTTTGTCTAATTTTGAATCTCGCTTTTATTTTTGACCATTTTCTTTACGCTCCTCATTCATGTACGATGGTTAGCACAAGGACAACACATTTAGTCGAAATCTCTCCCCTCTGCATGTGGTCCTGCCCGCTAGAAGGAGTTTCCTAATGTTACTTCATTCTTAAACAACCTGCATAATGCTCATTGGGCTCGTGAAAATGGTCGAAAGTTGTTAAGTTTAATTCATGTCACCTTAGCTTATTTCAAAAATAAACTAAGAAGAGTAAACTTTTTGAGATGCATCCGACTACTTTTCAAATGACCTGATTAGGTTTTACTGGTCCAAGGAAGAAACACACCTAGTCGAAGCCTCTCCTCTCTGCACGTGGTCTTGCCCACTAAAAGGAACTTCCTAACGCCATTCTCGTTTCCTACTTTTGCTACTGTGACAACTTTGTGGGAACAATGAATGTAGCCGAATGAATCCTTAAGGTGCTCTAGAAGGTTGTTTCACTCTAGTTGTCATTATCGAGTTGATTACTCTGGTCGGAGATGGTCACATCACCTAGTCGAAGCCTATTTTCTCTGCACGTGATCCTGCCCACTAGCGAAAACTTCCTAGCGTCGATCTGTTTCCGCTCTTTCGACTAGTCCAAACAAGTCGATACTCGACAACTACAAGTCCGAACAAACCTCACTGTTTTCAGAACCCTTTCTTTACTACTTCCTTAGTTTATTCCTAATAAACTAAGTAAGCAGTCGGGAGCTAGGATAAAGTTATAAACATGACTTCATTTCTTAGTCTTATTTTTTTCCTCCCGAGTTATCATCTTACGAAGTACTAACTACTTTATGAGATAACGCGCAGGGAAAATGAAGGAGAAAGGAGGAATCGCTCATATCTGGTCTAAATTATTTTCTTCCCTTTTTATCTTACGAGTTACTAACTACTCTACGAGATAATTTGCGTGAAAATGGCCATATATTTATTCATCACCACCAAAAAGACTTGTTTTTATAAGATTATATTACAAGACTATTCTGTCAAGGGAGATTCCATTTGCATCTCCTCGCGACCTTCTCGCCAACCGATCGCATCTCTTCGATTAGCTTCCGCTTGGCCGATGCAATCAAAATCGCTTCAACAGAATGAAGATTAAGGTTAGATCACGGGCCTTGAGTTTTGCTAAAACAAAACTCACAGCTCTTTGACCGCTTCCCTTATCGAATCATTCGATTGGTTTTCGAGTAGATACCAACTCGCTCAAAGTACCGACTTGTTCTCCAATGGCACTCGTATGAGCGCCATCGTGTCGTCGCGAGAGCAACCCTCCGACACGAAACCCATCGAGTACATTGTTCGTAAGTGAGATATTATCTTGAAGATTGATCTTCATTGATTTTGTCTCCTCCCGAATAAGTCAAAGCTCGTGGAGTCGCTTTATTTCAATCAATCGATCCGAAAGAGCAAAGATTGAATAAGTAAAACGATTCTATGAGAAGATAAAATAAATAAATAGCGGTAAAAGTTCTACTTACTACCAATTGAGAACCCAAGTTCTCAATTTCTCGGTCTTTCTCCTTCGCAATACGGAGATTTCACGGACAACGGAGGTTTCTCATGAACCTCGACCGAGAGCCCCCACATCTGAAGGGCCTTATTTTCACTTCTTTTCTCGCAAAAAGAGATAAAAAGGGGGAAGCGAAACCAAGATCGAAGCGATCGTAATTACACGCATCGTTTATTTCTTCCCGCAACCGCTTAGTTGCGAGTTAGCCTCCGATGCTTCTTCAGAGGTCGGTGACGTTATCCCTTAGTTTCTTCGACTCGCTTTTTCAAGTCAAGTGAATCACTAAGGTCTTTTCGCCGCTCTTAAACCTCGAAAGAGTAAAGAGCAGACATGAACACAATCAACCAAATGGTTGTAAGTTTTTCTATGACCGATGGGTAGTCGTAAGTTATTCTACGACCACCCCCTAGTCGTAAGTCTTTCTACGACTAGTACAAGTCATAAGTTTTCTACGACAATCTGATTGCGATTACTGAATAAGTAATCAGAACGATTATGATAATCAGTCACTCACCACCTCTCTGCTTGCTCGCAGAGTGTTGCCTTTTCTTGTCGAAGCTTGATAAGTTGCCGATTATATTCGCAAATTGTAGCGACTTGCTCCACGGCTCTCTGAAAAAGAGAAAAATAATAAGATAAAGAGATAAAACCCCAAGTAAGTATCGATGAATACTTACGTTCATGTTTGACCAAGCAAACATGGAGACTATTCGTGACGGATCCTTCAACCCATCCATCTCCTCGACTCGTTTCCACCAAACCCCTTCGAGTCGTTCATTGTCAAACACATCTCCGCAATTGTCAATGCCCGGGTGGGGAACTCGATCGCGGAGCGGTAGGCGTAAGATCCTACGATGGAATCGGGCCAAAGAAATCGAGCAAAGTTAAAATACTCCTCTTCCTCCGACTCAGAATGGGGACACCACCGAGGACCGGAAGGAGCATCCTCGACAACCTCCTTACCGCACGGTGATCAACACTAACGCCGCCACCTACTTCCGGATCACCTCGAGGCTTCGTCGCCTCCTCTACGCTCTCTACGACACCCGGTTGTCGTAGCAACTTCAACATCCTTAGCCGCGCAATGACTTCAAAGGCACCGCAGCCTTCCTCCGCCACGGGGATAGTAGCTAGATCTTCACTACTATTGCCGCCGCACTTTGTCGATTAGGGGAGAGGCGGGATTCTCCATGGAATATCCCTAGGGACCAAGACGCAGGGCTAAAATCACAAAACGCAGTAAGTCAAAAACAAAACGAAGAAGTAGTTACTACACTTATGACTTTTGTTTTACACACCTCGCGTCTTGGACCTAACTCAAACTTGGGAGCAACCTTCCGATGGAAGATTTCTTCTACTTCTTCTCGACCACCGTTGGTCGAGATGCACTCGGGACACCAGGAGTCACCTCCTCCCGACTTCCTGGGTGGACGAGATCGGTCTCGACCATCCTGAGAATGTTGCTTCCTCGGCCGAGATCCCACCGAGCAATAGCTTCTTCACAAAAGACATGAATTCCTTCCAGTTCTCCTTTTCTAGCTGTCTTATGAAGCCACGAGAAGCTGAAACTGCGAAGGACTTGTCGTCGTAATAGAAAGGTACCTTAACCTTGGGGACTTTACGCTTAAGGGCAAGGGCCTCTTCTTCTGCTCTTTTCTCTGCCGCGGCTAGGTCTGCGGCAAACTTAGCGAAAGGAGCAGGAGGAGCCGAGCTCGAACCCCCCTTGTCGCCGACTTTCACCAGTCGACGCTTCTTGGATGGAGGGGACTTCGCTGACTCCGCATGCGCAGCCTCCCCAACAACCACCAACTCGACTTCTTCGTCGTCTTGGCGGTTCTCCATGCCAACTTTCTGATTAAGGAAGAGGAAGAGTGGTCGTAAAGATTTCTTTTTTATGATCACTAAACCGGTCATCTATACGACCAGCTCAAAAGTCGTAAGTTTTTCTACGACATTCCCTAATCGTAAGTTTTTCTACGATTACGTTAAGTCGTAAGTATTTCTACGACATTCCCTAATTGTAAGTTTTTCTATGATTACATTAAGTCGTAGGTTTTTCTACGACATTGTCTAGTCGTAAGTTTTTCTACGACGTTGTCTAATCATAAGTTATTCTACGATTACGTTCGATCGCAAGGTTTTCTACGATCAAGATTCGATCGCAAGTTTTCTGCGGCAAACTAGTTAGTCGATAGCATTCTACGACAACAAATTACCTAAAGGCAGAATCTTTCGATTACCTTTAGGCGCCTTTCTTTCTCCTCTGTGGTCAAAACCACGAGGATTTGAGGAGCCACCGTGTTCGCCGGATGCTTCTCGCAGATGAGCCTAACACGCGCATCAACCTCCGCCTGCGAAAGATCTGGGTGTATGGACAACACGATTAAGCGGACTAAAATCAGGATTAAACAAGGATAAAAGCCAAGAGAGTAAGTTTTTCTACTCACCGTCTTTGTAGTCCCTGGTTGGGTCGTCCTTTCCTAAGTACCTCCACATGGGAGGGACCCTTGTCTTCAAAGGACTGATCCGGCGCGTAATGAAGTCCTTCACCACGTGCCAACCGGTGAGCCCTCCGATTTCAAGTCTTTGTGACTTGAATATAGGGGCTATCGGTCGAGATTATCGAGTCGAGTCCCGTGAAGAAGACCGCTCGAAGCCTTTTTCGACTAACGAGGCTATCTTCCTGGTAACCTCCCAAGAGAACCACTTCTTCTTCCAACCCGCCATGACGACCGGGTAAACATCTGAATGTACTCCCTCGACTTACCGTCGTGGAGCTTCAGACCACAGCTACCGGCGATCCCGGCTTGACGAGCCATTCCATAATAATACTGGAAAAGCTCTAAGTCCGCCAGAATCCCCAGGTAGGCCTCACACAAGTACACAAACACGCTTAGTATCGTGATGGAATTAGGACCAAGGTTCACTAATTCCACCCCGAAGTGCTCAAGCACGAGTGTGAGGAAGGGGTGAGCAGGCAATCGAAGGCCACACTCACAATAAGCCTGGAAAACGGGGATTTGGTCTGCCTCTCCCGACGGCCAATGCTGCCCGTTCGCCGCAATCCACTTCACGAGAAGACCCTCGGGGATCTTTTCGGCGGCGACCAAAGCATTTATCTTTGCATCGTCCATCTCCGACTCAGCCCACTCAGAGACAATCCTGGCCATTTCTTCCTTCTCGGAAGTAAGAAGATTTGAGGTTGGGAAAATTCCAAGACAATGTACGGAATCACCGGTGGCGGAGGAGATGAGAAAGCAACCGACTGTTGGGTAAAAAGGTAAGAACCCTAAGTTCTTCCCCCGTGGCCCGTTTTATAACCGCACGATTGAGATGAAACGTCGCGAAATCCCAACAGTCGCCACCGCTTCGGGAATTGCTTCAACGGATAGACTTTTAACCTGCCCGTTGGAAAGTCCCAAGACACCTTTTTCACACCTCAAGTGAAATTACCATCTTGACCCCCGGGTCTAAGGAAAGGCCAATCGGAAAGGTTTTTTGCTTCCGATCGTAAGGCCACGACTGCTTCGAAGTCGTAAGAAATTCTACGACATCTTGCAATCGTGGCGGTCTTAACAATTTACCTCGATCAAGCGTATTCTTGGTGAGAAAGCGAATGTTGAAGAGTCTTTCCTTCAATGTTCTCCTCACAACCCTTAATGATCGAGGGTCATCTACGACTCTTCATCAAGTAAGCTATTTTCACTTGAAGTTGGGGCTGATGACGAGGATCTAAATAATCCTCATTTATTAATCAGAAATATGACGTCACAAAGCATACCCCTTGAATATTATCGGGAAGGACGAGTCGAAGTCGAGGTTATCTCACGACTACCCCTAGTCGTAAGCTCTTCTACGACTATGGTATAATCGTTACGACTACCCCTAGTCGTAAGTTCTCCTACGACTATGGTATAATCGTTACGACTCACGCCCGGTCGTAAGTCTTTCTACGACTAGCTCATTATGCATCCATCACGATTCATCGACCCACCCGTCGTAAGATTCAATAAATAGTGAGGATCCAAACAATCAAAATACACATAATCGCCGATAAATCCCCACTATCTCTCGATCGAAACCGTTTGACAAAGATGGGAGGTTACTACTCGGCAATTACTCTCATTATTACGCAATAATGAGCGACTAATTAGCCTGGAACGACGACGTCCACCACTGTTTAGTATAAATAGGTGTCTCTTAGAGATAGTGAGGAGAGGGCTTCCTTTTGGGAGGACAGAGAGAGCTTTTCCTGGAAGACAGTTAGGAAAACCTCCAATCGATTGTAATCCAGAGAGCAAATACAAGATACACAGGAGTAGGGTTATTATTCTCACCCGAGAAGGCCCGAACCTGTATAAAAATCCCCGTGTCTCCTTCGTCTGCGTGATCAATTGTGGAGACCCCCCAAATCAAACAATCTTTACATAAGATCGGTTCTAAAACACCGACAGTGATTATCCGAGACATATATCTGCTATCCGCGCATAACCATTCCATTTTGGCTTTTAGATAATTCCGATTTCCTGTCATTCTGCAAGTCGTGCTTGATTTTGGCAATAATTGGGTCTTTGAGTTGAGCAGCTTGGATCTGTGATTCGATAGTAGGTTGCAGTACTAGAGTGGCAACATAACCTTCCTCAACCACTTCTAAGTTGAGCTTTTAGAACTTTTCATGCAGCATCGGTTGGTTTGCTTCGATCGATGCGCTCATGTAGTGGAGTTTTCGGCTGAGGGCATCAGCTACAACATTGGCTTTACTAGGGTGTAATGAATGCTAAGGTCATAATCTTTGATTAATTCAAGCCATCTTCGTTGCCTTAGGTTCAGATCTAGCTATGTGAAGAAGATCAGAGTAGATCTCACACCGATTGCTGATGAGGTAATGCCTCCAGATCTTGAGTGCTTAGTTATGCAACGGATCATTGATATCATTTTGACTTACAAATCTAAACTTGACTAAGTGAATATGGAATACCTTTGTGAAAAGCTATGTGCAGTATGTTGTCAATCGATAATCGCATGTGTTGCACTTAATCAACAGGGTGGAAAAGATTTAGACTAAGGCAGGTGGAAGGAATTATGATATGGTGGAGCTGTATGTGTTTGGGAAAATATGAATATTGGTAACTTGGAGTAGTTTGACGGTCTTGTCTTGGTCAACTAAGAACTTAACTTTGTGTTCCATTGAACTGAGCCATCACTTTATGACCACATGTCTGGTATGGGACATGCCTAACTTATTAAGTTACAGAGTCTCAGCATTGACTACTCACACAGTAGGTTAAACTCTATGCCAGGGGTGGATATATGATTCTCTCTTGGTGGTTGAGTCCCATTTATGAGCAGTTCGCCATCTCCAGATCCAACGGTGTGTGACGAGCCAACAACCACTATGGGGATTGGTGCTAGCAGTATGCACAACGGGAGGGTCAATTGTTGAGATGAAGTTTCAGAAAGGTTTTGCTATGATTGGTGCAAGCTACATTGGTTATATCTTGTGGGTAAAGTATACAACCTCTGCAGAGTGTTAATCAATCTATTCGAATAGTTGCATTTGCAATCATAGACATACTTGGAGATTTCACACGAGGGGTAGATTTTCGTTAAACAATTAGGAGGGACAGTTGTGTGAATTAACCCATATGGCTATGTGAAAGAAATTGATTAGGCTATGTGAGCTTTGTGAAATACTTGTTAAATTATTATTGTCTACTTGTTTTAAATTAAATTTTTAATCTATTATTTGTATTCAAATGCAAGTGTTGCTTTTGCAAAATAACCATAAAAGCCATTTCCTTTTAAATAAGCCATCATCTATAATTGCATTCTGTGGAACAACTTGTTGAGTACTCGGATGTGAGGACCCCAATTTATTTGGCTTGTAATGCTTAACCAACCACCTGGTCCTAGCATCACAAATCAAATAATCGATCTCGAGATATGTATACTTCCCAAAGCAAGATACACACCTCGTTACAAAATTAGACATCAACTCCATTCCAAACATAGAGTCCAAACACCACACTACCAAACGGAAGATAAACAAATAGTAGAGTTATTACGCATAAAGGCCGACTGTGCCAAGGTACACAAATAAACAAGAACGACAATGGAAGCAAAAGTGCCATAAGATGGCTATAAACAAAGCCAATCGCGTGCCTCCAACCCACAAGGCATCCGACCGACCGCCAAGTCTAGTCGCCCACGAAACGGCAACACTGACTCACGTAAGTGAGGCCCTTGGGCTCACCTTCTTCCTCTGCAACAAAAACATTAAGCAAAGCACCGAGTACAAAGATTGTCTTTGTACCCGCAAGACCGACGTGTGAACTAGCGCACTGCTCATATGCTACATGCAAGCTTGTTTGGTGGAGGCCATATGTCTTGTTTGCATAAAGCCAATTTTTATTTGCAATAAGGTAATACATTTTAAAGGCAAGTTTGCAATTCATTTTAAGATTGAAATAAAAAGAAAGATAATAATAACAAAAGAGGAAGATAAACAACCTAGAAGTGACTATCCCGATAGTCACCACAACAATAGCACGAATCCCCGATTCGTACCACCCATCAAGTTTTAATTTAAATGTTGTAGTCTAACTCTCGATAAGCTTACCCAAGCGTGTCCATCACCTAGGACGAGGCTATTCGAATAGTTTTTAAACCCCGCAGGTGTACCACTGCACTCCACACCTCGCATCGCTTTAAGCCAAAGCACACTCCGAAGGTATGCTGCACACTAAGTCTCACGAGACTTTTTCCAATATTGTGTATTAACTACGAGCCGCCGCTCGATGGATAGAAATCCATACGCTACATGGTAAAGCCGAAAAGACAACTACCCACTCAGATAAAGCTTTCTGACAACTACCATGCTCCCACCGCCATCCCTCCCGCGACCCCCTCGCGACCCTGAGCCAATACACGCCAAAGTACTAGGTCAAGAGAGGTCCCATACCTCTAGTGTGGTTAGCACGCCAAATGCTCTGGATAATGTAAACTCACAAGATGTTCGGTCCTTAATTGACCCGGCACCTTTCCAAATACACCCAATAGATCATACCAATCTTACCATTGTGCCCGCCTAAATCATTTTTGTTTTCATTTTTAGTTTTGCAATTAAACATAGCAGAAATGCTGAAATATAAAGTTATAGAAAGTTTTAGGTGATCAAGGTTACCGACTAAGTCGATAACCGCCCATTTCTACCGATACTAAGCATGTCTAAGCAATTTGACCCGATCTACTAAGTGACAAGAGATCATCCAAGCACTCTAATCACAGAAATAACCTAGGCTCGTAGTAGAGGTCAATATTTTGTCTACAAGATATGCAAATACGGATTTAACTAATCAATTTAACACAAATTAAGCGATGCATACATACAATTGAAACAAAATATTAGACTTTAAAATATCGATAAACATGATCAAACCGCTTGTTCGGTCGTCGTTGCTCAATTTGTTGCGAGGGTCGTTCTCGTGGTTGCCGCAAATATCGAATCCTAACGATTGAACAAAACAAATAATAAGAACGAATAACACCGCAAAACTCAATAATCAAACACAAACACCAATTTATACACAGAGGTTAGACCAACACTAAAGGAGTAACAATTAATCGCTACAAGGATGCTTCAAAAAGACATGCTTTCAAGTGATTGATCTATCCACTCACTTATTATCAGGTTAGCCACAAAATCAATCCTCCTATATGATTTAAACTTTGGACAGACTTTGATGGTGATTGTGTGCACACCTATTATTTAATCATCAAGTTAACACATCAAAAATAACTAGCTACTCTAAAACAACCATTATTAGTTAAGGTCACAGAACCTACAAGAAGTTAATGAAAACACTAACTAGTCAAGTATCCAACTATGATATGCTAAACAAAATTCCAATTAGATTTGGGCTTTAATAAAATCCAGCTACTAACACACCTAAGCATCACACCCACAAATTTAAGGTCATCACAATTCAACATGCTACTACTCCAAATCTCACTACACCTGATAAATCAACAAAGACGAGACAACAACATGCTCATCTAACTATCCCTTTGGTGAATCATGACAACAAGAGCCTTGAAGCTTAATGATACTAACCAACTGACTTCATACTAACCATTACTACTAAGGAAAGTCATCAAACACTAACCAGATTTGAATAGTATAAGCATGAAACCAAATTCGGTTTACTGACAACAGAAAAACGACAACAGAGAAGAACAATTACAGAGAACCAGAACTAAAATGCTTTCAAACTTCCAATACCAAATTTTGATCATGCAATGAGAGTGAACTAATGAACAATCATAAGCATGATTAGCAACTAACTATAAAGCTCAAGGGAGGTGGGCCCCACTGTCAGCCACAACAGCACAGGGAGCACAAGGAAGAACAGAGAGGCTCTGGACCTGGTGTGGGGACCCCGGTAATTATCTCCATAAGACCGAGATTAGACAAGGTCTTAGGGACATAAATACGGTCTCGGTGAATGAATTCCAATTTAATCCTATCCAAGTGATAGGCTTCTCCGAATACTAGAGCCTCGACGATCATGCGCACGCTCCTTTGCGAGCACTACATGATTTTCGATTCTCTTTGATTCAAAGCACCGCACTTAGCGAATTAAATGGGAATCCATAAACAACGAGTATGACATATATTGGCTCCCAAGATCAACGACCAATATACTCATACCCTCATTCAACGTTGGTTACATCCATACAACACATACAACAAGAGATTAAAAGACATACCGCATAATAGTTAAAGTCTACGCGCCTATTACAAACGGCCGACCGCCAAATTCAAGTCAAGTATCAAGTAGCAATGAAGTAAATAGATAAAGCAAAAGACCAGCAGTGGTATGCCCATCACCCATCGCAACCGATCGGGGTTAAATGGTAGCACACGACTCATTAGTGTCGCCAAGTCAACACTAGCGAGATCATCGTAATCATAACCTTCCTCACCGAAAAGCCAAGAACATCCGGCCGAGTACAAGTGTACTCGCAAGTCTTACACAAATAAAAATAGTTATGCATAAAGGTCATTCAAAGGATGGCTCATATTGGTTTAGTTTTGCGTAAAGAGACGCAACAATTAACATCCTACACATACTAGTTTTCCATGTGCCCATTTTAAAATCAGATTTGAAGTAGAAGTAAAGCATATAGTAAAGCATTTCAGAATAAACAATTGAATCATACAAGGACCAAAGTGGCAGCCCACTTTGATGTATTAAACACATGAACGCCCCGCTCATGATTTAATACCAAGTTCAACCACGCTTTAAATTAAAAGTCTAACAATAAGCACCACAAATTTCAAGCTTGTCGTCCATAACCGTGACACGCTATTCGAATAGATTATACCCCGCAGGGTGTACTACTTTACCCACACGACTTGATTAGCCCGTAAGCCTCCAGAGGCCTCTCAAATAGCACACTTCCTATGGTATGCCACGTAAATCAAGATACACTATTTTCAAAGAAGAAAGCCCTATTGAGCTAAGTCCCCTTGTGAGATGGTTCCTTGCCTAGTACAAGCGTCGGATAGCACTTGCTAGGGGCTCACAAGTTATATTGGAAATACTGATGCAATCAAAACAAAAGAATTGGTGCTCCTTGCACACTATAAGGATTACATCTTCCTCAAAGAACATAGGATTTCACGGCCGCTATGCCCCTTACACCACCAAGGACTTAACACAATAAAACCCTCCCCTACTTAACCATACGGCACCCATACACCGTGTGGCAAAGACGAGTGTTGCTTGAACAAGAGGTACCCAAAGTTCGGTCCTCAATTGTCCGCATAAGTCCTTCCACTTACCCAATGCTCGTGCACAAAGCACCATCACTAACCAACACTTGTCCGACCAAATCTCATTTAAAAATGACAAAGTTTAACTCATAAAACAGCTACAAAGATCTGAAGTAAAAACATAACGTAAGAGTTGTGTGTATCCCAAAACCATCGGGTTATTCCCTGACGATCGAACTCACCGTGATCTAGACTTGCATGGCTAAGCAATTCTATCACCCATAATTCACACATCCTACCTTAAGCATATGGGAGTTGGCATAATTCAAGATTAACCTCAAGCATAGGACATATCTAAACTACACATCACAAAAATATTGACATAATCAAAATAGCATGCAAGCAATTATCATTGCACTAACTTAACCAAAACTGGATCAAATATGATGCAAAAGAAAGTTCAAATGATGCTTGCCTTGCTGGTATAGTAGCTGCTCGCTCTCGTGAGCGTAAGTGTCGATGTCAATATGCTCTGGATCTATATAATTATAACATCAAATAAATACCGAGAAAACAACTCAAAACCAAAATGCTCAAAAATGCATGGTTTTTCTACAGTAGTTAGATCATGATTTTAAATGGATTTAGGTAAAAGAATTATTCCATTTGGAGTTATGAATTGAAGTTATGCTAGTTTGAATTTCGTGTTTCATTAACCTCAAATCATGTAATTTAATTAATTGGCCAAAATTTGTAGAACAGTGGTGGGGTAAAGGATTACATAGGTAAATAGGTAATATTAATACAAGTTCAGAATAGTTGAGTTTGTCCCATTTGGAGTTCTTCGATTTAGTTATTGATTTTCAAAGTTATCACCTTTTATAATATAAAAATAATGGAGCTAAGGAGTATATTCTCCCAAAATAATTTCTGTGACAGAGGTAAGGTGGAGACCATTTTTAGAATTAATTTTACTGAAAATGAAAATTACCAAAAGTGGTCTCACTGCTTTTGGAGGTTCCAAGATTTACTTATGCATTTTTAAAGATTTCACCATTTTCCTATTGTAAATATAATGATTCTAATGAATAAATTTCCAATTAAAGCCCTCTGCTACAGAGACATGTATGAAACTAATTTTGATAGGAAGTCCATTAAGGGTGTAAATTTCGTAAGTGGTTTCATGTGATTTGGAGTTAAGATGAAATAGTTATGCATTTCTAAAGTTAGTACTAATTTCCGTGTATAAATAAACTGATTTCGAATTTACTAAAATGATTTTTACTCTTCTCACCGAGTGCAGCGCTAGTCGCAGCCATCGATCAGCGGCCCGCCGCCGGCTGCCCATCAAGTAGCGCGCGCGCACGCGTGCGCGTTGTATGATGAGTTGCGAGCCGCTGGATCAAGATCCAACGGTCCTCATTCGAGATGCAATAGGACGGTCCGAATGTCTCACCAATCCAAACCGCCTTTCGCATCCGATGGTCCGGATTAAATCCAGCTTCATTTGATTTTTCTTAGCACGTGTTTAATGCCCCGGTCCACACGCCGTTGTCTCGTGGCTTTAAAACCGCAGTGCCGATTTCGCAAGGTCCCACTTGTAAACGGCACATTAGGGACGCTAAGACAAAGTGTTTAAAAGCTAATGATTGGGTTAACGTGGCAAATGATTAAGCTACGCGCTCGCCCTAATACGCAAGACGGCAAAACGCCACCGCCCGCTGCCCGGCCGCGCACGGAGCGGCGGTTCACGGCGGCGCCACCAAGAGCAAGAATAGCTGCGCAATAGCAAGGCGCGTCTAAGGGTGGTGGTTAGAGTGCTCGAGGTGGACTGCACCGGCGGCTAGCCGGAGTTGGGCGGCGGTGAGCTATACGGCAAAAACGTAAATGGCAACACTTCGCTCCGCAGCGCAAACAAGCGGTTGCTTATGCTATCTAAGGGCCTAGGGAGTTACCGTAGCTAGGAGAGGGCTGGAGAGGTTCGAGCGCAGGAGACTCGTCTGAGCCGGAGAAGAAAGTTGGCGGCGATGCGGCTTATGAGGAGAGGCAACCCGAGCAAAACCAAGACTAGTGAGTGCTTGGATCAGCTCCGTGGACTCAAGGTCAAGCTATAAGAGCAAGGAATCAAGGATGGCTTACCAAAATGAAGTGGGAGAGGAAAGGTTGTGTCACGGCCTAAATGGTGCAATCCTCAATCCAAAGAAAGTCTTGTCGTGCAACCCCAAATAAGTTGAGGGGTTTCGATTAGAGAGCTAAGGCGCACAAAGTGACACGAGGGAGCGAGGACCATACCTCCTGGAGACAAGAAAAGACCTACAGATGCCACTCGGGGAGTGCTCCGAGGTGGGTTAGAGCACGAGGATGAACCTGCCGCACAAGCAAAAACAAGACTCGCGTGAGCAAAAATGGAGACGGATGGAAACTAGAACCGAAGGAATCACGCGAGGTGACTTACCCCACAGAGCTTACAGCCCTCTCCTCTCACAACCGAGGAGAAGTGAGGAGAAGGAGGGTTGCGAGGTGTTAAAAACCGTAGAGACGTTGGGGTGGGTGCGGTGTGCAGGGGGAGCTCGGGGATAGGCCAACGGGTGCGGTGAGGTGATGGCGCTCAGTGGCGAGCGACGCGTGGCGAGGAGCTCTGCGCCGCCACACCGAGGAAGAAGAAAGGCTCGACAGCGGGCCCGCGACGACAACGACTCGAGAGCGCGGAGGTGATGCACCACCACGTGGCTGATTTGAGTCCGTTAGATCAGATCGGGCGATGATATTGGTTGGCGAGATCCGGACCATCGGATGAGGATCTAACGGTTGCATGCGACGGTGCGCTTAGGTGGTTTGGCTGAGTCATGTGGCGAGTCGGACTCGAGTCCGAGGAACAAAGCTAGCCTGGCCGTGGTTGAGTTTGACCGAGAATTAATTTAGATTTACCACTTTGACCAGAGCCTCATAAATAGAAATAAATTTCATAAAATCATGAAATAATTCGTGGGGTTCCTGGGATGATATAGTTCCATAAAAATTATAAAACCCTACTGTTCATAAAATAGTTTGTGATATTTAAATTCAAACTTGTTGTATGCCTATGGATGTTGTTTGAATTTTAATGAGGTTCAAACTAGTCCCAAAAATTTGGAAAAAATTATATTAATTCCTGATAATTAATGTAGTATTTAAATAAATTGATTTCAGATGATGATCACAACTATTTATTACTGATTTGAAGTGGAAACCGAATCTTGATGTGTATGTTCACCTCAAATTAGATTTTCCAAGTACAATATATTATGAAATGATTTGAGTTTGATAATGCTTGTTAGTGAAATACATATTAATCCAATTTAATTAGTTGGGGCTGTGACACCTGGATTCGACGCCGGTGAAGGAGTGGCGGCGCGGGGCCGCGACGGCCAAAATGGGTCGCCAGGTTACCGGTTAAGGGTGGTCGCGGTTCGACGGAAGACGGCATGGCGCGGCGGCGACACGCACGGCGGCTCAGCTGGGTGATAAGGTGCGGCTGCACGTAGAGGTAGACAATGAAAATTAGCGCGCGATGGGCATCGTGAGTTACCAGAACTCACCGAATGACGCGAGCTCAAGAGGTCGCGAGATGGCCCGACGACGAGAACCGGCCGCGCGAACAAGGGGTCACCGAGGAGGAGCAACCTGAGCAAAAATAGGGAAAAGAGAGACAAAGATAGCTCGAGTGAGTGCACTAGATGGAAGCTAGCGCGAGCAATTGCTCTAGGAACTAACTCACCGAGCCGAGGACGAAGAACCCAACTTTCTACAAGAAGAGGGACACCTAAATTCAACGGCCCCCGCGAGTGAAACTCAAAATTAGCCGAGGGGAAAACACGATAGGGATCACGGAACACGATATGACGTGAAAAGGAGAAGATGAGCTTCACTCGGTTGTGGTGCCGACACGCGAGCGGCACGGCCGTGAACCAAAGTTTGAGCACTACTATGATTTGAGCTCGCAAGGAGCAATGGGTGATAGGGATTGTTTAATGGTGTCTAAAGAAGAAAGAGGAGCTTTGGGTGAGCTTAAGTAGGGACGAGGCGAGGAACGAGAGGCGAGCTTTCGGCACCGAGACGCAAGGAAGAAAAAGCGGCGAGTCGAGAGGTAGGTGACGGCGACACGCCGCACTGTGGTATGGGCTAGCGCGGTGATGCGCCGAGGTGAAGCGCGAGGAAACCGAATGGACGGCGAGGCGAGGTGGCGCGCATGCATGCCGCCGCCGCCAGACTTCTTCGAGCGAGAGGTAGGTGACGACCGACAATGGGGCCCACACGCGCCGACGGTGGCAAACGGCTTCGAGACGGGTCCGTGCAAAGACAAGTGGAATGGTTTGACTCGATCAAGATCACACCGACCGTTGGATCTAAAACGGACACGAGATCGATGTATGCATTCGGACAGTCGACGACAAGCAACGTGGACCGCTCGATCTCCATCGGACGCACCGACCGCCATCGGGCTCACGCGGTGCAGCTAGGCGGTGCGACCGAGTCAAGTGGTGCGGGTCGGACTCGAGCTCGAGTTGGGTTCGAGCCCGATAAACAGTGATTTCAGGTTTGATTTTCAAAAGGCTGAGCGGGTTTGGGGAATTTTTAGAGATAGCTCCCGAGCTCCAAAATTTCTGAAATTTTTATGGGACCTTGCTAGGACAGAGGACAACCTTGTGTAATTTTTCCAGAACTTTTTATGCACTGCATTGTTCTACAGAAAATTCACAAGCTGCTGTACAGGGAGTTTGACCAGATTTCAAACAGAGTTGACTTGGCCATTTGAAATAGCAATTAAAATCTAAAAATTGTGAAATAATTCAGGGAGGTAGATAGGATTATCAAGATGATAGGAAAAATAATTTCAGAAGATGATCACAAGTTTGAAAGCTAAGAATTTGCTGATAACAATTTCTATTCACAAGAATTTAATTCTAGAAAATGGAAATTGCTAGGGAAAATTTGGGAAACTTCCAAATGATTTGATGAGACAACAAAAGTTTTTATTTTTCCTCAAAATTTTACATTGGAAATACAAACCCTAAGTTAGGGTTGTTACATCGGAGTACTCATTCTTGTTGCAAACATCATTCAGCTGAAGTGGAGGAGTCTTCATCTTCTTTTGAGGAGAAGTTCCACGAGGAGGTTGATTGCTAGGTCTTGATCCTAGTCAGTTGCCTGTGGCAAGACGATGGGTTTCCGCTGGAGTTGCTTCCGTTCCGCTTCCATTTCTTTACTTAGTTCTCAGTCATTCGTGGCTTAATAAGTGTAAACTCGACCATAAAGTCACAACTATTATTTATTATTCAAATTAGTCGTTTATTCTTATATTCACATTGTGTGGAATGATATTCATCTATGTTGACACTGTGTACACTAGCGTGATCCTGGACTAGTGCAGTATACACAGAGGGTCCAGATTTGCATATTTGGGTCCTGACACACACTCACACACGCTTCTCAAAGCGGATGACGATCTGATGCTCCTGAATCCGTGTCTTCGTGATTTTGTCCTCCTTATGAACTAAATCATTTCTCCTTTGTGCCGCCATGCGCTACAGTTTCTCCAAGGTCACTAACTCGGTATTTTGGTGAAGATACCAAAATACCCCTTCTCGATCCTTCCATCCTTGACCGAGTTCAAACTCGTGAAGCAATCCCATACTTCGCCACATATAGGTTCATCAATGGCTTTGCTCATGCTAGCAAGTCTGTTCCATCCGGCTCCCACCAGACCGCCTCAACACTTGCACAGGTTCAAGCAACTTGATGTAACCAATTGCACTAATCTTCCCGTTCTTGTCGTTTCTTGTCCATCTTGCGCCTTACTTGAGACCAACCACTTCACCCGGCATCCTCGATCGTTCTGAATCTTGATTTCTCCAAACCAAGTCCTGATCATTCTTGTCGTTGACCATAGTTGACTCCAAGCTTTCCTGCACAACAATAGACCAAGAAATCAATTTCGGACATAAGTTTTTTGCAAATTGGCCCACATTAGCCAAAACATACATCATGCAACACATATGCATCAAATTCATGACCTTTGGCCAATGCACAAAATTCAACACAGTTCACTGTGCCTGAACTGCTATGGCCGGTCAAACCGCGCTGGCCGATTTGACCGCGCTCCCCGGTAACAGGGGACCGGTTTGACCGCCGCCGGTCCGCCATGGAGTGGCTTGTCAGACCACTTCCGAAAACCAGAAAACACTACTCCTGGACTTTTCAGTTAATCTCTATCTAGTATCACATCTAGTTTCTATTTTCAATAGCACCTGGTGCAAACACATCCCCAAACATGTTTGATGTCCAATTCCCTAAAGCTGCACCTTTGCCACCCGATCGGCTCGATCGCTTGCCATGGCTGGCCGATCGCTCAAGCAAAAGTCGGCCGATCGCCCGCACTGATAGCAAGCTGACAAT
The DNA here is from genome assembly GCA_036346255.1 of Ampelocalamus luodianensis. Classification (NCBI taxonomy): domain Eukaryota; kingdom Viridiplantae; phylum Streptophyta; class Magnoliopsida; order Poales; family Poaceae; genus Ampelocalamus; species Ampelocalamus luodianensis. The sequence goes on along the minus strand of CM070628.1, from coordinate 26,641,568 downwards.
TTGTAAAACTGATAGTTCACTCCTCAAACTCCTTGACAACGATGTCAATTGTTCATCCCCTAGATTAGGACCAAACCACATGGTCTCTATAGTTGATTTCAACACAGACAGCTTAGTTTACCCCGGTAGTGTTCTGGGGACTGATTCCCCCACTTCCATGACTAATGGACTGGGAATTGTTGGTTGGGGAATTGGAGGTATTGATGCTGAGGCAGCGTTGCTTGGTCAGGTACATGACAAAATCTTTATTTTCTTAACTTGCAACTCGGTCATGCAACCTTCTAAAAAGTAGTATGCTGGGTGATATTTGACTATTTATCTATTGACCATTATGCTAGTCCTACAGTTTGAAATAATTTGTCACAAAGACCATATTCGATATGATGTTTATTGTTATTTGGCTGTTGCTTCTAAAACTTTAGCACAAACAGTTTGTCCTAGGACCATGTTTTGTATGTTTTTCCTTGATCCGTATAAATTTATTAAGCCATAAGTATAGTTACAGTAGGGATGGAACATTATTAACAATTATTAGCAACGAGCTTCTATGTAAAATAGATGCCCACAAATGACTTTTTTTTACAATAAAACAGTAAGACCAAGCTGGTCCTACTGTAAATATTATATATTAAAAGGAAATAATAGTTACAACAAGGATGTACAAATAACAAAATCAGAAGATATTATCTAGCTAGTCTTGAATTTGCGGAAAATATTTCTTTTTCGCACGATGGATAACCATGGAGAATTCCACTTTGAACCTAGCCTTCCAACCATCCACGGTAGGAGTTAAATTCTGGAAAATTGTGTTATTCTGTGGATATCATGGGGATATGCTCATAATCTTAGGATGATGTGACAATTGGCAATGGCGTTGAAGGTTTGCGAAAACACGAGTTTTCGGCAAAGTTCAGGTTTTTGTCGTCTCAAGCGTCCGATCGCCTTAGTGGCGGTCGACCGCCATGCCTTGGGTGAATTAGATCGCGGTTCGACCGCCGATGAGCGGTCCGACCGTTTGGGTGGCGACCGGCGGCGTCGATGAGCGGTCCGACCGGTCATATAAGTGGCATTGATTTTTGAGTTGGGCCAAAAATAGAGGGTGTAGGCAAGTGAGGAGTTTCATCGCACTTGGTCTCATAATTTTGGAGCCTCCAATAAAAGTTCTATTCGCTTTAAATTTCCGAGAGGTTGCGATTTCAGTGTTGAAATTTTGGCTAAGTCCCCGGTGGCGGTCGATCGCGGTGGCGGCCGACCGCCAAGGGTGGCGGTCCGACCGGTTTTCACTTAACTCGTCGGCCGTGTGGCGACAATGGTTGCTTGCTAGGTCAAGTCCATGGGTTTCATTGCATTTGTGTTGCATGATGCATGTTTTGACTAACGGGTCAAGTTGTGAAGAACTTGTTCCGGCTTCGATTTGCTTGTCTATTGTTGTGCAGTTGCTTGGTGGTCAACGACGGTCAACGGCGAGGATGATCGGACTAGGCTTGGAGAGCCGAGGTTCGAACGATCGACGATGCCGGGTGAAGTCATTGACTCAAGTATGGTGCAAGATGGACAAAGGTGACCGAACGCGATTCGGCGATCGTTGATCAAGCGGCGCGGGGTCGGTGCAAGTGCCATGGTGGTTTCGGGGAGCCGGATGGGAGAGACTTGCCGACATGATGAGAGCCGTTGGATCAACCTACACGTGGCGAACAGCGAGTGCCAGACACCGACTCGGTCTTCTGAGAAGGACCGAGAAGGGGTATTTTGGTAATCTTACCAAATACCGCCTTGGTGACCTTTTACTAACCCGCGCGCAAGGCGGTGCGTGGAGAAGCGGATTAGGTCAAGAGGAGATGAAGACGGCGCTTTAAAATGCGCATGCAGTGTGACCCGCTTGTTTTGGGCCTTAACGGGAGCCCATTATGGAAAATCTTCTAGAAGGTCTAGGCCTCCACTATAAATAGAGGAGGAGGTGGCTGCACCCTCAACCCTTTCATTACTTGAAAATCCTAGTTTTTGCTTGTGTGCTTAGGGAGTTGATAGTTGGAGGTTAGGGTTCTAGAGAGTTGGATTTGATTTCGTGCTCATGTATTGATTCTTTGTCCTCCATTGATGGAGTGGTCAGAAACCAATACCATATCAAATCAATCCAAAGAAAGTTCTCTCAAAGATGAGTTCATTTGCCTTCTTTCTCTATTTGGTGATTTTGAGTCTTTCTTTGATCCGCGAGTTTTGGTTGGTTTCTTGCTATGATCTAACTTGTCTGCAACATGTGGAACCCATCTAGGGTCATCTTGGTCATCAATCACCCACGAGCAAGTTTCTAGATCATATTTCGTTCTTGACTCGGTTTTTGACCCACCTTCACTCAAACGGGAAAAGGTCTGAACTTTGGCAAGGATCTTCACGATCGTTGCTTGAATAGGTTCCGACATCCTTAGGAAGGTGTGTGTCAAGTTTCACGAAGTTTGGACGCACGAATCAAAAGTTAGATCAATTTGCTTTGGTTTTTCTGCCGATTTCACTATTCATTGGCCCGAGGTCTGACCGCCATGTATTGAGAGGTCTGACCGATTTCCAAAGGTCAGACCGATTTCTAGTTGGAGGTCAGACCGCCCAACTCATTTAGGTTTTGAGTTTTTATGTTTTTGAAGATTTTGCTTCGGGGTTTTGATTGGATTCAATACAAGTCTTCTGCTGTGCATGATTGATTGATCTTCATAGCTTTCATAGCTATTGGAGTGAGATTCGTATTGAATTCAATTAGGAGAAAGAGATCGTGCTCCTATTCACCCCCTCTAGTCGCCTTTTCGGTCCAACAGTGGTATCGTGAGCCCGGTTAGTTCAATCTTGATCTTAACCGGCCACCGAACTTGGCGATGGATAAGTACTCCTCCAAACCGCATATCTTCGATGGGCACGACTACGCTTTTGGAAGAACCGCATGCGTGTCTTTCTTGAGAGCGAACCACGAGGTATTTGGGAAGCCGCTCGAGATCCGCTCATCTTGCTCGAGGTTGCTACGCGGCTTCAAGCCCTCTTGGCTAATGACCGTAAGGCAAAGAATTTTCTCAGATGGTGGGCTTGGTAGACAGAATATGATAGGATTTGCAATCTCGAGATCGCACATGAGATTTGGAAGACCTCAAACCTATCATGAGGGCTCTTCCAAATCAAACAAGTACGCCAACAGGTCTATAAAAGAGAATATAACAAATTCGAGATGCGCCCCGTGAGAGCATCGATGACATTTTCATCATTTTAACACGTTGATAAATCGATGAAGGTCGTTGGTATTGAATTTACCCACCAAAATGTCATCCATCTCCGCCGCAATCAACACCGTGGAGTGGGAGATAAAGGCTACCGCCATTCAGAAAATGTCAAATTCTCGATCCGACCTGAGCTGCTCTATAGCAAGCTCAGACTCATGAGATCCGTAAAGTCGATCATTCTAAGAAGGGTAACATGGCTTTGGTAGCGACTCCGCTTAAGAGAACCTCCGATGGGTCGCTTGAGTCTTCTTCGATTTTCTCTTGCTTCTTTATCCGCAATTCAAGAAGAGGATCTTGAAAGTATTCCTGAGCTCGAGATGGCACTTTTGATTAAGAAGTTCACACGGCCTACAACAATATGAGAAACAAAAGAGAGGCGGCCCGTGACTTGTTATGAGTGTTGAGAGCTTAATCACATCCGGCAAATTGCCCCAAGTCGAAAGGTAAGAGCAACTACAAGGATGAAAAGCCGCTTGAAGAAGCCTCGTGGACGCAAGTCCAAGTTTGATGATGCCAAGCTCGGAAGGTCGCCACCGGGTTCTTGCCGCTCTTGGGGATCGATCCTTGAGCGATGTGGACTCGGGAGCGAGGAGGACAAGGAGGAGGAGCTCCTCAAGACAAGAAGGAAAGGCCAAGGACTTCACCAGACGTGCTTCATGGCCGACTCGACGATATTGATGACAACAATGAGGTATCTCCTCCTATGATGTTCTCTTTGCTAGATGTGAAACTGTTTATGAGCAAATGCTAGGTCGATAAAGCCTTAAAATTCATCATGACTAGGAATGAGGAGTTAGAGTCACAAGTAGATAAACTCACATTAGAACTTGTGAATGCTAAGAGTCTTGAATCGATGAATGTTCATCCCGCTATGCTTTACATTCGAACTAGCTAAACCGCAACTGCTCATGATATTGCTTTGCAACAACTTGAAAATGCTAGGACCGAGCTAATTGAAGTTAAATCTACTCCTTGCAAAAATGCTTAGAGTCTAGCAAGTTGATTGTTTCGTGTGATTGAAGCTAGCTCTTGCTCTGCTCGCTTAGAACGTAAACGTGAAGTACATGATGTTGTAGAAGCAAATAGAGTTAAATATGCCAAGCTTAAGGACATGATAATTCGCTACTTGTGCTTCATGTGAAGCTCTTAAGCTTGAAGTTGCTCTTTATAAGAAGAAGGTTAACGCTAAAACTTGTGATTCATGTGTTAACTTTGGAAGAGAAATTGCTTACCTTAAGGACACATTAGAAAGATTCTCGATGGTAAGAAACAATTAAACATGATTCTTGACAAGTCAAAACTCCTTATAAGAAGCAAGGGTTAGGATACAACTTTGCCCAGACAAATCTAGTGGCATTCAAATCTTGAAAATGGCTTAGTTGAATTTGATACCCAACCCGCAAAGATCACTTTCAAATCAGCAGGTTTTGCCCAACCATCTATTCACCAAAAGGTGCTTCTCCCGTGGTACCAAGTACCATTGCACCTATTGCAAGAAGGATGGATATTTGGTTGAGTTCTCACATGAGGTTGAAAATGCTAAGAAAAATATTGCTAGAATGTCATCTAATCAACCTAGAGCTTTTGTGAGACATGGTAATTTAGAGAGGAAGAAACCTGGTCTAGGATTTGCTTCACATGTTAATCATTCTCATGCTCCTAGACAGGATAATTCTCATGTTAGAGTTACCATTGCTCATAAATGTAATTTCAAATAGAATCAAGGATAGCACTTCTGCTTTGCATACTACTCGCAGACATGTGTCTCAGTACTGGGTTCCCAAGTCATGTTTAACTAACCCCAGTATTGAGACACATCGATCTTTTGTGCCTTGATTTTCAGGATCGCCGCGGAAGGAAGGACACGTGGTTCGCCGACTCTACTGCTCACGCCACATGACCGAGACTCAAAATGGTTCACCTCCTTCACGCGGTCGATAGGTGATGTCCTCATCACCTTTGGAGACAATACTCAAGGGCGGATTGAAGGAACGGATCAATCGGGGTGAACGACAATTTCATCCTAAAGGACGCCGCCCTTGTGGACAAGCTCGAGTTTAACTTACTCTACGCTCTCACACTTCTTGATGATGGCTATGAGACTATATTTAAGAAAAATGCTTGTCGGGTGCTTGATTCTCTGGTGAGCTCTTTTGGGATTTATAGAGTTGCTAGGATCTTTGGAGCTGATTTTTCCAATCTCTTGTCTGGTTCTCTTAAATGTTTGTTTACACCTTCTTCTCGAAGTTCGCTTTGGCACCGACGCTTGGGGCACATTGGTTTTGACCATCCGACGCGAAAGTTAGCAACCTTGATCTCATGAGAGGTTTGCCTAAACTCAAAGCCGCCAAGGATGTGTATGTGCGCCTCGTAGGCATGGCAAGCAAGTTGCCGCCACACCCTTCAAAGGACTTTGGTCATGACCGACTGACCGGGACAGCTTGCTTCATATGGATACCGTTGGTCCCGCTAGGTTCGATCAATTGCGGCAAGTGGTACATTCTTGTCATAGTTGATGATTTCTCGAGATACACTTGGTGTTCTTTCTTGCTTCAAGGATGAAGCTTTTGGTCATTATCGTGATCTTGTTCTTCGCTTGGCTTCGAACTTTTGGTGCCTTGAGAGCGATCCGCAGTGACAATGGCACGGAGTTCAAGAATACCTCGCTTGCCTCTTTTTGTGCCGAGCGCGAATTGAGCATCAATTCTCTTCTCCACACGCCCTCAAATGAATGGCGTTGTGGAAAGGAAGAATGTAACCTTAGTCGAGATGGCTAGGACGATGCTAGATGAGTATAGCACACCGAGGAGATTTTGGGCGAAGCTATTGCTACACTTGCCATATTTCAAACCGTGTCTTCTTAAGACCTTCTTTGGGCAAGACTTCATATGAGCTTCGATTTGGTAGAAAACCCTCTGCTTCTCATTTTCGAGTTTTTGAGCTAAGTGTTTCATTCTCAAGACAGAAACCTAGATAAATTTGAATCAAAGACTTTTGATGGTTTATTTCAGGTTATCCCGCACATTCGAGGGTTTTCGGGTTTTAATGTTGAAACTAACATTGTCCAGAGACATGCAATGTCACTTTTGATGAGACTAGCCCCGAGCTAGATCCGACGTTTGTGTGATACACAGTGACGAAAGTATTTTTGTGGAGGAAGATGATGACGGCCGATACTTGTCCTCCACTGCTTCGCCGTTGAGGCTCCCGCCCAAGCTCCGTAACTCGCACATCGCTTCACCTCCAATTGAGGCTCTCGCCGCATCTTCTTGATCGCCAGCATCGCGAGGTTGAGGAGATATTGTCTCCCGGCGCCCACTTCACATTCAGAGGCGCCATCCTCCGGATCGATGATTGGTAATCTTCATGAGCGAGTCACTCGCCTCCGGTATCACGATCCGAGTCTCTACTCTCATTCTCGCATTTGTTGCTTCTTTCGAACCCCGCGATATATCACATGCATTATCCGATTCTAGTCGGGTTAATGCCATGCATGAAGAGTTAGAGAATTTTGAGAGGAACAAAGTCCGGAACCTAGTAGAGCCTCCTAGTGGTCATAATGTGATAGGAACCCGCTGGGTGTTAAAAATAAACAAAATGAGGACGGTTCTGTGGTTAGAAACAAGGCTAGGTTGGTAGCTCTGTGGTTTTAGCCAAGTTGAGGGGTTAGATTTTGATGAGACATTTGCTCGTTGCTAGATTGGAAGCCATTCGATTCTCGCTTGCATTTGTCGCTTCTAAGGGATTTAGATTATATCGATGGATGTTAAGAGTGCCTTTTGAATGGTTTTATAGAAGAGGAAGTGTATGTTAGGCAACCCCTGTGCTTTGAGAACCCCAAACATCCACATCATGTTTTTAAGCTATCCAAAGCCTTGTATGGTCTTAAGCAAGCCCCTAGAGCCCTGGTATGATAGACTTAAGACCTTTCTCGCTTAAGAATGATTTTGAGATGGGTAAGGTAGACAAGACCTGCTCATCCTTAGCGTGGCAATGACTTCTTGCTTGCTCAGATTTATGTAGATGATATTATCTTTGGTGGTTCTTCTCATGCTCTTGTTTCTATTTTTCCGAGACCATGTCCAGGAATTTGAGATGAGTATGATGGGAGAACTCAATTACTTCTGGGCTTCAAATCAAGCAATGCAAGGAAGGATCTTCATCCATCGCACGGTACACCAAGGATCCGCTCAGCGCCGAGATGGTGATCGCAAGTCGATCGCCACTCCCATGGCGACTTCGATCGTTTCGATCCAGATGAGGAAGGAGAAGCCGTGGATCAACGCGAGTACCGCAGCATGATCGGCTCTCTCCGCACTGACGGCCTCAAGACCGACATCCACTTCGCGGTTTGCCTCTCATGCGAGGTTTCAGCGCCTCCGAGGACTTCCCATCGCCAAGCCGTTAAGCGCATCTTCAGTATTTACACTCTACCCTCCAATATGGCATTTGGTTTTCTGCGCTTCGCCCTTGTCCATTCTGGGGTTTTCGATTCGATTTTGCGGGTCGTCGGCTAGATAGGAAGAGTACCTCGTGCACTTGTCACTTTTAGGCACTTCTCTTGTCTCTGGTCTTCTAGGAAACAGTCTTACATTTGCACAATCCATCTTCAAGTTGAATATGTAGTCGCCGCTAGTTGTCAGAGTCGATTTTGTGGATGGTGTCCACTCTTAAGGATTTTGGGTTGGCATTTGATAGTGTTCCTCTTTTCGTGATAACACTTCTGCTATAAACATTGCTAAAACCCCGTGCAACACTCTAGGACCAAGCACATAGACATTCGCTATCACTTTCTTAGAGATCATGTCGAGAAGGGTGATATTGTACTGCATTTCGTGGAGTCCGAGGCTCAGTTAGCTGATATCCTCACCAAGCCTTTAGACCCAACTAGGTTTGCCACCTTGAGAAGTGAGTTAGGGGTAATTTATCCCTACGGGTTGGTTTGAGGGGAGTTGGCTCTGCTCTCAACTTTCCTTGTTCATCCGAGCTTTTCTGATCTTTTCTGATACCTTCTTCTAGTGGTATTTTCTTTTGATCTTTTTGATTTTTTTAGGCTTTTTAAGTCTTTTGTGCATCTCATTGTATCATACTGCATTTATATGAAAAACCAAAAAGATGCATTGTAATATAAGCTTTTATGCTTGTCTTTTAAAATTGATGAAGCTTTGCTTATTACCCTTTGAGCTTTAGTGTTTCAATTCGCTCAATGCCATGTCTAGTTCTTTGACTTGCTAGAATTATCATGCTTTCACATGTGTAGCTAAGTCTTTCTTTGAATGAGCGTAACTTTAAGACAACTTGAACTAAAACCGCAATTTGTGGATGTTTTAGCTAGTTGCGCAATTAGTGCTCCTTTGTGACATTGGCCCGTCAAAATTGCTTGTTAGATCTTGAATCTAGTATTGATCATTACTTGAGCTTCTTGTTCTCTTAAGAATCTAAATCGCTCGTGAAAAATGAAAATCAAATTTAAAGATTGTCTTATGCTTAAAATGTGCCAAACTACTCATTTAGACCGCATGTCATAGACATGAACTTGGAGGTAGTTTGATGATCCGACGATCTCATGGGGATCGCTTGTCAATCGACATGAATCTCAAGATTTGTTGCCCCGTAGAAGCTTAGGAAGAGTTTGTGGATGGCTCCTAGTCCAGATCTTCTTCACTAAGATATACCTTTCATCAATTTCAATATTCATTGCAAATGAAAAACCGTTGAAAATGGGCGTTTGAGACCAATTGAGCAAAATGATTCAATTCAGACTGCTTGTCTCTTAATGTGGTCATTGTTAGCTTTTGATCTCACATTGACATTTTGACATGGCCAAGATCATCTTAGGATCCTCGTTGATGAACTTGCTAGATTTGAAGCTTTGCTTAAAATGCTAAAATTCATTGCTTTATATTGAGCCTTCTAGCTTTAGCTTTGTTATATATGTCTTATCATGATTTTGCTAGCGCATTCAGGCTGATATGTTGTTTGTGCAATATTAGAAATGCTAGCTTGTTCTTTTGGGTAATTTCAAAGCTTCTTGTAATCCAAATTTGACCAATACAAAATATGAAGCCACCCATTGCATTTCATGCATGCTCCTTCTTATGCTTTTTCCTCATTCTGCATTTGTTATCTCTGGACGAGAGGAAGGCGTGATTCCTTGATGACTCCATTGTCAAAGGGGGAGAAGATATTTTAAAATGTGTAAAGGGGAGAGGATTTAAAAGTATTAAAAAGAGGGAGAAAATTGGAGAACTTGAAGTTTTCTGAAATTTGAGGATCATAGTGAGGGGGAGTTTCTTATTTGCATTCTTATGGTCTTATTGCTCTTTCTGAACGTGAATTGCAATTCTTGAGCCTCACAATGATCAAAGGTCATATCGAACAATTGTTATTTCATATGGACCTTAAGTGAGATTTTGACTCTTTCTGAAAAATGAAGCTTTCTCGCATTCTTTTGCCTTATCTCACTTGCCTATACTATTCAAGCCACTTGGTCATTTCCATTGCTTTCTCTTGCATATGGACCAAGTTGTGCCTTTGCGCGAAACGCCGAGTTTTTACTTTTCAAACCTCAAAATTTGCATTTTGAAATTGCCAATGTGTTCATCAAGGGGAGATTGTGGATATCATGGGGATATGCTCATAATCTTAGGATGATGTGACAATTGGCAATGGCGTTGAAGGTTTGCTAAAACACGAGTTTTCGCAAAGTTCGTGTTTTGTCAGTCTCAAGCGGCCCGATCGCCTTAGTGGCGGTCGATCGCCCATGCCTTGGGTGAATTAGATCGCGTCCGACCGGCCGATGAGCGTCCGACCGGTTGGGTGGCGATCGACCGGCATCCGATGAGCGGTCCGACCGGTCATATAAGTGGCATTGATTTTTGAGTTGGGCCAAAATAGAGGGTGTAGGCAAGTGAGGAGTTTCATCGCACTTGGTCTCATAATTTTTGGAGCCTCCGGTCAAAAGTTCTATTCGTTTTAAATTTCCGAGAGGTTGCGGATTTGATGTTGAAATTTTGGCTAAGTCCTCAGGTGGCGGTCGATCGCCTTCGTTGGCGATCGGGCCGGCGATGCGGCCGACCGCCAAGGGTGGCGGTCGACCGGTTTTCACTTAACTCGCCGGCCCGTGTGGCGACAATGGTTGCTTGCTAGGTCAAGTCCATGGGTTTCATTGCATTTGTGTTGCATGATGCATGTTTTGACTAACGTGGGTCAAGTTGTGAAGAACTTGTTCCGGCTTCGATTTGCTTGTCTATTGTTGTGCAAAGTTGCTTGGTGGTCAACGACGGTCAACGGCGAGGATGATCGGGACTAGGCTTGGAGAGCCGAGGTTCGTAACGATCGACGATGCCAGTGAAGTCATTGACTCAAGTATGGTGCAAGATGGACAAAGGTGGCCGAAGGCGCCGGCGATCGTTGGATCAAGCGGCGCGGGGTGGTGCAAGTGCCATGGTGGTTTCGGTGGAGCCGGATGGGAGAGACTTGCCGACATGATGAGAGCCGTTGGATCAACCTACACGTGGCGAGCAGCGAGTGCCAGACATCTGGACTCGGTCTTCTGAGAAGGACCGAGAAGGGGTATTTTGGTAATCTTACCAAATACCGTCTTGGTGACCTTTACTAACCCGCGCGCAAGACGGTGCGTGGAGAAGCGGATTAGGTCAAGAGGAGATGAAGACGGCGCTTTAAAATGCGTGCGTGTGTGACCCGCTTGTTTTGGGCCTTAACGGAGCCCATTATGGAAACTCTTCTAGAAGGTCTAGGCCTCCACTATAAATAGAGGAGGGAGGTGGCTGCACCCCTCAACCCTTTCATTACTTGAAAATCCTAGTTTTTGCTTGTGTGCTTAGGAGTTGATAGTTGGAGGTTAGGGTTCTAGAGAGTTGGATTTGATTTCGTGCTCATGTATTGATTCTTTGTCCTCCATTGATGGAGTGGTCAGAAACCAATACCATATCAAATCAATCCAAAGAAAGTTCTCTCAAAGATGAGTTCATTTGGCTTCTTTCTCTCTATTTGGTGATTTTGAGTCTTTCTTTGATCTCATGAGTTTTTGGTTGGTTTCTTGCTATGATCTAACTTGCTGCAACATGTGGGAACCCATCTAGGTCATCTTGGTCATCAATCACCCACGAGCAAGTTTCTAGATCATATTTCGTTCTTGACTCGGTTTTTGACCCACCTTCACTCAAACGGAAAAGGTCTGAACTTTGGCAAGGATCTTCACGATCGTTGCTTGGAATAGGTTCCTGACATCCTTAGGAAGGTGTGTGTCAAGTTTCACGAAGTTTGGACGCATCGAATCAAAAGTTAGATCAATTTGCGTTTTGGTTTTTCGGGCTGATTTCACTATTCATTGGCTTGGAGGTCTGACCGCCATGTATTGAGAGGTCTGACCGATTTCCAAAGGTCAGACCGATTTCTAGTTGGAGGTCAGACCGCCCAACTCATTTAGGTTTTGAGTTTTTATGTTTTTGAAGATTTTGCTTGGGTTTTGATTGGATTCAATACAAGTCTTCCATGTGCATGATTGATTGATCTTCATAGCTTTCATAGCTATTGGAGTGAGATTCGTATTGAATTCAATTAGGGAGAAAAGAGATCGTGCTCTATTCACCCCCTCTAGTCGCTTTTCGGTCCAACATATTCAAAACAATCCAAAGACTCCAGCAAGCAAGAATGATTATTTCCATACCCACAAATGACTTCTGATCAGAGTCCGGAACATTGGCGCATTTTCCACAATTTCAGTCATTATTCACCCTGATGTTTGCAGACTGCGGAGTAACATGATAAACATTAGTCTGTTGCCAATAAGTTAGTGCCTTGAACCAGTACTCGATGTTATGTTGGAACCACCTCTAGATAAGATAGTGTTGTTTGATCAGTTTTCTTCTGAATCACTTCTTCAGAGGGTTGCAATTGCAAAACACCAGTGTCCAGATAATTGTCAGTTCTAGTCTCAGTAGTTCTCTGGCAATATGAAAATGACCCTATAGGTGTGTTGCTGCACTTTTGATGGATCTTGAATGTTCAGCCTTTATGTGACCATAAAGCCCACCAAGTAGATAAAGGATGGTTAGCATTACAGATGATGAACACTGAGAATATTGTTCCCCCAAGCTCAACTGAATGTTTTTATTATTATATAGTTTTCCTTGCCTCCGTGAGCAGCCCATGAGCATGGTGTTACCTATTGTTGTGGGATTCAAGCTATATGGAACACTATGGAACGGGGTCACAGCAACTGATCTAGTTCTTACGGTGACTCAAATGGTGCGAAAACATGGTGTTGTTGGAAATGGAATGTTTGTTGAGTTATATGGTATCTTCTTTTCTCGACCATTTACACATTTATTTATCCTATACAAAAATGTCAGCATTGATTATTTAGCTATGTAGCCTTCTAAGTTGCTTTGTAACCCCTCTCAAAAAAACTTTGTAACGATCTAAATGTAGGCAGAGGTATGGCAGAACTTGCATTGGCTGATAGAGCAACAATTGCAAATATGGCACCAGAGTATGGAGCAACTGTTGGTTTCTTTCCTGTTGACCATGTCACCTTAGAATATCTTAAAAAGACAGGAAAAAAAGATGAAACTGTGGGTATCATGGTTTGGTTTTTTCAAAAAACTATGCAACATATACTTACCGAGTTTTGTAACTGTTGTTTGGAATGACAATGTACAACTAGGATAGTTCCATGTTGCTCTGATGATTAACATAATTTGTACTGAAAAGTTCATCAGATACTATCTTTTTGTTTTGGTAATGCTACGTGCTTCCATGGTTTAGGTATCAACAATAGAGGCATATCTGCGTGCAAACAAAATGTCCATGGACTACAATGAAGTAAGTTCAGTTTTTCACCCTTCTCCATAAACAACATGTGAGGAATGTTGACTGCCAGTTCGATTACGATTTCAGCCTCAAATAGAACGGACATATTCATCGCACTTAGAATCGGATCTGAGAGATGTTGAGCCAGGCATTGCAGGTCCAAAGAGGTAATTTATGAAGTTCCTTTGCGGTTTAATTTCATTTGCTTAAATGATTTGATAAGAAGTTCTACAATTGCAGGCCTGAAAGACATGAAAGCAGACTGGCATGCATGTCTGGACAACAAAGTTGGTTTCAAGGTGTGAGGATCAGCAGATATTACAAATGTCCATGTTTACTGCATGCTAATTGAATGGCTTCTAGGTGAGTAGACTATATATTGAAGTCTGCACAAGAGAGCAAACAAATTTTATCTGTTTAATTTCTGTTATAAAACGCACGACAAATAATAGAAGATCAATAGAACAAGAGATGCCAATTTTAACGTGGAAAACTCTTGTGGGAAAAATCACGGATGCACGAAGATAGAATTCACTATTTGGAGAGAAATTACAAACATGAGAAACATCAGCGTATGTCAACGGTGCGACTACAAGGTACATATATAGGCTAGGGAATAAGAGACCCTAACGGAGAAGGAAACTGAGTCAGAGTCGGTTGCGCCAGTCGACACATGTGCCGCGTCCGGCATAGATACAACTACGAATTCGTATCGTACTTTAACAATATCCACCTTAAGACGAATTTTCTCCTGTAGCTGAAATATCAAACCTCCTCCAAATAAGTCTTCGTCAATAGACCTTGTGCTTCAAAAGTCCTTAGGAATAATCTCAACAAGTAAGACTAGAATAGTCTTATCCAAACTCTTATCATGAAACCAAATTGTGCAAGTAGACCGGAAAAGTATTCTTCAAATGCTTCTCACGAAGCCAAATTAAGCAAACCACCCGCAAGTCCAAACACAGCTATCAACAAAGCAAGACTAGCAAATATGGGTCTTCAATAATTCATAACATGAGCAAATCCTGAGTTTGTGCAACTAACCTTCTGAAACAAATGCTCAATCATTAAACGGCATAAGTCAAGACATCACCTGTAGTGCTGGATAGATAGTAACGAACTCATATCATGGAATCTGACATGCTCCACCTGGAACACAAAACCCGCCAAACAATGCTCACTGAAAGAGCAACTTGCACGCGTGGCCATCACGAGCATCAAACTACCGACTTCAAAGGTAATTGAAATGCAAGATACAATCAAAACTTCTCCAATAGAATTGTTTGAATGAAATGAACTCAATGTGCTGTTAATGGAGTAGAAACTATAGTAGGCCTCTCATATCGAGCTATGACAATTGGACAAATGTTGTAGTATCCATGCAAAAACAAACTTCTTCTTGCACTTAAATCCTTCATTTCAAATTGAAATTGGAGCAAAATGTTCACTTTAAAATAGCAAAACTCCGAAGAGTATCATGCTAGCTACCATCAGGGTGTCATCAAATTCTTGAGAATTAATATTGCCAAAGCCTCCAAAACGACCAGCTTAAAAGTGATCCAAATTGCAACATATCCAAACGGTGAATGAAACACTAAATTCACCACAATTGACAATGTTTTTCTCCTTCAAAATCTCTTGAATCAAACGTAGCCCAAATCAAACCAAACAAAATTGCACTTCTGCACCAATAACAATGTTGTGCTGAAAAGAATATGCAAGTCCACCTTGGACTCCACATGTGCAAATCTTGCCGCAATAACTCGTTGAAGATAACGGGTCATCGAAGAAAACCCCAATGATTAATGACAGAATGAACCGGCACTGGAGCAATCACCAAAGTAGAACATGGGTCGGCGCCGAGAAGGAGTTGAGGCACGGAACGGAGTCAAGGTGAGTCAAAATCACTGAGTTGAGGCTGTTGAGAATCTCTTGGTACAATTCCTTATGTGTACGTAGCTGTAATTTGCAACCTCCCTGGTACACTTGTTCGTGTACGTGTAGCAAAATTCGCCAAAATCACCAAAAGTCGCAAACAAATCTTTGAGCAACTTGATGATGTTCGCCTATTCTGAGTTTTTGGCACTTATAGCATTGTTAGTGGAGAGATTAACAAAAATGGCTCCCTCTCGACCGTATTGTAGAAAATGGCACAACGAACAAACTGGCACACGACACGTGCCAAAATCCCCCTAAGGTGCCGGACTTGCTCTCCACTGTGCTAGGGGAGGCCAGACTCCCCCCATTGTGCCATGTGTCCAAAACCGGCCTCCTCGGGGTGGTTTTTGCCCTACAGCGCCCCTAGGGGCCGGAGTTGCCCACACCATGCCCCTGGGCATAGTTTTCCTCCTCATCATGCCACGTCGTCGTCCGGTGTTCTGGGGCCGGGTTTGCCTTACTCAGTGCCTCCAGGGCACGGCTTCGTGCCATACCGTGGCCCTAAGGCATAGTCTCGCCTGCTCCCCCGCATGGGAGGGAATCAATTCCCTCCGTCCCATCCGTCTCCATCACCGCATGCAAGAAAAGGCCGCGCGCGAGAGGGAATCCGATTCCTCCCGTTACTTCGCTGCGGTCGGGCATAATTTCTGCGTGATGCGGCTATAAAACCTAGCTCGACTGTGAGAGAACTCTCACTCTCATCCTCGCTCTCTCATTCTTAGCCTCGCTCGACAAAGAGAGACAGAGAGAAGAGAGTTTTGATTTCGCCAACGATTAAGGATTGCTTAGAGGAATCATTAGCGGTCGTATTAGTATAGAAAGTTCGACATCAGGAGCATGTATTTTTTGTTGTGTGCATTTTCTTTATTAATTGTGTAGTTAATTAGGCGTAGTTAATTAGTCACAATTAATTAGTTGTAGTTAATTAGTCATAATTAATTTAGTCATAGTTAATCAAGCATAATTAATTTAGTCCTAATTAATTTTGTCTTAGTTAATTAGTTATAATTAATTATATCCTAATTAATTAGTGGTAGTTAAATAGATTAATTCAATTAGTTGCAATTAATTAATCTTACACAATTATTCGTGCCATAGTTAATTAATTAGTGTAAGTTAATTAGTCACAATTAATTAATCTTACGCAATTATTCGTGACATAGTTAATTAATTAGTGTAAGTTAATTAGTAACAATTAATTAGTCATAGTTAATTAGTCATAATTAATTTAGACATAGTTAATTACTCAGAATTAATTGAATGTAATTAATTTAGTCATAATTAATTGAGTCACACTTCATTACTCGTAATTAAATTAGTAGTAATAATTTAATTGTAATTAATTTGTGGTAATTAATTAGTCGTAAATAATTTGATTGTAATTAATTTAGACATTATTAATTTATTCACTAACAATTTGTGTCTTTCATCTTTTGCAAGCCATGCCTCTACCGGAGCTATTCAAACCGTTCTACGACAAACTTCACCGAAGCAAGTTGTGGACCACCGAGGACGGGGATGGTGCTCCACCCCTCGTGCTTCATTCGGAGAATCATTTCTTGGACCTTGACGCTCGCTACGTCTCAATCCTTCGGGACACGAGCTTATTGCCCTTTACGAGGATGCTCTAGGTTGGACGCTACTTCACCCTAGATAGTAGTCTCATGTCGGCACTTGTCAAAAAGATGGAGACCCAAGATGTACACCTTCCACTTTCGATGGGGAAAGATGACGGTCACTCTCCAGGATGTCTCCTTCTTGATCGGAACATGGCTAAGGAATTTCAATCAATGCCCGACGATCACGAGGAGAGCCACTTGTTCCTTGTTCCCCACCAAATAGGGCGATTGGGTGTACCTCAGCTTCGTCCGCATCGCCGAGTCTTTGGCTCGCGTGGAGCCTAGGGCGATGCTCCATTATAGCTTCGGATCAGCCGTCCTTTGCATCACATACAGTGAGTTGTGTGACGCTTCATGGCACGACAACGGTTTGAAACCGGTCCTTACCGTGTGCTACGTGCTCCTCACTACACCATGGCATAGTATTAAGGGCAATAATCTGCCGGGAAAAAATTGAATTAGTGGCAAAACATGTGCCGGCAATATCTAAAAAATTAAGGGTCACGTTATCTGCCGAAAATAATTATTGTCTAGAACAATATATCTGTCGGCAATGTTTTTAGGTTAACTACAATATATCTGCCCTTAATAAAGTGAACCAAGTCAGTGTATCTGCCGGGGATAATGTTCTGCAGGGGATCCTTTGGCGCGCAGAATCGAAAACACAAATTGAGTGAGGCGCGAAGACATTATCCCCAAAATCTCTGATTCCTTGCCGACCGCTCCCTTCCTCCCCTTTTGCGCCGCCACGCCTCCGTCTCTTCTCCCCCGCTCTCTCGCCCCCGGCCGCCTGTCTCCTCCTCCCCACTGCCGCTTTGCCTCGCCTCCTCTCTCTCACGGCCCTCGCTCTGCCTCGCGGCCGACCGCGCTGTCCTCTCCCGCGGTCCTCTCTCCCGCGCTAGGCCGGTGGTCTTGCCAGGCGGCCTCGGGCGCCTCTCCGCCTCCTCATCCTCTCCGGCGTTTCCTCCTCCCCGCCCCCGCCGCCGCCATCCTCCACCGCCAACGGTATCCTCTCGCCTCCTCCCTACTCTCCTCTCCACTCCTCCTCACCCCGTACATCCTCGCCTCGCCTCCGGACTCCTCTCCGCCGCCACCTCCTCTCCGCCGTTTCCTCCTCTCCTTTGCTGACGTATATATCACCAAATCTATATATGTTGACCTATTGGCGGGCACTTGCCGGCGGCACTCGCCGCTAGCGGCGCCTGACGGGCGGTTCCCGCATGCCCGGGCTCCCGGGGCTAGAGGTCTCGGCGCGACGCGGTGTCTGGCCCTCGACATGGCTAAGGAATTTCAATCAATGCCTATATGCGGTGTACTCAAGGTGTTCGATGGAATGCACTTGTACGAGTTTGTTAGAATGTACCTCATCTCTTACCTTCTTCATCATCGAGGTTTGCCATCTCTCGTTATTGGATACAAACATACACGTGAATTGGGCCTTGTTCCTCACCAAATAGGGCGATTGTTGTGTGTACATTGTTGTCTGCTCTATGTTAACCATTCAATCGTGCTTGGCAAAGTTCTTGATTTCTAACAGATATCCAAGATTTTTCACTTCCTCTACACGTTGCAACACGTCCGCATCGACATCCATGCGAACACTCTCCTTTTAAAACTAGGAGTCTTTGGCTCTATGCGTGGAGCCTAGTCTTGTAGATAAATCAGTGCTTGCGATGCTCCATTATTCCTTCCTTCTAGTTGTCTAAAGGCCCTGTAAGATGCTTGATTCATTGGCAACAAGTCTAGTTTCACTTCTTATGTTACTTATTACCTTTTTATAGCATAGAATATGCTATGGCACTCTGAAGTTCCATTTTACCAACTTGATAGATTCCATTCCTACTCATGCGACATGGGAGCTAATGGCTCTTGTTAGCCTTACATGGGAGATAAAGGGACAGTCTCATTGTTCCAACAAGTAGATTGTTTCTTAATGTCTAATTCCCATTTCTAAGCTGCAGTTGTGAATGGACACGAAATCTTGAGCAAATTTGTTGGAGAACAGAGAAGAATGTGAGATTTGTGATTGAAAATGACCAGTGGACACGAGTACGATACCTCATCGCAAAAGCCTTGAGATATTTCGTGTGGAGTGAACCCTTTGAACACTTATTTTTGTACCACCTTTTAACACGGTGATCGGAGTGACCTCCATGTTATCATTTTTGATGAAATTGATGATATCTGCAAGGTGAAGTTCATTGGGTTTAATTCACATCATCATGCGTATTCTCACTTGCCTAGAGCTATCTCAAGATGCGAACGAAGATTATCTTGCAACTATCACTAGTACAATGTTGTTCTAATCAATTTGGATTTCAAGGAGGCTCAGAGGGTACTAGTGTTTTTCCCCAAATCATTGGAATATGATTTGCTCTCTAAAGTTCTTTGTGTGATGGGTAATCGTGTATTATAGGAAAGGCCCAGGCAAAAGAGTATCTCATAAGTTTTGTGTGGCATGGTTTCTTACGGATACCTACGATATGCTTATATCCCTGCAACATCGCTTGATTTATATTCTCGTTAACTGTTTAATCCCATTCATGACTTATTGACTTGATAGTCCCAGTTGGGAGCACATTATCTCAAATCGATGCCCTTTTTTTAATTGGACGGTCCACCATCAAGGGTTGTCTAGCTGCCGGAAAACAACCAATAACCGCGGGAAAATAGCACCTATACTCCGCATTGAATGACCCCATAATAGTGTGCCGTAGTCCACTATGGGCATGACCCCATGAGCGAGTCCACTATGGGAGTGCTACCAAGTTACGTTGGGCTAGAGATAGACCGACAAGGTGCTACCATGTGTTCCACAATGAGTTCGAGTCATTGCACGATGATAGCATCATATGGTCTCCATGGAGCCTACATTTTGTGAACACGGTAGCGCTGCACAGACTGTCCGTGCAATGCACGCAAGACACCAGATTATGAGCGACGACCTGCCGCCTTGTGTTTTCCCATATGGTGAAACCTTACATGCCAAAGCGTGTAATGCGATAATTCGATCTCTACCAGATTGTGCCCCTTCCCGATAGGAGAATGTTGGAGTGAGCTATCCACTTATGAGTCTAACTTCATCCGAGTACTGATTACAGTTCATACCTATATCCGCTCTTCTCACATAAATCCTTCTCGAATGCAGGCAATCAAGGAAGGGTCGACATTCTGAGGACTGGTAGGTAGTCCAACATGAGTGGATTACGCCTTGGATGGAGATGGTGCGCAATGAGGTTCTATAGGAGCAGCGACCGTACGACGTTCGGATATACCGTGAGTGCATCGAGTGGTACGTACCACGGTCACGCATCAGACTCACCCATTCTCCACTAGAGCATCCGAAGCAGGTCACACACAGAGTAGAGGCTTCATCACTCGTTCGATCGACATAGCATTTGGCAGCGTGACGACACTATAAAACACTCAAACCTATGCTCGGTTCATTTATGATATTTTTACTGTTTGGAACTGAAAGCTGTTGTATGTCACTTCAGTTCAACCGGATCCAGTGGATCTCACCACACTCATCGGATTCCGCCATCTGCAGCCTAGATGTTGTGCGCTTATGTTACACTATATTTGTATAGATATTTTGCATAACATATTTGTGTACATTATGTGTGTGTTTTCGGAGTACATTGGTTCCAGAGACGACTCCAACGCCGAAGATTAACATGAAACAATAAAACACCCGAGGTTCACATGAAATAATAAAACCCTAAAACACCTGACGTTCAAATGAAATCATAAAACCATTTTTGGTCACTGTAATTATTCTCGAAAGTCTTAATAACTCATATTTCCATCACATGATTCAAAATCTAACATATACTTGAGAGATTGAGCAAAAACAAAGACAAAAAAAAAAAAAAATTTATACCAACAAAATATGGCAATGTGGTGAGCCCGTTATGTTCAAAAAAAAATATAAGTTAGCAAATCTCAAAGCATATCAGACAGATAAAAATTTGACTATTTTGAAGAAAAAAAAAGAAAATAGTCGAATGTTGTTTAGAAAAACCACACATAAAATCATAAAAAAAACAGATCGTCCAGCCGAATGTTGTTTAGCAAAACCGCACGTAAAATCATAAAAAAATGAGGGGGTCCGGCCCCTAGGGCCGACCGAGCACAGCGAAAACAGCCCTCGGCAAAACCGGCCCTAGGGGCACGATGTATGCAGCTCTGGCCCCTAGGGGCACGGTAGGGCGAAAATCGGCCTCTAGGGGCCCGGTTTTGGACACGTGGCCCAACGGGGGAGTCCGGCCCCCCGGGCACGGTGGTGGGCAAGTCTGGCCCCCTAAGGGGTGGATTTGGGTACATATTGCGTGGCGATTTGTATGTTGTACTACTTTTGGTATTACGGCTGAAAGAGAGCCATTTTTTTGTTAATACCTCCGCCAACGGTGCTATAAACGAAAAATCCCCGTTCCTCGCTTTTGCTGCGTGTGGACGTGGTCTGGCTACCTCCTTGGGTTTGATGCCTCTGGACGCTTGCCTTTTTTTTTTTTTGGTTTCTGATGTTACAACAATTGCGCCTCTCCGGAAGCTTTTAATCAGGTAGGCACGGCTCTGATTTTGCTTCTGACGTGACGATTGTTTACACGCGGACGTGTTTCTTTCCGAGTTGGAAAGGTCCCGGCGAATCCGCTTCTACAACGGACTCGACGAGATGGAGCGGGACGAGATGGCGACCTTGTATTCGAGAACCGTACGCGTACATGCTGATTTATTGAGCCGGCGATTTTTTTTCCGATCTGATCTCCTGTAATAACACTTGTTATAAAATGAACGATAAATAATAGAAGATTAAGAGACACGGATTTTAACATGAAAAATCACGGATACACGAAGGCGAAATTCACTATTTTGAGAAAAATTATAAGCACAAGGAACTTCGGCGTATGTCAACCGTATGACTACAGAGGTAGATATGTAGGCTAGAGAAAAAGAGTCCCTAACAAATAAGGAAATCGAGTTAGTGTCGGTTGCGCCACCCGACGTCACAACTGGCGCCAATCGGTGCATGATGACGAATTTGTATCATACTTTAACAATTTCTGTTAGCTTTAAGTTGTGCCTTTTGTCCTTTCCTTGCAAACAATCTTCATGACTTTGATGTTTGATCTACCATTGGGCTTTATTATATTCTAAGATTGTATTCACAAAAGAGTAGATTATTGTTGTGTTCTGACAAATTTGAAGTTATGCATTTTGCTCCCTTTTTATGAATAGCTGCATCTGCTCACTGCCGACTAACATCCATGTCTTTTTAGTAAACAAAACATTTGTAGTGATTTTGCTTTGACACTAGTATAACCTAACTTTTTCCCCAGAAATTGAAGGTGATCATGTTTGTTGGTCTTTATATATTTTTTGAGAATCCAGAATCAATGATAATTTATGCTATCAATTTCAGGGTTATACTAAACAGATACGGGTAGCTACACTAGTTGGCAATTAAAAAATTCTACCACGTAAATTAGGAAGCCATGCAAGCAAGACATCATACATTGTTACCCCTAGACGCGCAGTGCAGCAGAAGAAGAGTTGGAACAGCCTGATCCAATGTTGATCGTCCAACGTCCTCGGCACTAATCGTCTCCTCCAATACTTATCATGTTCTTTGCGTAGGTCGTGGATCATCCTTGATCAGCTCAGCAGCAACCACAGCAGCGCCTCTACGGTATCCACACGTCCAGAGGTGGAACGCCGTATGCCGGTGTGCTAGCACCAATGAACAAGGTAGGGCCTTCGAGAAAATGGCGGCTAAGGTTTTGGTGGAGCAACTCACATACGTCCCAACAGCCCCATGCATCCCCTTATAAAAAGCTCATAACGGATGCTATTCAAATTCGTTTGCTCCAACTTATTAAGTGTGTGACCCTGTAGATTCATGTATTATCGGTTGTGACTCAAAAACTTCTTCCTGACCACAAGTCATTAGTGGTTCCTAGCAGGACATAACGATCCCCGAATACACATAAATATTATATCGGACGAGCCTTATGCAATACAATCTACGACCAGGTCCTTGTCACTTACGACCAGCTCGTATCTCCATACGACTAGTTCATATTTAGTTACGACCAGTTCGTAACTCCTGACGACCTGTTAGTGATTATGTCCGACTAGTTTACGACCAATCCGTATTTCTATACGACCAGTTTGTATCTGGTTGGACTGAACGACTTACTTGCATATTTTTCTCTTGCCTCATGATATCTAGTTGAACACTAGGTGAGATATTTTATCATCCATGAACTGTTCAATACTTTCTCGATCAAGTGACAGATAACTTCATATGGTCGACTCTTCGACCACTAGTAGCACTACCATGCACTTTCGTTATCCGACCACTTCGAGAGGCCTAGAGATATTTCTTCTGTTATGTTATGAGAGGTAAATCCCATATCTGACCATTTATATCTCTCCACAGGTTTCATAACATACCCGAAAGCTACCTTTATAACTAACTAGTTACAGAGTAGCGTTTGACAACCCTAAGTATACTGTTACACATGTAGAAAACCATGTTGATCTCAGATCTAAGGATCATACATCATCATTGCTTAAGACCAACTGATGAAACATAAAATCATAACAATCTCAGTAGTCTCTAAAGATGGGTCAATCCAACACCATACTCTTTAACATGTGTTCACATTATTGATTCGATATCCTCATTTCTTTGACCGGTAAAACATGGTCATCAATCAATACATGTGTTGGTCGATAAGTCACTAGTGTTCCGATCAGTGACATTCGACTAGTGACACATTTAGAATGACATCACATAAGTTAAAAAGCTTCACCAACAAGTTATATACTTGTTAATCTTTATAAATGATAATTAATTCAAAGAGCATAATAAAATTTATTCTATAACTCATAAACATAAACGTATCACCAACATATGTTATCCCAAAAGATTTGCAAGATAGGGTTGTCCATGTGAAAACTGCAGAGCTTAAACATGGGACTGTTGTCATAGCTGCCATCACAAGCTGCACAAACACGTCGAACCCTATTGTTATGATGTCTTTTGGGTTGGTTGCAAAGAAAGCTTGCAAGTTGGGGCTTAAGGTCAGTACTTGGTATAAATATGGCAATTATTCTATAGTTGATGTAGTTGCACATCTTCCTTTATTTCCTTCTCTGCTGACTAGCCAGGGCACTTATTAATTAGGTACTTTTTTTTGGCCAGGTCAAAGCATGGATTAAAACAAGTCCTGCAACAGGATCAGGAGTTGTTACCAAATATCTGCTCATGAGTTAATTTGTTTACAAAGTTAATAGATGTAGTGCAGCCAGGTCAACTGTGTTGAAAATGAGGGCAATATTTTAATTCCAGATTTTATTAAAAGACAAATATTGCAAAAGACTAATGATGCATAAAACAGTACTGACAACAGACAACTCATTGTACTTCGCAATATATGAAAAACAGGATGTAAACAAGTCAATCAATCACACGATAGACTTACAGATGGGTCTGATGAAGAACACGAAGCAGCGCAGACTTGATGTAGTGCAGAAACGTAGATGTCGCAGTGCAGCAAGCGGTCGCGCAGATGCACCGCCGAAACCTTATTGCGCCCCGTGCGGTCTTCACGGCAAACAACGGCTCGAGATACGCTTCCCTTCTTCACGGTGCACGCCGAGAAGAAGAGTCGGTGAGGTTCGACGACAAGACAACAACGCACGCATTAGAAGGAAGAAGGAATGGAGGCTATTCTTCTACACGCTATGCAATCGGACGTCTCGGACATATATAGATGCGATCGGTAATCGACAGATTAAACAGACCATTTACCTCATCGGTAATCGACACTTAACCAGCCATTTACCCACTGGTAACTGCCACACTTAACTAGTCATTTACCCACTGGTAACTGCCTGTCATCATCACCCAATAAAGTCTCAAATTCAAACATTTGAATCTCATTCAAACAGAGAGCTGCCAAATGGCGCGTCACGTCACGTCACGGCACGGTCGCGCGTCACAAGTCACAAGTCACACGATTTTTCACGCGAAAATACGCGAACGCGCACGCGTGCGTGCGTGCGTGTGTGTGTTTAGCCAGAGCCCTCCTCATGCCACCCTTATCCATGTGTCACATGTTTTAAGGAGTGGCAAGAACTCCACTTTATATGTTGGTCACCTCCACCTTGCCTTAGCAATATGATACTAAACCATAAATGCTTTGGAATTATAGAAAATGAGCCTAAGTCATATGGGCCAATTTCCAACAAACTGTTGGC
Organism: Ampelocalamus luodianensis; assembly: GCA_036346255.1. Classification (NCBI taxonomy): domain Eukaryota; kingdom Viridiplantae; phylum Streptophyta; class Magnoliopsida; order Poales; family Poaceae; genus Ampelocalamus; species Ampelocalamus luodianensis. The sequence goes on along the minus strand of CM070628.1, from coordinate 26,616,646 downwards.
CCTTATTATTCCTTTTTTCAAAGAATGCCTTCTCCACTGTTGTTATATGCAATTGTGTACTGTGTCTTCTAAACATATAATGATCTTGGATGCAATTATATGATTTTTCAGAGGTTTGCTGAAGTATTTAAGCGACCTAGGTTTTAATTTAGTGGGATATGGCTGCGCTACCTGTACTGGCAACTCAGGTGATCTTGATGCAAAAGTTGCAGCAGCAATTACATAAAATGGTACTCTGTTTTCGATGTTCTGTCTCTCACTTCTCTTGCAAAGTGTCATGTTAAAGACAACACTAGGGCAATTATTTTTCTCCTTGTTAGACATTGTTGTGGCTGCTGTTCTTTCTGGAAACCGTAAGTTTGAAGGCCGGATACATCCATTGACTCGAGCTAACTATATTGCTTCTCCTCCTCTGGTTGTTGCCTATGCTCTTGCTGGCAATGTAAGTGGAAATATTCTAATCCTATGTTTTCTATGGTGCATGCCGACTAATGGAAAAATATAAATGAAGTGTGCTCTTGTTATTGCAATCCAAGACAAGCTTCGTGGTTATCTTGTAGATTAAATAATGTCACACACATTAGACTGGTGAGATAAAGGGCTTATCTTATTTCGCACAACACATGTATGCTTATGATTAGAACGTTCTGTTTAGGTTGACATCAATTTTGAAGAAGAGCCTATCAGAACTGGAAAGGGAAATAGACCAATTTTTCTTAAGGACATATGGCCATCTGCTGAGGAAGTTTCAGAGGTAAGAAGACTGCCTGACATTGCTAAGTAGACTAGCCTGACAAGCAATGGATGTACATAGCATTACTGAAGTGGAATACTGGTTTGGCTTACCATTTAGATATTTACCCTCTCACCATACTTGGTTGATATGTTCAAAAGCACTCACGAGTAGATCTGTTAAAGAGGAAAGTCCAGATTACATGTTCTGTCCAGAACAGAGTTCAGACGATGCCCCAGTTCTGTCCGAGATGGTTACTGTAGAACATCCGACACGGATTCAGTTTCAGCATAGCTGTCAATACAGAGTTCGGTCTGTTGTAGAGTCCGATTGTAATTCAAGGATCTTTGTATCCTGATCATGTACATGTAATTGATCTATAAATATAGCATTAAGCCCCTGTGTTCAGGTGCGGCTTCCATATTCTATTCATCTAGTTTTTCAAGATCACGAAAGGCAAACCCATGTGGAACCACTTGACAGTTCCAACTGCAGATGTTTACTTTTGGGATCCCAATTCAACCCATATCCGTGAGTTCCCTTTCTTTAAAGGCATGACTATATCTCCAACTGGGCCTCATATAGTATAAAGGATGCCTACTGCTTGTTGAGCTTTAGTGACAGTGTAACGATTGATCATATTTCACCAGCTGGGAGAATTCACAATGATAGCCCAGCTGCCAAGTATCTTGTTGAGAATGCTGTGAACCTCAAGGATTTTAACTCGTATGGCAGCCGCCGCGGAAACTATGAAGTAATGATGAGGGGAACATTTGGCAATATTCGGATTGTCAACAAGCTCTTGGACGGGGAAGTTGGACAAAAAACGATTCACATTCCGACAGGAGAGAAGCTTTATGTCTCCGATGCTGCCATGGTTAGTCTACTTGGGCAAAATGTGTGGTCGTAGTCTTGAGAACTTCCCTTCTGTATACATTTCCATATAAACATCTAATTAGACACCTCCGCTGTCTGTATTTCTAGTTTCCGTTAACTAGTCGCTGGCTATTTTCAGTGCTGCTATTACAAAAAACACATGTATTTTTTTTTAAAAAAAAAATACATGGTCCACTGCTAAAGTTTTTTGTATGTATGTTCGTTGTACTATCTGTAGAGGTACAAGACTGATGGACAAGACACAATTGTGTTGGCTGGTGCTAAGTATGGGACTGGAAGCTCGAGGTACTGGGATGTGGATTTTTTTACAAAAATAGCTACTGTCGCTAGTTGAAATGACGAAATTGCCCTATCGTCATTCCAATTGGCGACAGTAACAATGCTGACAGGGCAATTGCGCTAATTCAAATGGTGACAGGGGTCTGCCGCTAGTTCAATTAGTGACAGGACCCTGTCAGCACTGTTTTTTTGGACTATTTGTACAAATTGCTCCACTCTCCAGCGTCCGAACCGCCACACAATACCAACCAACTAAACTACCACCACCAATGGCACCACCGGCGAAGGCGATGGTGGGTGTTTCAAAAACAAGATAAGTTACACATTACAATTGGATGCACGACATAATAAGAAACAGAATCAGACAGTAATAAGAAACAATATTAGCACAACATATTTAAGCACAACGTTATCACATAGTTTTTTTGACAAATCACAATGATGTTACAAAATATTCCAGCACAACGTCATCACATAGTTTATCGATAAATCACAATGACATTACAAAACATTCAACACAATATATTTCGACAGGACAAACCATTCCAGCGGCTGCTACCTCAACGTCCGCTATGTCGACCTCTACAGTGCCCACCTTGAGTGTTTTAGTCGGATGGGGTCCCTGCGGCGCTGTCCGGACTGCCGACCTCTCCTTGATCCTGTGCATTTCTCATAGGGCATTTATTGAAGGTATGCCCAAACTCCCTGTCAATTGAGCACTTCTTCGTACGACGCCCGACTTCTTCATCCATGTCGTTCCTGATACGCCATACCTATCGTCAGTCAACCTTTCCCTTCAGCCTACCAATGTTCGCGACCTAGATCAGTTGCTCTTAGGTAGGATGTCTAGTAAAATGGCCAACCACACCGTAACCATAAAGTTCTGTATTCCAGATTTGCATCACCTCTTCCTTGGTGAAATATTCAGAAAGTACTGACTGGGATGCTATGCCACCGTCGAACATGCGGTCATGACATGTGAGTGTGACCTATGTAGAAGAAGAAGCTTGTTGCAAGTGTATATACAACTAGCACGGTGTAGTGTGTACTCGTGGATGATCCTCTTGTGGTTCCTCCTGTGATGTTCTTTCTCCCTGCACAGTATCTTGAAGCAAAGCTCCCTAGTGCCCATCTTGAATGCCGGGTGCATCTCACCCTTCTTGCTCTTCTCCTCTATGTACTTGGTGATCATGGCGGAGTATAGTACTATGTCATTTGCCATGGAGAGAGACGCGTTGTTGCTTCGATCAACAAAATACTTTGTGGTACCGAGGAGAATTGTCTCTACAATAGCAACCAAAGGGAGGCACCAAGTGTTGTGCATGACCCAATTGTACACCTCAACTAGATTGGTTGTTATGACACTATATTGAGCACCACCCTTGTCATGTAGCAGCGACCACTTCTCCTTAGGATTGTGCTCAATACAGACTGTGGCAATGCCTAGAGGTCCTGGTCAGCGCTTGTAGCGGGCTTTTTTGCTACCTCCCTTCTGTGCGACCCGGTTCGCTCATCTAGAATCTTCCAAAATGCATCGAACTTTCTCTTCTGGTTCTGGTTGCACAACCGCTTGAATAGGTTCATCAAGTCCTTGTTGTAGAACTACTTGTAGAACTTTGCACCCAAGTGCCTCATGCACCACCTGCTCTGCAGATCCACCCACAGAAGTGGTTCGTTCTCCCCTTGTTGTAGCTGGGTTATTGTACTCAATAGGCCCACATGCCGATCATGTATGACGCATACGTTAGGATGGCTCTGACAACAGAAATCTTCACGTTCCTCAGAAACCACAACCAATTGTCTGTGTTCTCGCTTTCAACGAATGTGAAGGCCACGGGAAGAACCTGATTGTTTCTGTCCGTCACTATTGTAGTAAGTATCTGCCCTTTGTACTTCCTAGTCAGAAACGTGTCATAATGTTCACGATGAAGCTTGATGACAGGTTCTTGTGGGATTGCATTGATTCAGCAATGACACATGTGTAAGGGACTACTATAGAGCATTTCCAGTAAATGCCCCACTTAGGCTGGAATGCGTGCACTCACCAAGGGAATCCCTCTATGTCGCACTTCACGTCGTAGCATCGTGGGTTAGACTTCACTACTATGAATATACGCCGTACCGACAAGGTTCGGAATTTGATAGCCTCCTGCACGGCCTCCTTGCATTTGTACATGGCTCCATGCTTGACCACGTTCTAGTCGTACTCTCACGATACACGGGAGCCTTCATTAACGACGAAGTTGTCGAACTGGTATGTGCTTCCACAACATCCTCTTCATCGGATCCTTCATCTTCCGACAATGCTTGGTAGTCCTGATCTTTGAGATCCATCCTATGAACTAGGGCTTCGTTCTCCTCAACTTTGTCAGTAATCCCACTAGCTTGCCTAACCAAAAGAGCACCTTCCACACGGTCTTCATCAACAACATCAGCAACTCCCGACCTCCTGCTGCGATGTGGCTGAAGTCCCCAACTTCTTCTTCGGAATCACCACCACCTTCTTGTTCAGCCGCCGATGTAGGAATGGACTTGGCATATGCCTGGGCTAGAAGGACCAAATCCCACCGTTCCTCCCTCGCCTTGTTTACATATGACTGACATGACCTTATTCCCTTGAGTTGCACTAACCCCCAATATGTTCCATGTGGTTTTTGGTTGGTAAGGCAACTTAATCTCAGATCATACACAACATGGTCCAAATCGAATGTGTAGAACAATTACCGCATCACAGCGTCTCATGTACGCTGCTTTGGTCTTGCTAGGGTTACGGTCGCCAATTGGAAATAACACAAATCAATCCCCTCGGGACCCTCCAGAATAGTCCATTGACCGTAGTAAATTTTAGAATTGGTTGCGTCCCACATATTTGACGTACTGCACCATAAACAAGATTTTCATGATTAACAACATATATAAAACTAAACTACCCACCGAAAATGATTATCTACAACATACTACACTACATAATCATACATCCAAAACTACGCAATCCATTTAGTTAAAAAAATTACCTAAAAGGTGGACAACCGAATGGGTAGTGCTTCGCTAGCTCCTCCCCTCCCCTCTACTCCTCTCCCTAACCTCCCCTCTTACTCTTTTTTTGAATAAAAGTGAGTTTGCCTGAATTTTGGGGTTTTCTTATAAGGGAGATTGTGTCGCCATTTGGAATGGCGACTGGGACCTGCAGAATCCATGTCGTCATTTCAAATAGCGATTTTCTTAAATTTTAATATTAAAATTTTTACCCCACGTGGGATCCCTATCGCCATTTCGAATAACAATTTGCCTAAATTTTAATATTAATTTATTTACCCTGTGTGGAATTCCTGTCACCATTTCGAATGGCGATTTCCCTAAATTTTAATATTACAAAATTTTACTCGACATACTGAACCCCACCACTACAAAATCCCATCTAAACAACTAAACTCCAACTCTCTCTTCTAATCTACTTACACTTGTCTTGGAACTCTACTCGGCTCATGTCTTAGTCATCTAGTTCAATGAGCCGAAGAGTAGTGGTGCTGGCGAATGCAAGGCATGTGAACTGCCCAAACTATGATGTCCAGGCAAATGTCATGTACTCCAACACCGAAGAGAACATGGGATGTGTGTTCTACAAGTGTTAGTATTTCTCGGTGAGTTTGATTTCCGCGAATGCTGGTATTTCAATTTTGGGTTTGCTTGTCACTTCTTTACCACTATTCAGTGTGGTTTTCAGACCGACGGTTGTCAGTACTTTCAGTGGGTAGACTCTGTTGATGCTGTGGTGGAAAGAGTAGTTGAACGTCTGTCTGTAGGTCCATATGGTCCAATGGTGAGCATGCCACCTGCAGACGAGTGCTTTGACATGATTTTTGACCACTTGAAGTGGCTCGAGAAACTTATGTGTGTGTGTGTGTGTGTATCCTAATGGTAGTGTGTTCAATATGTATTGACTAGTAGTGGTTGTCTACATGAGGAATTCATGTATGAACGATGTTGTATGCTTTTTATGAATTGTAAGATGTATTTAACTTTTGGCAACTAGATCTGTATGAATGTAACATGACAAAGGATTCATGTATGATCTTTAATATGACATTTTTGCAGATCGAGATGACAACACACTGTGATGCTACCTTTTCAAACCGAAAAGACCACACTCAGCCACACCACCTTTTGAGTCCGAAAAGACCGCACCCTGTCATGCCACACATTGTCACCTTTGCAGACCGAGATGATAACACATTGCGATGCTACCTTTTCAGACCAAAATGACCACACTCTACCACACCACCTTTTCAGACCGAAAAGACCGCACTCTATCACGCCACACACTGTCACCTTTGTAGACCAAAAAGACAACACATTGCGACACTACACCCTATCACGCCACACACTGTCACATTTGCAGACCGAAAATACAACACACTGCGACACTACCATTTATGACCAAAATGACCACACTCTGCCACGCCACCTTTTTAAACCGATGTCTAGTCTCTTCTCCCTCCACCGTCAGCAATACACCCTATTCGCTTATTAAAGGTGGGAGAAGAAAGTTGGCAGAGAATACTACACCACCACACCCAACACTTCACTCCAACTTGGTTCACAAAACCAGAGGGAGATGTCGGACTCGTCGTCAAACTTCTACACGAAAATGTTGTAGAAGCGCAAGTGGCTTGTCGAGAGGGCTAAACCCTACTTGGATTATTCTATGAAGGATGCGCTGGTACCACCAGAGTTTTCACATCTGCAATGTGTGTGCAAAGAACCGGCGAAGATCATTCGGTCTACACACCCGACGACCGCCGCCCGGGGGGTACTATACGTGGGAGAACATCCTTGTAAGCGAATCTTACTCACACATAAATTTTTCACATCTTACGTTGCATTCCACATATCTCTAACTTTATTCGCGCATAATGACAGCCGGAGATACGATGCAACTTCTTCCAATGGATCGACGGTCCAGACATGTACGATAGGGCATTCATCGAGCAGAAATACATGTTCAACTACGCGAAATGAGTCGAGAGACATTCAGACGCTGGAAACCTTACATACCTGACCCTATTGAAAAGGCACTGGAGGATGTTAAGAAAGCTAGGTGGTGGTGGAGCACCCCTGAACAGGAAGCTAAATACAGTCGGGACGAGCTCACGACAGACAAAGGGAAGGCTCCTACTATTGTGACTGGTAGTCGTCCTAGCGGTCCCCATTGCCCGGGCGCACTGCATATCGAAGAGGTAAGTTAGGTTCAATTTGCATCCTGATTATTGATTTGGCCCTACGTTGTGATATCCTAATATCATTCAATTGTCCAGCCCGTCTCGTAGAATACGGCTAACTTCGGGACTGGCCGCCGCCGCGGGCAGTCCAGAGACAAGGGGAAGGGACCGATGGGCCGCCTGGACTAGTTAACTTCATTCCAATCAACCTTTTTTTCGATTCCAAAAAGGCACACATGTATCATAGGTGTTTTCCGATTTGTTGATTCGTGTATGCTATCGTTTCTAATGCACGTAACCAAACCAAGCACGCCATATAATTCACAATTAAATTATAAAGTATTTCAAATTTAAATGTCTTTTCCTAAATATTTCGTACTCTTTTCCCAAAGGAACCGGTTCTGCGAACAATACAATCGGGTCAACAACACGCATGGCAGCCCTAAACCCAAATATTCTTTTTATTTCGCTCCGAAGGGGGCTATTTGTGTTATTGCACCGCCGAAATCGTATTCCAAATTACGCCGCCAATCTCACATTCTTTACTTCGTATTTTGTTATCTTCTCCAATTTCAGATTCCAAACTACACATGCACTTAAAGATATTACTAAAAATTTTCCTAAAACCTACTAGATTTTTAAGCTAAATTCTATACATATAAATAAAAAATTTTAAATACAGGGTCCTGTCGCCAATTGAACTGTTGGCGATTTGAGTCTGTCGCCGGTTTAATTGGTAAAATTAACATGTCAGCACTGTTCCAATTGGCGACAGGGCTACTGTCGCCAATTGGAATGACGGTAGGGTTACTATCGCCAATTAGAATAGCGACAGGGCAATTTCATCATTTCAATTGGCGACAGTAACATATTTTTGTAATTTGTTTTTATTATTTATTTTTGTAAATTTTTATTAAAATAATATTATTTAAAAAATTCCTAAACTTCCAACCAGTGTGCGTGAAATGGGACCTGGCCAGGATATTGTTGTTGCTACAAGCACAGAAAAATCATTTGCATGTACACTTCGGTTTGACAGATGTAAATGGAACCTTTACTTATCATAACTGTCAAGATATTAAATGCTTTAGCAGCCTTGTATATTCTGTACTTGCAAGCACTAATTTATTTTTTCAGGCATACTTAGTAGCCAGTGACTTATTATTTTCTTGTTTTGTATCAGAGAAATACCACAAACGTAAGAAATAAATTGTTTGATATATCTTCTAGAGGTGTCCATGTACTGAAAACGCTTCTAAATGCTTTAATGCTATTTGTAATATCTTAGGATGCAGAACATTATTGATTTCCCTTCATAATGTTATTTTTTATAACCAAAGTTTTCTAATGAACTATGCACAGTTAAGTGCATAGGTTGTATGATCTCAAGTTATTTTTATGCTATTTAATTTCCCCAAGCAAACTGTATGTCGCCTAGGCATTTGTTTCTGGTTCTCTTTTAACATGATTTTGTAGGTGGAGCTCGCTTACTTTGATCATGGGGGAATATTACATTATGTAATTCGGAAGCTTATCAATTCAGCATGTTAGTATCTTTGAATCCGCGTGTTCATGAAAAATTAAAACGTGAGCTCCAGAAATCTCTTCGTAGTTCAGCAAACTTTTATGTTTCTTGTATATATTAATTATGTCTTGTAATATGAATCATATGATGTTTTGTATTTTGCATTATGATTTGAGTTTTGTGTATTTGGAGCAAAAGATGGTGTAAATTGTGACCAGTGAAATCGTATCTATGTTATATTTATGAAAAAAAATAGATTTTATATCATCACAGAGTGTACAATTTTGAAATACGCCACAGAAAAATTTCTTCTTTGAAATATACCATTGAAGAGTTGCTATGTTTGGAGATATACTATTATGTACACTTTCCATCACTTTTATACGTATTCAGATCATGTATTTGACTACGTATTTTTGTATGAACGAAAATGCCCCCCTGCCTATCTATTACTACCGACTGGACCACTCCGTTCGGTCCCAAATCCATTCTCCACCTTGATTTTGCATAATTCAATATTCTGAAGATAGCATGGTTTACATAACAAGTGATGACAATAAATGTTAGGACTAGATCCAGTCGGTAGTAATGATCATGGCATGATGTACTGATTTGAAAATCGTAATCTGGAACTAATTCTGATCCAAAGATGCAAACTAGATAAAATAAAATTAACTGTGTTGCTTGTACTTTATTACTCCTAGTGTATTATGCAAACCAGGGTGACACGGCAAACTTTCCTCGGTTAGACCTTGACTACATGATTTGTTTTAATTCTGGAGAAGTATTGTTGACAAGTATAGCTTTCAAAAGACGAGCACATACCATTGTTGTCAAGGTACAAGCAACTCTCAAGATACATAGTAAGTTGCTCACCTACAGCATGCCTAGTCTTTTTATTCCTGCCTTTTGTTTTGAAAAACTGCCTTTTGATTTGAGAAACACGCAAAAGATTTGCGTGTCTTCTACTCCTGCTCTGCGGCCTCAACATTGAGGTCAATGTCAAACGGCCTCCGCCTTTGTCCATCTGCAGTCGATGCCGCCACCGGTGGCGAGCCATCATCCTTCCTCTCGAAGTGCTGCCTTGTGTACCCTCCAGGCTCCTGCCCGGAGTGCCACCCCTTGTCGAACACCTTGGAGAAGCGTTCCGCGTGCAGATCTCTGCTCGACAGCGACAGACCGTCGCACCTGTGTTCCTCGCCACATTCAGCTTCTTGCCCCTTCTGGCTTTGGCCAATCTTACCCTGATATGCCTCCCCTGTTTCTTGCTCATTCTTGGTCTGGTTCCTCTTGTCCTTGTTGTGGGCGGCCATATGCCCGCCCAGAGCCTGATGTGTGGGGAACTCTGCCTTGCAATGCTTGCAGATGTAAGGACGCTTCTCCTTTGTACTTGGCACATCCTTCTCCTTCCTATGCGCCTCTCTGCCTTCTATGGACTTGTTCCTTCCCCTCTTCCTTGGGAGTTCTACAACGGAACTGCCATGTTCGTCGCGGAGCACCGCGTTGTCGCCATCAGCTCCTGCCTTGCTCATGGCTGATTCTTCTTTTCCAGCTTCAGCTTGGTCAGCTGACTCGTGCTTTCTGCGTCGCCTACACGAAGGCGATGACAATGGAGCTTGCTGCGTCGCCTGGTTGTCGCGATACCTGAGTGTAAGCATCACATGGGCAGCCAATATTTCGTATGCACTTAAACGGGGATCACGCTGGCTATACCTAGCCATTGGACGGTCGTCGACAGGTGATGGCGATGCGGGTGACGCATCATTGCAGTTTGACAGAGACTTCGGCATCTTCACAGGTGGAGTAGCACCTTTGTAGCCTCTATTTGGATGGCTTCGAAGATGACCAAACATGGATTTATCGTTCTTGAAGAGCTTCCCACACTCCGGACACTGGACCTCACCGCTCGCATGCTCTCCCGAGGCTTCACCATCATCATCATGACCGCCCAGCAACAACTCATATTCTGCATCTACATCAGGATCACCACCGGCCACAGGTACACCTCCATGATCTCCTGCGTATTCGTCACCGACGAGCACTTCTCCATCGACGAGCTCTTGGTCGAAGATTGGATCAGCATTGGTGCTGTCGAACTCGTCGCGAACATGGCTCAACATCAGGCTTGGCCTCCGGATTGGATCTTGACACAAAAGTTCGTCTCCAATCTGACCACCGATCAGCTGGTCACCTGCGAGCAAACAAAGGTACACAGCCTGCAGCAACACCAAGACGCAGAGCAAGCTGCCCTTACACATGTAGAAGGGGAGGAAGGAGCGGGAGACGCGATGCGCGCGGTGAATTCTTTGGGAGAAGAGCAAAGCAGCGCGTGCGGCTAGCTCGGCGGTGAAGGAGAAGAAGTGGTAGAATTGGAGACTCTTGGGGTTCAGGCGCACGTATATAGACGCAGTAGGATCTGCGGCTAAGGAAGTCCAAAGCGAGTATCTCTATGATCATGGAAACAACTTTGATTTGATCTGATCTGCTGCTTCTTCTTCTTCTTCTGTTTTTGATGGGTTTCACACTGCCATGGTGCTCAACCGTTGGATGGGAAGCTGGGGAGTCTGGTACGTTGGATCTGTGCTGTGGGGCCAACCTGACCATTGAGAATCTCATCTAAAAGCATGTGGCAGTTATACACGGAGGGGGCGCCAATACATGTGGATGCATTCCTAATGTAAAATGTACTAGATTAGTTGCCTTCCAAATAGTATAGCCAAACACAAGGAAAACGGGATTGGGTAATATCCCCTGCCGTTTTATTGAGAGGGCGCAATACTTTAAGAGTGTTGGTACTGACAGTGTGTCCGATACCATATTAAAATATCGGACGCAAGTAGTTTCAAATTATTTTCTTTTACCGGTCTTAGGAGAAATAGATGGAAGACCGGATTATAGGTTAAATGTCGTACTATTAAGAGGATCATGTCCTGTAGCAAGTCTTGAGCCAATTTAGGATCATGCATGCATAAGATTCTCTCTCACACCGCATATCTTGATAGGAGTGGTTGCTCGCAAAACCTCAGCGGTGTTCCACAACTCGGTGTTAAGCGAACTCGAATGAGAGATAAGGCATCGCACTCTCCTTGCACCACACAAGCTCACACCCCATCTTCTTTGCGCATCACTCCTCCTTGAGTTCACCTATCACTCTTTGAGAGGTTGTTGAGCTCAGAGGGTTACGTTATGCCTCTTGATCCAACAATCCTCACGGTTCAAGATGAACGTAATGCTCATTTAGATGCTCAAGCTATGAATGCTCTCTTTGGTGCTTTGAACGCGGATGAGTTCAATAGGGTGAGCAATTTGGAAACCGCTCATGCTATTTGGACTACCCTCTCCGAAATTCATGAGGGTACATCCACGGTCAAAGAAGCCAAATTGCATAGGCTTCGGATTAAATATGAGACATTCATAATGTTGCCTCATGAAAACATCACCGAGATGTACTCAAGGCTCAACAACATTGTGAATGAACTCAAAGGCCTTGATACTAACCTTCTTGACGTTGATGTTGTGCGCAAAATGCTTAGGCCCTTCGGATAAATATGAGACGTTGGTGACATTATTTTTCAACTCTCCGAGTTGCCAAGAATGACGCCAACCGGACTTTGGGCAACCTCATCACTAACGAGCTATACAAGAAGGACAAGGAAGAGCTATTGGAATCATCTTCATCCAAGAAGAAAATTACCGCTTTCAAAGCTAAAGCGGAATCAAGTGATGATGAAGATGAAGAAGAAGACTCGAATGATGAGTACGCTCTTCTTGTGAGGAAAATGAAGAAATTCATGAGAAGACGCCCACATCGAAACTTCAACTTCAACAAATTCAAGAAAGGGCAATCCTTAAGTGACAACAAGCGATATAGCAACATTCGTTGTTATGGATGTGATGAGAAGGGGCACATAATCTCAAATTGCCCCAACAAGAAGGATGACAAAGATAAATCATCAAAGAAGAAAGAATTCGATGGAAAGAAGAAGCTTTTCAAAAAGCTTCACAAAAAAGGGAAAAATGAAGCTCATATTGGAAAATGGGATTCCGACGAAGAATATTCGGATTCCGATTCCGAATCAAGTGATGAAGAGTCTTCTAAGAAAAGAGGACTTGTCGGCATCGCCATAAAGGAAGCTCCATCACTCTTCTCGTCTCCTACATGTCTTATGGCAAAAGGAGATAAGGTAAAATCCTTTGATGATGATGCTCCTTCATATGATGAACTAATGGACATGGTAGAAGATTTAAATGAATATGTTGGAAAGGAGAAATCTAAATTTAAAGTCTTAAAAAGGAGTATATCTCTAAAAGACTCTTATGAGGAGCTAAAGGAAGCTCATGACTCTCTCCTTCCAAAGATATAGAAAAATCACATTCAAATATTGGTATTACGTGTGATTTAATAAATGAGATGCATAGAGTAGAAAGTATGCCAAATGCAAAATCCATGTCTAGTACTTCTACTTCTTGTGATGATTTGCTATCCATGTCTTGTTACTCAAATAATAATTCAATTGCAAATACTTGTGATCCTTTGCTAATTGTTGAAAATCATGAGTTAAAAGAGCAAATCACCAAGCTAAGCAAGAGCTTAGAAAGATGCTTCAAGGGTAAAGCAACCCTTGACAAATTATTGAGTGAGCAAAGGTGCTCATTCAATAAGGAAGGACTTGGGTATGTACCCAAGAAAGGTAAGAAACCGGTTAACAAGCCTCCAAGGTTTATTAAGCAAAATGGCAAATATTGCAATAAATGTGGTAAGGTAGGACACATGTCAAATACTTGTTTAAATATTAATGTTAAATCCTATGACATTTATGATTCTTGCTACATGCTTAAGAAATCCATTGATGGTAAAATAATTGCAAGATTTATTGGCACTTGATTTTAGGCGCTAAAAGAATGCTATTTGGGTGCTTAAAACCTTGGTCACTAATCTCCAAGGACCCAAACAAATTTGGGTACCTAAAAGAACTTGATTCTTGTAGGTGAACTACAAGACCGGTGGAAAACATTGGGTGCTTGATAGTGGATGCACTCAACACATGACCGGTGATAGAAAAATGTTCACCACATTCGAGAACGTAAAAGGAAGTGACAAGATCACCTTTGGAGATAATAGTAAAGGAAAGGTAATAGGATTGGGTAAAATTGCTATCTCAAATGACCTTTCCATTTCGAATGTATCTTTAGTTGAATCACTTAATTTCAATTTATTATCCGTTGCCCAAATTTGTGATCTTGATTTAATTTGCTCCTTCTCAAATGAAGGTGTGTCAATTTCAAGTGTAAAGGATAATGCTTTAGTTTTCAAAGGCTTTAGATTTGGAAATCTTTACTTGGTTGATTTTTCCACAAATGCTTCATGCTTACAAACTTGTTTAATTGCAAAAACTTCTTTGGGTTGGCTTTGGCATAGAAGGCTAGCTCATGTTGGCATGATTCAACTTAAAAAACTTTTCAAACATGATCTAATTGTTGGCTTGAAAGATGTGAAGTTTGAGAAAAATCGACTTTGTAGTGCTTGTCAAGCCGGTAAACAAGTCGCAAGCTCTCACCCTTCCAAGAGTATCATGTCAACCTCTAGACTATTGGAACTCTTACATATGGATTTGTTTGGGCCAACAACCTATAAGAGTATCGGGGGAAATAGCTATTGTTTAGTTATCGTAGATGATCACTCTAGATATTCATGGGTGTTCTTTCTAGATGACAAGAGCGAAACCTCCGGAATTTTCAAAAACTTTGCTAAAAGGGCTCAAAATGAATTTGATTTCAAAATAAAGAAAATCCGTAGTGATAATGGTTCCGAGTTCAAAAATACTAAAGTTGAAGACTTTTGTGATGAACTTGGGATAAAGCACGAATTTTCCACGACCTACACTCCGGAGCAAAATGGAGTTGTAGAAAGGAAAAATCGTACATTAATTGAAATGGTAGGACAATGCTTGATGAATATAATACTTCCGATAGTTTTTGGGTGGAAGCAATTAACACCGCTTGTCATGCCATAAATCGTCTCTATTTGCATCGCCTTTTGAAAAAGACTTCCTATGAACTCCTTGTTGGAAGAAAACCGAACATCTCTTATTTTCGAGTTTTCGGTTGTAAGTGTTACATTTTGAAGAAAGGTGTTCGTCTTTCAAAATTTGATAGTCGTTGCAATGTTGGCTTCTTACTTGGGTATTCATCTAACAGTAAAGCATACCGTGTCTTCAACAAAAACTCTGGTTTAGTTGAGGAAAGATATGATGTGCAATTTGATGAAACTAATGGCTCTCAAGAAGAGCATGAGAACTTAGATGATGTAGGTCACGAAGCACTAAGAAAAGCAATGGAATACATGCAAATAGGTGACATCAAGCCCGAAGATAATCCATCATCTTCCACTCAAGTTGAGCCTCCCACCTCTTCCTCAAGTCAAAAACAACTAAATGGAGAGGACAATAAGGAAGATGATCAACCATCAAACCTACCACCAAGAATTCACAATGCAATTTCAAAAGATCATCCAATAGATCAAATATTGGGTGATGTAAGTAAGGGTGTTCAAACTCGATCTCGTGTTGCTTCATTTTGTGAACATTACTCTTTTGTCTCTTCACTTGAGCCTAAGAATATAGATGAAGCACTTGAAGATCCGGATTGGATGATTGCAATGCATGAAGAGCTCAATAATTTCATTCGAAACGAAGTTTGGACATTAGTGGATAGACCCAAAGAACACAATATCATTGGTACAAGATGGGTGTTTAGAAACAAGCAAGATGAAAATGGCATGGTAGTAAGAAACAAAGCAAGATTGGTCGCACAAGGTTTTTCACAAGTCGAAGGTTTGGATTTTGGTGAAACTTTTGCTCCCGTAGCTAGACTTGAGTCAATTCGTATACTACTTGCTTTTGCATCATGCTTTGATATTAAATTATTTCAAATGGATGTCAAAAGTGCTTTCTTAAATGGAGAAATATCCGAACTTGTGTACGTTGAACAACCACCCGGTTTTGAAGATCCTAAGAATCCTAATCGTGTCTATAAACTCTCCAAGGCGCTCTATGGTCTTAAACAAGCTCCTAGAGCATGGTATGAACGCCTCAGAGATTTTCTAGTTTCAAAAGGGTTCAAAATTGGGAAAATTAATTCAACTTTGTTCACCAAAATCTTGGATAATGATTTCTTTGTATGTCAAATTTATGTTGATGATATCATTTTTGGATCTACTAATCAAGACTTTTGCAAAGAATTTGGTGATATGATGTCTAGGGAATTTGAAATATCTATGATTGGAGAGCTTAGCTATTTCCTTGGACTTCAAATCAAGCAACTCAAAGATGGAACTTTTGTAAGTCAAACAAAGTATGCAAAGGACTTGATCAAAAGATTTGGCATGGAAGATGCAAAACCTATCAAGACTCCCATAGCAACCAACGACCATCTCGACCTTAATGAGGGAGGTAAATCGATAGATTTAAAGCTTTATAGGTCTATGATTGGTAGTTTACTTTATCTTACCGCATCTAGGCCCGATATCATGTTTAGTGTTTGCATGTGTGCACGGTTTCAAGCATCTCCAAAAGAGTGTCATTTAATGGCCGTAAAAAGAATACTGAGATATTTAAAGCATTCCTCTAGCATCGGCTTATGGTTCCCTAAAGGTGCTAAATTTGATTTAATTGGATACTCGGACTCCGATTATGCGGGTTGCAAAGTGGATAGAAAAAGCACCTCGGGAAATTGTCAATTATTAGGGAGATCTTTAGTATCATGGTCATCCAAGAAACAAAACTCCATAGCTTTATCCACCGCCGAAGCCGAATATGTCTCCGCGGGTAGTTGTTGTGCTCAATTACTATGGATGAGACAAACTTTGATGGATTATGGAATCAAAATTAATAAAATGCCTCTTTATGTGATAATGATAGTGCGGTGAAAATAGCAAATAATCTGTTCAACACTCAAGAACCAAGCATATCGACATTCGCCACCATTTCTTGAGAGATCATGTGGGCAAGGGAGATATTGAAATTAGTCACATCCGAACGAAGATCAATTAGCGGACATTTTCACCAAACCATTAGATGAAGGCGGTTTTGCAAATTGAGAAATGAATTAAATGTCATAGACTATTCAAACATTTGTTGAAACATTTGCCTCATGCATTGTGTTTGATTTGATGTTATTCAAAAGCTTTTGTAAGAAAAATACTTTCAAAATGTTATAACGATTATCTATGTTCATAAAAGTTATATTTCGTATAGACATTAGTCTATTCTATGCATAATGATCCCTAATGACTCTTAAATTGATTGCAAAACTAAGGGTCATTTGCAAATAATCTCATCTCATCTTTATCCAGAATCGTTTTGAAGTTCGGGATAATCGGTATGACCGGAGGGTTATGTGCGGTATTACGCCGTGTGTACTACTGGCACAAAAACCACGTATTACCGCTTTCTTGATATTACCGTCGGCCAAAGGGCGGAACTACCGCATCAGTTTCGAAAGAAAAGTAACCCCAGAGGTCATTTTTCTCCCGTGCCTCTTTTCTTTTTCTCTCTCTTCTCTTTCTCTCCCGAAAATCCTTTCTCCCAAAACTCCTTTCCACTCGGTTGTTTCTCAAATCTTGGTGAACCCTTGCATCTCTAGGGTTTAACTCCTCCATCTCTCAAGGTAAAACATCCTTAAATCTTCGTTTTACCGTTTGATTCAAACCCTAGGTCACTTTCTAGTTGATTTGAAATGCGGATGTTTTTGTGTGATTCTAGTTGGGCAAAATAGCAAGATTGGTGTTTAATGATGTTAGTACATCTATTTCTTGGATTCAAACCAAAAGAAACATCAATTTTTGGTTAGATTCATCGCCGAGGTCGCGATCTGAAAAGCGATACTACCGCGTTCATACGCGCGAATTCTGGGAACGGTAATACCGCCGGACAATGGCGGTACTACGCACCTCGGTACTCACGAGGAATCTGCGGTACTCACCGATTTTCTTGTGAATGTAAAATCATTCAAATTCAAATTAACTCCAGTTGCTTGATCTTTTGAACTTCTAGTAACCTATCCTCCTTTGTAAAGATGCCGAGGACAAGATTGGGAACTCGTCAAGGGCAATCTTCCTCTCTACCTTCAGGCCCTTTGGATGATCCATCGCAAAGGAAAAGGGCTGCAAGAGATGGCTCAGAAAGTGAGGAAGGATCTCTTCCTCATGAGTCGAGTTCGATTCCGAGCCGACACGTAAGAAGAAACTCGAGCTCAATCGGATGAAGAAATGGAAGATCCGGAAGAACCTCAAATTGATCTCGTGCTCATATCGGTGATGATTATGCAATCTTGAGACACAAAGATCAATATCTTCGCCTCCAACTCAATCAATCCCGATTCCACACCAAGTTCCGGAGCAAGTCTATGAGCGATTTATGATCATCACAGAAGTTTGCAGATCATAAATGCATAAAGTGGTCACACATAAACTCCCTAGAAAAATATGATGGAGTGTATCGTCTTTTTCACAAGTTGGTCTTCATGATTTTGTGGCTCTCGAAATGACTATGATGAAGAAATCATAAGATAATTCTATGCTACTTTGTATGTATCTCCGACTTTAAGAAAATGAAGTGGATGACAGTTACGGTATGTGGAGTGCACTAAGGGTGATTTTGAGCGTGTCTCGAGGATGCACTCTGAAATTGGGATAAGCTTTTGTGCACTACTCTACTTGTTCTGCTCGACAGTTTTATGATCAAAATGTTAGGTACACTCGGGGAAAATTCATGGCTCTACCTATTCCCGTTTGATTAATAGGATTATTAATCACACTTTTCTTCCCAAGAGTGGTAATTTTGATGCTGTTCGAGGACATGTTTGGAATATCATTGATAATATTATGCATGGGAGAAAGTTTGATGTTGTGGATGTCATCATCAGGGGGATTGTCTCTTCTAAGAATGACAGGGTAAAGCGGATTTATCATGCTCCTTACATCATGGCCCTAATTCTTAGTAAGATTGAATATCAGGGTGGTTTGGGATCACCTCATAAGTTTTACAAACCCAGAGAAAATCCCCCCATTCGATTTCAGGCTCAGCAGGCACAGCAAGCACAGCAAGAAGAAATTGCCCCAGAGGAGGCAGCTGCAGAAGGCTCTCACAGTCAAGCTACTCTTGCTCAGATTCTTACCACTCAGACTCTTATTCTTAATGTCGATGCGATTGAAAGTCTCTCAGCAGGAGATGAGGACAGTTCTTACAGACTTTCAGAGTGAGACTAACAACAGACTTGCCGTCCTGACAGAGACAGTTGACTCTATGGAACAACGTCTTCCACCTCTTCCACGTCCTTCGTCTCCAATACGTTTCAAGCGTCGTCGCCCTCATACTGTTTCCCCAGTCTCTCCAGCTCCAGCGGCTTCAGCTCCTGCTACTCAGGATCCCGCGCCTTTTCCCCCAGTCTCTTCACTCCAGCGACTTGGCTCCGCACTCGTGATCCAGTGCTTGATGTTTGTTTTTGGTACTTTGATGCCAAAGGGGGAGAAGTAGAAAGTAGCTTTAAGGATAATGGGTGTCAGACTTTGTAGTCTTTTGATGTTTTATTATTTGCCTGTAATGACTTAATCCTAATATTACCTTGTTCAGAACTTGTTGGTTGTCTTAATTATCAAATGTGATATTATCTCTACTGAAATTTCTTTTATGACAATTCCTTATCATTGCAAGTTGTTTCCTCAGTTCTAACAGTTAAAAGAAACTCTCACAAAATTTTGTCATAATTCTCTTCATGTGCTCTCAAAATAGTCTATCTATTTCATGCACATGTTTAGAAACTTTCTTTGTGTTAAGTCATCAAAAGAATATACACTTGTTTCACAATCTTGGATATTTTCAAAACTCCTCTTCTCACACATTAACTAGGTTGTCATCAATTACCAAAAGGGGAGATTGAAAAGCATCTAGGCCCCTAAAAATATGTTTTGGTAATTTATGATAATATGTGAAAATGGGACTTATTGGTTTGTTGAGTTTTACAAGGACTAGTCCCATTGGAAAATATGATCCTGAAGATGCATGCTAAAAGTTCTATGAAGATCAAATCTGACTCAAGGATAAGGTACAAGTGGTTTCAAATTATTTTCTTTTACCGGTCTTAGGAGAAATAGATGGAAGACCGGATTATAGGTTAAATGTTGTACTATTAAGAGGATCATGTCCTGTAGCTTGAAGGCATGTCTTGAGCTTTATGGATCAATTTAGGATCATGCATGCATAAGGATTCTCTCTCAAAATCAAATTGTGCCTTTGTCGGGACAATCGGTAGTCTGGCGTTATGCATGCGGTACTACCGCACTCGGTTGTTCCGGCCGTTAGTTGGCGGTATGTTTTTCTGTGGAGTCTCTTTTCGGTTTGGTGCAAAACCTAAGCACGGTAGTACGCCAGATGTTCATGCGGTATGACCGATATACTGTAGTACCGCAGTGTTAAGCGGAACTACCGCATGCCTTATTCCGAATGAGAAGCGGTATGTTTTTCCAGTGCACCCTTTCTTTCTCTCTGGAAGCGGTAGCTAGTACCGCACTCTCCTTGCGGTATGACCGCTCTGCGGTAATCTGCATGATTCGATTGGCGGTAGTACGCTCTCGCGATAAAACGGCTATGTCGAGTCATTTAATGCGTCTCATATAGCCGTTCTTTGTAGTGGTTGGAGAAGTGCGGTAGTACCGCCCCTTGCATGGCGGTAGTACCGCATATGGCTGAAAAACAGGTTTTTCTTCTCCAACGGCTCTAATTGTTGTTGGGGGGTATAAATACTTCCCCATCTGCTCAAGGACAGGGTGCTAGACCACATTTAACATCTTTAGAGCCTTGTGCATTCATTCAACTCCTCAAACTCATTTTGTTCACTCTTTGAGAGGTTGTTGAGCTCATTCAAAGTGCATTCATCATTCTAGTTGATCCTATTGCACTTGAGTGTCGCTGCGAAGGTCTTGGTTTGTTACTCTTGAGTTTTGCCAAACTCCTAGACGGCAGCGGTGATTGCAGTGATCTCTTCAAGAAGATTGTGAAGAGGCCGGTGCCCATATTGTGAGTGGTTTGGTGTTCACCATCTCCGGAGTGGAGGAAGAACAACCAATAGTGATTGAGAAAGGCTTAATTGGTGGGCTAGGCTTGATTGGTTCAAGCTCCTCAACGTGGACTAGTGAAGACGAAGCAAGTCTTCGATACCACGGAAAAACATCGTTGTCTCTTTGTGGTTATTCCTAGTCTTTACTCTTCCGCATTTATATTTCTAGCTTGATCTTTGTGCTTGTATTGCTTAGCTAGGAGTATAACTTGTTTAGATTAAATTGTTAATTAGCTAAACTCACACATTTGTGAAAAAGTTTTAAAACCTCCTATTCACCCCCCTCTAGTCGGTTATCCTTGATCCTACAGAGGTTGTCACCTCCCTCGACCTTCCCCGCTCATCGCCACTGCGGCCGCGGCCACCGCATCATCTGGCGGTGGAGGGGGAGGAGGCTGCCCTAGCCGTGCTGGATGCACGAGGAGACGCCAGTTGCCGCTGTTGCCTCCTCGGAGCTAAGCCGCCGCCGCCTACACACCTTCCTCCTCCTAGGTGGTTTGTTGTAGCATTTTTTTGGATTGTTTCAGTGCTTTGTCTTAATTGTTATATGAAGTGTACGATTTTGTTGCAAGTGTCTTCTCTCTCTCTTTTTTTTTGCAAAGGGTATTTATTGTGGTTGGCATTTTAATTTGCTGCACAAAGTTTTTTTTTTTTGCAGTGGGGATGCCTATTTGTTGCATACAGAAACCTTAAGTACTTCTTTTCAGTTTTGTTGCAAATGTATATTTGATTTGTTGCATCTGCAAGTTCAAGATGTTACAGTGTTATATCATCGTGTTTTGAACAAGGTCGAGTACTTTTGGTAATTTTTAGTAGTTTTTTTGTAAAATTCCAAAATTTGGTTTGTTTTTGAAGTTTTTAAAATAAAAGTAACTATTTGAAATTTTTTTTTGTTTAAGTTCCAGCATAATCTGAATTTTCAAAAATAAAAAAGATTTAATATGAATAATATAAACTTAAATTAAATTAAAAATTGTTTTATTTGAGTTCCTTGAATTCTATAGAATTTCTTGGAACTTAATTGTTATTTATTTGAGCTCAGTTTGATTTATCTCAATTTTTAAAATTCGGAGATCCTTTTTAATTCTGGAATTTCTTCTCCTCCAGCCCCGTTTTCCTTTCACTCGGCCCGGCCCGCTTTCTTTCTTTTTCCACGCGCGCAGAAGCCCACCCTCCCTTGCCTTGCTCCTTCCGCTCACCGGTGCGACCATGTTGTCCGCCACGTCATCGTCTCCTTCCCGTCCCCGACTGCAACTTCTTGTGTCCGTGTTCATCACGTTGAGCCGCCGGCCTCCTCTTGGACTCTCCCTCCCCGGTCCTTTATAAGGAGCCCCACTTGCGTCAAAACCTTCGAGTCGATCTTCTCACTCGAAACCCTAAAGCCTTGGCTCCGGTTTCATCCTTGTTTTGCTGCAATCCGCCGGAAAAGCCGAGCCGCCGCCATGGTCTTCGTCGCCGGTTTTCTTCGCCATCCAAACCTCTCCGGTCAAGCCGTCTTCGCCTTTGGATTCGCGCTGCGACATTCTACGTCTTGCTCTCTCCCTCTTCAGGCGAAGATCATCAAGTCGCCGCCGCCACTTTCTCCCCAAATCCGGTCGAGCCGCCCGTTGCCGATCTACTTGCCGGTGAGTCCCCAAGCCGTCACCAGTGCGTCATGTCGTGTTCCTGGTTTTCCTCCTCCAATCCCCACCTTCCTCTCGGTTCCTCCGCCCCGTAGCAAGCTGCCATCGCCTTTCTCCTTCATCTCCGGTCACCTCAGTTGCGCTGCCGTCATCGTCACTCTTCGGCCGCCCTGATCGTTCCAGTGTGCTCCCCGTGCTGCCGCCGACCTCACGCTCACCTCCCTTTGCTGCGTGCGTCCTCGATTCATCAAAGCCGCCGTGAGCCAAAGCTTTCTCCACGGCCAATGTCGTCGCCGTAGCCACCTCGTCGCCGTTCTTGTTGCGCCGTCGCTGCCCGAGTCTTCGTCGTGCCATCAGCGTTCCGTTTTTGCCCTTTGCCGGACTTCCCTCGTCGTCGTTCGCCGTCGATGCCGCCACCTTTGCCGCCGGCCAGAGCTTCTCTGCGCACCTTCCTTCTCTGGTCTTCCCCCTCCCTCCCTCTGCCACTTCACCCGCCAGCTCCAGGGCGCGCTTCGAATGTCACTCCGTGACATCTTCTAGTCTGGTGAGTTCTTTCCATTTTTAAGCGTGTCACATCTTGTCCTAGGGTACCAGAGACAATTACCCTCTGTTTATTCGGACTTTGTTTCACAGGGATCATCGAATTTTGAAAATTCCCAAGTTTCGGCCGAAACAGTATCTTTCTTCCTCATCTCCGTTTGGGTAAGCTAGTTGTAGATTCCTTACTCTCAGATAATCTTTGAGTCATACCTAAGCTTCTAAGACCTTTCATTCTGTTTGGTTTTGTCTAAATTGCCATTTCCACGTTGAGTTCCTGTTGTCGTCGTCGGTCAACTGTCACCGAAGCTCCATCGTGTCTCTCCGACCATCCTCGTGGTTCTGGTAGGTGCTCTGACTCTCTTAGGTGCTTAAGCACTCTACTCTTGGCTCAATGCGTAGCCGAGTGGGGTTATCCCCTTTTGCCGTAGCCGTGCCGTCGCACTCCATTGTCGTGCCGTCGCTACAGATCCTCTCAGTAGGACCGTAAGGTTATTGTGAATCCGTTTTGACCCTTGGTTCACTTCGGCAAGGACCGTCGCGCCGGTGAGCCACCGGAGAAGTGCACGGGAGCAAACGCTCTGTTGTCGGAATAACTGACAATACTGTAGCACCATGTTTAGCACTTTAATTGTCGAATTGGAGTTAAAGTACCGATTAGTTCTGAGTTAAGTGTTGTGCTGTGTCATGGATTTGTGGGCCAGGCCGGTTAAGTGTTTGATTAAAATGGTCTAGTACGTTTTTTGTTAAAGGAAACGTATTTCCAACACACTTAAAAACAATGTTACGCTTTCTATTTCCGAAGACGTATTCTTAAAATACGTCTCTGTCGTCACTTCGGCCAGAGTCTAGGTCAATGTTGACCGAGTCAGCCCTTGACTTGGGGTCCCGCCTGTAAGCGACTGTGGCTAGTTTCGATTGTGTATAAAAAGTATTCTATACATTTTAAATTCCCGAATTGAATTGTTTCTGAACTGAAAAGTGATATAAACTTCTAAAATTCATAAGTAATTCATAATAGCTCCAAATCGAATGAAATAAATTTTGTCAATTTTAATTTTTACTGAACTATAATATAGAATAGATTTGAACTTTGTCTCTATTACAGAAAATTTGGATAATTAAATTAAATGCATAATAGTAACATTAACCTTGTAAAATTTATAGAAAATTTATTAGAACTCCAAATGAACTAAAATTTTAACATAAATTCATCTAAAAACATATCCTTACCACTGTATTATTCTTATGCATGTTTGAGCATTTTGGATTTTCATGTATTTCCCGGTATTTATTTGCCATCGTTATTTCTAGATTTTGAATTGCTCTACGAGAGTGAATATATATCTGAGGCTCCTGAGATTGAACAAGTGGAATATAATCAAGGCAAGCATCCTCTTGCATCATCTTGATCCCAGTTTTTGGTACTTTAGTATTTTAGAATGTAATGATAATTGCTTGCATGCTATTTTTGTTATATTGTTAACTTGTGAGTCTATTGTGGTTTATCTTTAATAATTCCATACACTTGAGCTTAAGATATATATTGAGATGATAGTTATTCTTTATATAATGCTTAGCCCCGCAAGTCACTAGATTCGGTAGTTTTGGTTGATGAGGGTAGCTCATCGATGATGGGAAACACTGAACATTTTATGTTTATATTTTTGGTTCAGATCTTGGATATGATCTTTGAGTCTCAAACTTTGTTTAATTAAAACTGATTTTGATCTGGACAAGTGGCTAGTAGTGTGGGTGCCTTTATGCACGAGAATCGGGCATTTGGAAGTCTTGTCGGATCGTTAAGGACCGAAGCTTTTGGGCAGTCACTCCAAGTATCATACGTACTTCCATACGAGGTCATATGGACACCGCTTGGTTAAGTAAGGGAAAATTTTATTGAGTTAGAGCATAGGTGGTGTGAGGACACATGTGTTTGATCATGTGTTCGTAGGGCTTTGATTGCAATTTAATATGTGCAGTGAGCACATTTTTAATTTCTGTTAGTTGGATCAACACTCCTGGCACAACATGTGTGCCTCGCCGCTTAGCAGGTTCTATCAGAAGCTTGTACTAAGAGGGATCTTGTCTCGCATGGGTGTTTCCAACTCAATAAGATGTTGTTGCTGAAAAATACCAAGTCTTGATTTTCCCGGCCGGCATACCAAAGGAAGTGTGCTATTATCTGGAGGCTTACGGGCTGATCAAGTCGTGTGGGTAAAGATGTACAACCCTGCAGGGATAAATCTATTCGAATAGCCGTGTCCACGGTTACAGACGACGCTTGGTTTCGATTGTCACCATTGTAGGCTGAAAATTTAAAACTTACATGGGAACAACTTGGTATCGACATGACCGGTTTGTCATGTATTTTAGTTTATCAAAGTGGGTTTGCTACTTTGGTATTGTTTGATATATGTCTATCTTCATGTCACTAAATACTTTTAGTCTAAATTTGATTTATTAAATGGCCTTTGCAAAATAGAATGTGTAGGAATAAAATTTGTTGCTTTATGCAAAACTTATGACACTATAGCCATCCTTTGGACAACCTTTAACATGTATATTCTCATATCCTTTGGATAGGCTCTATCATACACGTTCTTTTATTAGTTTGTGTAAGACTTGCGAGTACCTTTTATACTCAATCAGATTAGCCACTTGTTTCAGGTGAGGAAGAATACGCTAGTGATCAATTCGTTAGCGCCGACTTCGGCGATGCTATTGAATAGTGTTATCTCTACCGATCCACTCAGTTGCCTTTCTTTTCCGCTGCAGTGTTTTCTTTGACCTATTGGTCACTTATGTAAATTTATGTACTTTAGTTCTACTCTGGTAAATACTCTTTTAATAAAGTTAAATGTAAGACTTGTATACGACTGTGTAACAATGTTGTACAAGATATGTACATATTAGCCATTGAAATTTGGGAGCTAATACGAGAGACATATCCGAGAACTCGAAATCGGGCTCGTTTTCTGTTAAGAGTTAAGCTTATGGCATAATCTCTTGACTTAAAACAAATTCGATTTCGGGGTCTCACAATCTAGGTCCCGACACTTTTGAAGCATAGAAAATTGTATGATGAACATGGTCTCCGATGCGACTCAAACTTTTGCAAAATTTTTAAATGTATTCTGAATGTTTGTTCTACGCTTTGCTGCAAACGTCCTGAAAAATATTGTACACATTGTTTTCAGTTGTTGCGTTTTTGGGGCCACGATGAGAAGTTTCCTGTTGATGCATTTCCTGTCAATGCACAAGAGAAGGCTACACAGTTTGTAGTTCGGTCCTCTAAAAACTATGTTGCAATTTTCTTTCTTTTTTGGACTGCAATGTAATTCTCGAACTTTGCAGTGTTATGTTGCGTTCGGGGCTTTCCCTTAACAAGAAATGCCAGCTTGGGAGACCACTATCTACAGATTAAACGTATTATTTATCAATAGACTCTCGGCGTTCATGCTGTTATGAAACATATGGTTTATATGGGCAATTACAAAAATACCCTTTTGTGGGGACCCGGATTTACACATCCGAAAACCCTATGTGTATTCTAAACTAGTCCTAGATTAGTAGCTAGCTCACAAAGTGAAACATCGATGAAATATCATCCATTTATCGATTTAACTAAAAAGATATCAAAATAACAGATCGTAATAATAAATGGACCTTGTAATCAACGTTTACTTAACTTGTTATGCAGGGCTCAAAAAACAAATAAACTCTTGCAGCCGAATGGGAAACTTGGAAAAGATCAATCAACATGCCCACAGACAATCAAGTGGAGAACGCATCCTAATTTGCAAAGCCTTCATAGTACTCCTTCTCTAAGAGTTCCTGAGCAAGTTGATATTCTTCTACTGAGCAACAATGTCCAAAGCCGTGAGTACATAAAGTACTCAGCAAGTCGTAGGGAATAATATGCAATTAATATTTATACAAGAATTGATCAAAGGAATAGTCGTATGGTTCTTTTGCAAAAAGCAGGTATTGACAGTAAATATAGTAAATAGATTGAAATACGTAATTTAAAAGACAATAAGTAAATAGAGAAAATAGTTTTTTGAAAACATCCAATGAACTTCCCATTCACTTTTCAACCAAACCACCAAGTGAACATCTCATCCACCGAGCGAACATTATATTCACCAAGTGAACTCCCCATTCACCCCCGACACAAACCACCAAGTGAATTCCACATTCACTAAGCGAACATCATATTCACCAAGTGAACTTCTCATTCACACTCCGACACATTTTTATAAAAACTCTACCTCTCGTGTGAAATCCTTGAGCATTGTCCATAACAGGGGACACTACTGTTTAAACAGTTTTAACTCTACAGAGATTGTACAGCTTTACCCACAAGAGATAAATCAACTTAAAGTGTCTAACCACAATTCTGTAGGTGTGCGACTAAGTGATTATCACAAAACATTTACAAAACTCATTCTTAACCCAGTTCTGCCCACTAATGTTTCAACATTGAATGGCTTTCCAACCAGATAGGGCCCCCCACTTGTGCCATTGTGAGTATACATGTATCCCGTAACTCACACTTCCAAGACAGAACTGAAATGGAGACATTGCTAATTAGTTAATTAGGTCCATCCCATGTTGGACAAGTGGTTGTACAATATGGTCCAGTTCA
Source organism: Ampelocalamus luodianensis (assembly GCA_036346255.1). Lineage (NCBI taxonomy): Eukaryota > Viridiplantae > Streptophyta > Magnoliopsida > Poales > Poaceae > Ampelocalamus > Ampelocalamus luodianensis. The sequence goes on along the minus strand of CM070628.1, from coordinate 26,589,069 downwards.
ATGGTGTATAAGATTAAGTCCTTCATAATTACTTTAACATCCCAAATAGTAATTTCTTGTTAAACTTCAAATTTAATTATTTTCCTTAAGTTTTCTGAATTTTCCGGATTTTAAAAAGATTTTTCCTATTTATTTCTAAGCCAAAATAATTTAATTGCAAAATTAAATACCAATGTTAAGTTGGAAATATTTTATTTAAGTCTAAAATATCTCAGGGGACTTCTGTGAATTTTTCCATAATTTGTGAACTTCAATTACTATTTTCTAAAAACCTATTTGCATTATTGTTTTTTTGTAAATCAAAAGTCATTTTAAATTTCAGAAAAACCTTTTTGGGCTGAATCCTTTTCTCCCTGGCCCTTTTTCCTTTCTTTTTGGCCCACTTGGCCCAATCTGCCAGCCACCTCCCTTTCTCTCTATACCTCTCACCGACGTGTGGGCCCATACGTCATCCTTCTCCTTTCTTTCTCCTGGCCATCTTCTTCCCGAAGCCTCCATGCCCATGCCGCCTCACTGCCGTGCGCTAGCTCCTCCCTCTCCCGCGCGCCACGTGGTGCCCTTCCCTTGCCACCGCGTCACCTCCCTGCCCATCTGCACGCCACGCCACCCCGGCCGCTCCTTGCCCACACCGCAGCCCGCACTCATCTCTCTGCCTGTGCGCCGCTCACCGCCACTGTGCCGCTTACCTCCCCTCTCCCTCTCTATTTAAGCCAGTGTCGGCCCTTCCTCTACCCCCTTCCTCCCCTCTAGCTCTATTCTCCTCCACCAAAACTCCCCAACCGAAGCTCCTGTGAGGACCTGGAATATTTAACTAGTAACACTTAACCTCCAAATGGTTCTAGCATTACTAATTAAACATTCTAAGCCTCGATGGGCATATGCTTCCCAGAATTGCAGCACATGCACATCATCACAAAATTACACATCATTTCCATACAACATACAGTAACAAGTCTAGTAAAGAACATAGATAAAGTAAGTTATTACAAAAGAGCCGACCGGCCAAATAACACAATATACAAGAACGACCGCGGAAGCAAAAGCGCCATAAGATGGCTAAGAACAAAAGTCAACAGGTTAGCCACACAACCCACAAGGCAACCGACCGGGCCGCCAAGCTAGACGCCTCTAAGGCTACCACAGCACAACTCACAGAAGTGAGACCCCTCCAGCTCACCTTCTTTCTCTGCAACAAATACATTTAAGCAACATAACTGAGTACACAAAGGTACTCGCAAGACTGACGTGTGGAATAGCAGACCTATTCATAAACTACATGCAAGCTATTTAGGTGGAGGTTGTATATCTCATTTTGCACAAAGCCAACTTTATTTGCAATAATGTAATACGTTTAAGAGTAAGTTTGTAAATCTGTTTTGTTGACAAAATAACTGCGAAATAAAGATACATACAAGTAACCACCTGGAAGTGACTATCCCAATAGCCACCAAAACATAGCATGAATCCCCGATTCGTACCACCCATCAAGTTTTAATTAAAAGGTTGTAGTCTAGTTCTCACGGGCGATCCAGCGTGTCCATAACCTAGGACGAGGCTATTCGAATAGTTTTAACCCTGCGGGGTGTACCAATGTACCCACACTTCAGACCGCCTTTAAACCACAAAGCACACTTCCGAAGGTATGCCGGCACGGCTAAGTCCTACGAGACGCTTTCCAATATTGAGCATTGACTAAGAGCCGCTTGTATGGATCAGAATCCATAAGCTTACATTGCAAGCCGAAAGACAACCAACCATCACGGGGGAAGCCTTTCGGACACTACAATGCTCCCAGCACCATCCCTCCTGCGACTCCCTGCGACCCGAAGCCAATACACGTGTAACATCCTCATTTTGGCTTGTGTTTCAAATGTAATAAAATGAGGATAATTTAAAACTTTTCTTACATCCTTGTGCTTTTGAACTTTTCTGAAAATTCTTGTAAAAGAATTTTGGGAAATTCAAAAGCAAAAGCCTCATTTATCAAGACAACAACCTCCTTGGTGAAATCTGGTGTCAAACCCTTGGAAATAATTTTCCTTGGTTCTAAGGTTGCTTGGTAACACCTCTGAATTAATTCCTAATTTTTGGAAATTATTTGAATATTTTAGAGGCAAGTCAAACCTTGGTCAAACCTCTGATTTAACCTTCTGGAATTTCTTGAGAAAATTCCAGTGCACAAAAACCTCTGGAAATTTTCTGGGAGGTAAACCCCAAGGTAAGCAAGCTCCAGTTAAAATTTCATGAATTTTGGAGTTGATTTGATACCTCAATTAAATCCCCAAAGTTCAGCCTTTAAAATTCAAAACCTAACTGGTTTGCACTGTTCCTCGGGTGCGAGTCAGACTCGGGCTCGAGCCAACTGACTCGGCCGAGTCAACTAATCGCACCCGGCGTGGTCGAGCGGGCGCGCGCGTCATCAGCCGTTGGATCTCCATCGAACGGCTCTCATTCGTGTAGGCATTCGGACAACTCCGGTTGCCCTCTGATTCTCAGCCGTTGGATTCTGATCCAACCGTCGCGGGACCATACCGGTTCACTTCAGTCTTTCCAATTAGCGATCGCATCGTGGCCGTTCAAATCTTATCCGTCGGCCAACATCTTTTGGGGTTGGGCTCAACCCACTAGGGCGCTTTGGGCTCGAGCCGCTTTGTGCCGCTGACTGGTGGCCCCGCTCGCGTCGCTGGTCATCTTCCTCCTCCCACCGCGCGTGTGCGTACCTGTACGCCATGGCAGAGGAAGAGAGGAGGGGGCGGTGCCTTGTCACCTCCTTGAGCCCTTTAAACGGCTCCATCTGCGGCGCATTAAATGCACGTCAGCGCACCGCCCTCAAAGTCGTCGAGCTCACCTGCTCCCATCCCCTCTCGCGCGGTCTCGATGGCAGCAAAGACCGAGCTCGCCTCGGATCCTCCGGTGCTGCCCGCCCTTTTCCTCAGCTACTTAAGCTCCTCAAGACCTTCAGTGTCTCTCTTTACACCACCCTTGAGCTTAGCGTGCGTTTTCACTGCCTGCTTGAGCTCGAATCACCGGCACCGTCTCGGCGGCCATTGTTGAGCAGGGAGCTCCTCGGTGCAACCCGTGCTCCAGTGGTGTTTCTTCCTCTCTCTTTGCTGTTGTGTGGGCCTCTCACCTCCTAGGACAAAACCCCTAACTTGATTGTAGTTGCTTTTCACAGGAGCAGCTCAATTTTGGGGATTTGTTCTTGTCGACCGAAAACACCCCCCTTCTTCCCCACCTCCGGTAAGCAGCACCCCTCCTCAATTCCTTGCTCTGGGAGTATCCTTGGGCTGTTTGGGACTCAGTGTGATGACTCGGTCTTCCCCTTTTTTCTCAGGCCGTCGTCTCCCTTCTTCTTCTTGGTCTGGCGCGCTCTTCCCGTCGCCGAGCAACTCCGTCCATCTCTGGACCTCCCCTACCCTCAGGTACCCTTATAGTAGCCCCTAGAAGCTTTGGCACCCACTGGAATGGTTGGTTGCGGAGCTTTTGGTCATTTCGCATTTCGGCCGTTTTGGTCGCCGCCGCCTCGCGCCGGCTCGCCGCCGTTCTGGGCCACTATCGCCGGTGTGAGTGGTACTAATGTGTGCGCATGGGTATTGCGGTCCTATTTTGGCCTTTGGCTCGCGCAAGACGACGGAGATCGCCGTGGCGAGCTCGGATGCGTCGATCGTTTTGTCGGACCAGCGGCGAGGCCGTAATGTCGTTCGGACATAGTAATGGCGTTCATTAAGGCCTAATCATTGCTTAGTATTAAACTTGTCCTTAGCCGCCGCTTATCTATCACTTACATGTGGGCCGCTGGCACTGTGCACTTAAACCCCCCCGCGGCCCTCTGTCACTAACAGGTGGGCCCGTTTTACTGTGCACGTGTGTTAAGACCTTGTGGGCGTGACTCAGCGTCGCTGACAGTGGGCCCCGACTGTCAGCGGTCTCTGTTCAAATCGCGAACGGCCCAACCCGTTCCAGCCGTCCGATGCTTGATCAACGGCTGGGATTGCGAAGGCATTCGTTCGGTCCGAATGTCATCTCCATCTGGACCGTTGGATCTTGATCCAACGGTGAGCCTCTGTGGGTTCCGTGCGCATGTGCTGTGCGCGCCGTGCGCGTGGGCCGTCCGATCCAGGATCGACGGTCCCTATTCAGCCACGTCGTAATAGCATTTATGAGTTTTCCGAAAGCTTTATTTGCAAACTGAAAAAGGTATTAAACTTCAAAAATGCATAACTAATTCATTTTAAACCCAAATCGGGTGATTAAAATTTTGTTAGCTTTAGTTTGAACTGTACTTTAATCTAAAAATGAATAGGAGTTTAGTTCGGCCTCAGAAAACAGATTTTAAAATTGGTTTAGAAATAGGTTTTACTTGTTATTCTAAAAACTTGCAATTAACTTGTAAATTGCATAACTAATTCTCTGGAGATCAAATTTTAGTGAAACCAATTTTGTTAGCTTCCTCTAATAAAGTACTAAATGATAAAATTGGATTTAAGCATGCTACTATTTTTAACAAGATTTCACATGCAATTTAATTCTATCCATTTTCATGACTTGAAAAAAATCATAACTCTTTCAATATAACTCCAAATGACCTGAAATTTTATATGGCTTATCACTATACCAGTAGGTAGCTACCATAAAAGTTTCAGCTTCAAAATCTTTCTAGAAAATATTTTTGCCACAGTATCTAATTATGGCCGAAAATAGGTTTTTAGAGAATATCTTTTGCACCACAAGTCCAAATTAGGTTTTTCCAGTTTCTATGACTAGGTATATTCGTATTTTACCTTGTGTATAAATTTCGTCGCAATTGGATAATTTTTGCTTGCTCTTTTGTTTAAAGTGTTGCTCGTCTTATTGGTTGTTTTCGCTCGTTCGCTTAGGCTTCGACATTTGCGGTAACCCCGAGAACGATCCTCCGCAACAGCTTGAGCAACAGCAAGCAGGCAAGCAGTTTGATCATTTCCCATTTGATCCCATTACTTTTAAAGTCTAATATTTTGTTTAACTTCTATGTATGCATTGCTATTTTGTTGTTAAATTGATTAGTTAGACCTCTAGTTGCATAATCTGTAGGTAAATGATTATCCTCTACTACACGAGCCTAGGTTATTTCTTTGTGATTAGAGTTCGTTGGATGAGCTCTTGTCACTTAGTAGATTACTGAATACTTATTGCTTAGCCATGCCTAGTATCGGTAGTATTGGGCGATCATCGACTTAGTCGGTGATCTTGATCACACAAATGCTATTATTATTCCATTATGTCCAACCCTTGTGTTTTACCATTTTTGCAAATCAAAACTGAAAACAAAAATTATATCTTGGCTTGGGCACAATGGTATGTTGGGTGATCTGTTGGGTGTGAATGGAATGGTGCCTAAGTCCCTAAGGACCGAGTTACTTGTGCCATTGATCCAAGCAATTGTTGCGTGCTAACCACACGAGGGGATATGGAACCTCTCTTGACTAAGTACTTTGGGAGGTGTTAATTATGAGTGGTTGGTGGGTGTGTTCTTGTGTGTGTGTGTTGTGGTGTTGGAGGAGCATTAGCAGCCGGTTAGGCTGTCTAATGTGTCTTTCTCCCATGGGTTGCGGCTCTTAATTAGCATCGTCCATTGGAAAGCGTCTTGTTAGACTTAGCCATGCCCGCATACCAAAGGAAGTGTGCTAACCGTGGTGGTGGAAAGGCGGTCTATCGTGTGGGTACATTGGTACACCCCGCAGGTTAAAACTATTCGAATAGCCTCGTCCTAGGTTATGGACACGCTTGGTTATTTCCCACAAGAACTAGACTACAACCTTTTAAAAACTTAAACTTGACATGGGTGGTATGAAGGGGTACTTCATGCTATTGTTGTAGTGACTATGAGTTAGTCACTTCTAGGTTGGTCTTTGTTCTCTACCTATTGTTATAATTGTCTCTCTTTAATTGAACAATAAAAGTTAATTGCAAACTTGCTTTGAATCTATTATCTTATTGCAAATGAAAACTTGCTTTATCTTGAAAATAAGTCCGAGCCTCATCCACTTAAATAAAGCTTGCATGTAGTTAATTATAGTTCTGTTATCTCACACGTCGGTCTTGCGAGTACAAAAACAAGTTTTGTACTCATCCGCTTGCTTAATATTAATTGTTGCAGAGGAAGAAGGTGAGCCCCAAGGGCCTCACTTTTGTGAGTCTGTGTTCTTGCGCTGTTTGGGACGATTAGCTTGGCGGTCCGGTTGGTTGCCTTGTGGGTAAAGGCACACCGATTGGCTTTTGTTTATCGCCATCTTATGGCCATTTTGCTTCCATTGTTTAAATTAGTTACTTATGTGTTATTGGCGGTCGGCCTCTCTTTGTAATAACTCTCTTTATATTATCTATGTCTTTCATTGTTGCTTTTGCTTGGCTCTATGTGTATGAATGGAATTGATGCATGATTTTGTAACAGGTGTGTATACTGCAATTCTAGGAAGTATACATATCTCGAGGCTTAGTTTATTTGATTTGTCTTGTTAGGACCAAGTGGATGGTTAAACAGTACAAGCCGAATAAACCGGGGTCCTCACAAAGTTGGTATCAGAGCCATTCCGACCGTAGTAACCCAAGCTTGGTCGTCCTTAGGATATTTTGAAAACCTTATTTTCAAAGTATCAAATGGTTTATGAAAGCTTAAGTAAGTTCTCAGATTTTACTCCTTACCTATCTTAGCTTTCTATCTCACCTTGCTCTAATTTGAGTTTTAAAAGTTGTTTTCCTCTCCTTCCTCCAAAGATAGTTGTTATCGATTAATTGGGTTTGGGAACCAATGAGTTTGGCAAATTGAAGTGTTAGCTGCCCTCTACAAGGTTTTGAAGCTTCCGAGGTTGAAGATTTCGGCTAGGATGCTTGGATGCAAAATCTGGACAGCGATCATTCAGTTTCCGGACAGCAAGCTCAAAGGTTTCTAAATAGGGTAGAAAATGAGAGGTTAATCAACTAAAATTGTGGGCATAAAAGGGGTAAGAAGTGATACTAGTTAGCTAAGTATCTAACACTTATTTCGCTAGTTTAACTTTGCTCTCGAGTAATGTTAGACTTGAGGTAGTGTGCTGAAATTCCGGTCACACCCAGAAGCACACCAACATACCATTGTGCCCAAGTCTAAATCATTTTGTTTTCAGTTTTAGTTTTCATAAGTAGACATAGCACAAGGCTGAAATCATAAATCATAGTAAGTTTTTTTTTATGTGATCAAGGTTATCGACAAGTCGATAACCGCCTATTTCTACCGGAAGCTAAGCATGGCTAAGTAATTAATTCGCAACTACTAAGTGACAAGAGCTCATCCACGAGCCCTAATCACAGCAATAACCTAGGCTCACGGTAGTAGAGAATAATCATTTGCTAAGGAAATGCATCTACTAGGTCAACTAACGACAATAGTTTAACACAAAGTAGCAATGCATACATAGAATTTGTAATTAACATAAATACTTAAAATACTGGGATTAACATGATCAAACTGCTTGCCTTGCTGGGATGTGTCTTGCTGCAGAGGGGAGTGCTCAGGTTCAAAGTTTTCTTCGGAACCTAACGCGAAGAGGCGATAAAAACCGATAAGAACGAAGAACACCAAAAGAAACTCAACAGCAAAGAACATCCAAATCCCATGAAATTTCTACAGCAGCTAGAGGTTGATTTTAGACAATTTTAGAAACAAGAAACACTTAGTATGAAAAAGTTATTCCCTAAACAATTTCTCTCAGCCTGAAAAATCCTAATTAAATTAATTTCGGTTACTGTTCATGACGAAAATTTCTAGAATGGTCTGGAATCTGAAATTTTTACGGTAGGTAGCTAAGGTCATCCTAAGAACAGCAAAGTTGAGTTTACTTCATTTGGAGTCATAATGAATTAGTTATGATTTTTCTAAGTTCTAAAACTAGCATATATCCCTTTTCAGGAACATGAATAAAGACAAGGCCTAGTTCATATTAAAGCATGTCTATAGACAAATTTTACCAAGTTGAGTTTGCTCAGTTTGGATTTACAGAGAAAAAGTTATGTATTTTACAAATTTGAGATCATTTCTAAACAACCATTTCATGTTAAACAAGTTCTTGCAGTTTATATCACTTTCTGCTACCTAACAATGCCCAAATTCATTCTCAAATTAAAGTTCATTCTATAACAGAGCTACAACAACTGGAATCATTCAAAAAGGAGCTAAAATGACCAAGGGGAGGTCTTTTTGCAAAGAGGATCTCGGTGGAGGTCCAGGGGTGGTCTTTAACAAAGAGGACCTCAAGGAGGTCTTTTGCAAAGAGGACCCCAAGGCGGAGGGTGATCCTAACGGCTGGGATTTAACCTACGGTGGTCTCTAACGGCCAGGATTTCAGCGGGAGGTCCGGCACTTAGAAAATACACTGAAAACCCACTGCACAGATCCGCTGGAGGTGATCCTAAACGGCTGAGATCAAACTAGGGGGAGGCCCAGAGGCTTAAGTTTTTCGGAAAGGAGCCAAAGGCTCAGATCTAAACTGGGGTGGTCGTGGACGGCCACGATGAACCCGAGGAGGTCTTGGGACTTGTCGGAAACCCGACAAAGACAAAGCTACCGCGATTCACTCGCCGACGCGTCCGACGCGACCAAGGCCACAATGGTGCTAACTAAAGGTACCAACACGAGCGCAATACTATTGCGAACCTAACGAGGTATCCTCGGCGGCGGGCGAGCCTAGAACGCGGCGAGCCAGAGAAGGGCGGAGGACAAGTTTTGGCAAAACCGAAAACATGAAAAGGGCTCGACACGACCTAATCGACAAGTGCTCGAGCTCTAGGAGGCTAGAACGAACTTACGGGGCCAAGATGAGGTTCAGAGGAGCTCGGAGGAGGTCCAATGGGCGGAGACGCGCAATGAGTGGAGAAGATGACGGCGACAAAGTGCTCTCGAGCAACGCAAGGTACAAAGAATGGTCGTGGAACAACGATGCGATGGCCTCGGAGGTGGTCCAGGCCAAAGAATTGAACGGAGAAGGTCTTACGGAGATGGGAACAAAGGGAGCACTTTCACGCAAGATCCAAGAACTTCAAATTAGGCGGTTCTCGAGAATGCAACCCAAATTGAGTTAGGGAGAGGACTTGCGACAACAAGAGGTCCACAAATGAAGTGAGACAAGGGCTAAAGAACCACTGGAGGACCAAAGTTGCCGCTGGAGCTCACGCGGCCAGAAATGGCGGAAATGAGCCCAAGGTGAGGTTTGGCGCTCAACCTTACAGAGAACGGTTTGGGAGGGCGACTGGAGGTGGAAGAGACTTAGAGGAAAGCCTCGGAGGTGCTCATGTAGCTCAGAGCTGACTGAGCTCGAGGACAGTGGTTTAATGGCGATGGGACAAAAGGTTTCCGTAGTGCGAGAAAACGAGGAGGGGAGTAGGTACGGTCAGCTCTGCACTTGACATGGGCAAAAGCGAGGCTCAGGGCCGTTAATGGGGCGCGCGAGATGACCCAACGCCGCACAACTCACCTGCCACAGCGCACGCGCAGGTACGGGGAGCCGGGGGAAGAAGAAGAACAGAAGGGGAGCTCGAGGTGGTTTGTGAGCGTTGGATTTCAAATCCAACGGCTCACACACGGTGGACCAGGATCAAGCTCGGGTGCGGCCTGGTGACTTGACTCGAGTGAGTCAATTGGCTGGGTTGGACTTGGGTCTGACTCGAGCCCGAGTCTGACTCAACCCTAACTTGGTTTTCAAACTGATCTGGAGTTTGAGGGATTTATTTGAGGTAGCAAACTCACTCCAAAAATTATGAAATTTTTACAGGAGCTTGCTAGCTGAGTTATTGACTTTGTGTAAATTTTGCAGAGGTTTTTGTACTATACATTTTCCTCCAAAAATTCCACAAGGTGCTGGCCCACAGTTTGACCAGAATTTGAGTAGGTTTGACTGACCTCCAAAAGTATTCAAACAATTTCTAAAAATTGTGAAATTTTTCAGAGGGGTCACATACCAACCCAAGAATTTAGGAAAAATATTTCCAGGAGATTATCACAAGATGGAACAAGAATGTTTTTGAAGGATCAAGATTTGGATCAAAGACTTGTGACTATGTATTTTCATAACTCTTGTACACTAATTGTTTAGTACATACAGGAAATACATGATGTAAGAAAAAAGTTTTAATTTCTACTCATTTTCTTACATTTGAAACACAAGCCCAAAATTGGGATGTTACAACTCCCCCCCCTTACAAGAATCTCGACTCGAGATTCCGTTTACTCGGAGAAGAAGGATGGATAATCTGCACGAAGGCGATCCTCACGCTCCCAAGTTACTTCATCTTCAGAATGGTTTGACCACTGAACTTTAAGGAACTTGATGACCCGATTCCTTGTTCTTCGTTCAGCTTCCTCGAGAATACGAACAGGATGCTCGCGGTAGGTCAAATTCTCTTGCACATCGAGAACCTCCAACGGAGTTTCCTCAGTCGGGACACGGAGGCACTTCTTCAGGTGTGACACATGGAACACATCATGCACACCCTCAAGTGCAGCTGGTAGCTCCAATCTGTACGCCACAGCCCCAACTCTCTCGACGATGCGATATGGCCCAACATAGCGAGGAGCCAACTTGCCCTTGACGCCAAAACGCTGATGGCCCTTCAAAGGTGAGACTTTGAGATACACAAAGTTATTGGGCTCAAAGCTCAACTCACGGCGACGACGATCTGCATAGCTCTTCTGCTTGGACTGGGCCGTGCGCAGATGCTCGCGGATCAATCGAACGACTTCGGCCTCATTGATCGAATCGGGGCCAAAACCGCCTCACCGATTTCGACCAGTTCAACGGGTTCGCATCTCCTCCCATACAAGGCCTCAAATGGTGCCATGCCAAGATCGGCACGAAAGCTGTTGTTGTAGGAGAACTCAGCAAATGGTAGGCACTTCTCCCACTTCTTCCTATAGGAAAGAACACAAGCACGGAGCATATCTTCCAACACTTGGTTGGCTCGCTCCGTCTCGATCGACCCGAGGATGGTAAGTCTGAATCAAAGAAAGACGTGTCCCCATGGCCTCTTGCAATCGATGCCAAAACCGAGAGGTAAAAGGGAACCACGATCGACACAATCGTTCGTGGCACACCATGCGAGCACACAATGCGGGATATGTAGAGATCCGCTAACTGACTCACATCAATCTTCGCCCGCACTGGAAGAAAATGGGCCACCTTTGTCAACCGATCAATGATGACCCACAAGGCATCCTTCCTAGAAGAAGCACGGGCAACCGGTGATGAAGTCCATGCCAACGGAATCCTACTTCCATTTCGCACGGCAAAGGTGAAGAAGACTCGCTGACGCGATGCTCGGCCTTCACATGACAAAGACACGCCGCACTCCTCGGAACGAACTTGGCAATCTCGCACTTCATTCGGGTCCACCAGAATCTCTGACGAAGGTCCTGATACATCTTGGTAGCCCCGGGATGAATAGACAAAGGAGAGTCATGGGCTTCGCGGAGAATCAATTCCCGCAATTCTCTGACCTTAGGAACCACAAGACGCTGCCCAAACCACACAATACCATGCTCATCCTCAGAAAAGCACTTGGCTGTCCCATCTTTGATGTTCTGCTTGATTTGGTTCGCACCAACATCTGTCTGCTGTGCCGCCTTGATTTGGTCCACCAAGGTTGGTTGCACAACCAAGGTAGCAAGAGAACCGTGCTCGATCAAACCCAAATTAAGGCGCTGAAATTCTGAAATGAGGGTAGGCTACTGCTCTTGGAGCATTAACATGTTGCAATACACCTTCCGACTGAGTGCATCCGCAACGACCTTGGCCTTGCCCGGATGATACTGAATGCCCATGTCATAGTCTTTGATCAATTCCAACCATCTTCTTTGCCTGAGGTTCAGATCTGGCTGGGTGAACAAGTACTTCAAGCTCTTGTGGTCAGAATACACCTCACAACGGTTACCAATCAGATAATGCCGCCAAATCTTGAGTGCATGAACCACAAGACTAACTCCAAGTCGTGAGTAGGATAGTTGAGTTCATGAGGCCTCAACTGCCTTGATGCATAGGCCACAACCTTGCCTTCCTGCATAAGAACACAACCAAGACCCTGACGAGAATCATCACAATAGATATCAAAACTCTTATGAATATCAGGGGGAACAAGCACTGGGGCTGAGGTCAACCGCTTCTTGAGTTCCTGAAAACTCACATCACAAGCAGTAGACCACTCAAACTTCTTGTCCTTCTTGAGCAATTCAGTCATGGGCTTCGCAATCTTGGAGAAATTCTCGATAAAGCGGCGATAGTAGCCAGCCAAACCAAGAAAACTCCACACATCGGTGACTGACTTGGGCTGGCCCCAAGATAGCATATCACTGACCTTGCTAGGATCCACAGCCACACCTCCTGCTGAAAGCACATGGCCCAAGAATGCCACTTCCTTCAACCAGAACTCACACTTGCTGAATTTTGCATACAGCTGGTGCTCGCGCAGCTTGCCCAACACAAGCTTGAGATGCTCAGTATGCTCTTCTTCGCTCTTGGAGTAGATAAGGATATCATTAATGAATACCACCACGAACTTATCCAAATACTCCATGAATATCGAATTCATAAGGTTCATGAATAAAACGGGAGCATTGGTTAAGCCAAAAGACATGACGGTGTACTCGTAAAGACCATAACGAGTAGCAAAGGCCGTCTTCGGAATATCCTCGGTCCTGATCCTGACTTGATGATAGCCCAATCTCAAGTCAATCTTGAGAAGACTCGTGCTCGGTCAAGCGATCGAAAAGATCATCAATACGGGCAAATGATACTTGTTCTTTACCGTCACCTCATTAAGCGGACGGTAATCAACACACATGCGCAAGGTCTTGTCCTTCTTCTTCATAAAAATAACTGGACAACCCCAAGGAGATGAAATAGAACGAATGAAACCCTTCTTTTGCAGCTCACCTAGTTGCTTCTTCAGCTCCTCCAACTCATTAGGAGGCATACGACACGGCCTCTTTGAAATAGGGCGATGCGGGCAGCAACTCTATCACGAACTCTGTGTCTCGAGCACGGAGGCATTCGAGCAAATCTTCGGGAAAGACATCCGCGAAGTCACACGGTGGGGACATCGCGAATCTCCAATCGCCGGCTTTGCTTCAAGGGCATAAAGATGTGGCCCAGCGGTGCGGTGAAAACCCAACCTGTTCGCCTGAGGAGCTGGTGAGAAAGACAATCCTCCTGGCACAATCGATTTGCCCCAAGTGCTGGGACAACCAATCCATGCCAAGAATCACATCCAGGCGCGCCGAGTCAAGTAGGATAAGATTCGCCAAGAATCCCACTCCTTCGATGTGGATAGGAACGTCCCGGCATCCTTGGTCAGCTCTCATTTCCGAACCCGGAGAGCGAATAAGTAGTGGAACCCCCAAAGGAACACAGTTGAGACCACTATCAACAGCAAACGACCTCGAAATAAAAGAATGCGAAGCTTCAGAGTCAAATAAAACTGTAGCAGGATGTAAATTAACAAGAAGCGTACCCAACACCACGTCGTGCGCCTCCTGTGCCTCCTCAGCCGAGATATGGTTGACTCGGTCGCTCCCCATGCCCGGGGTCTTCTGGTCAGGTGGGTGACCACTCCCTTGCCCACGTCCTCCATTAGGACGAGGGGCTCGATCTTCTTAGGCAACTACTCGCGTAGTGACCCTTGTTGTGGCGAGTCAGAAGCGGTGACGTCAAGGCAAGGTTGCGGTGAGCAACTCGTTGCCGATCGCAGCGCTCGCGTGATCGAGTCCACGGCGGAAGTCGGAAGCGAAGGACGTGGGGCGGTGCCACCTCGCGGATGGTTGAACTCATGGAGGCCTGAGTGCAAGGGTGGTAGGAAGCTCGAGGCACCCTCCAACCGATGGGATGCGAAAAGTGCCCGCTCCTGCCCCGGCGGGCCACGCGTGCCGCCCAACGCGAGGCACCGAGGGAGTGGCGATGACCTCCAACACCCTACGGGGCGCATGAGGCATGCGCGATTCCGACCACTACGGGTTCCTCCCGCCATCTGTTTCACTAAGACAAGTTAGCTACAAGCCCCGAGATCAAAAGGCAAGGAAATCCAAACTCAATTAAAAGGGCCTCCACTTGCGCTGCCAAAGGCTCGGATCTAAATCGGGGTGGTCGTGGGACGGCCACGATGAACCCGCCGAGAGGTCTTGGGACTTGTCGTCTCATACCTCTAAAACCCGTTTTTATGTGATCAAGGTTATCGACAAGTCGATAACGCCCATTCTACCGAAGCTAAGCATGGCTAAGTAATTAATTCGCAACTACTAAGTGACAAGAGCTTATCCACGAGCCTAATCACAGCAATAAAGGAAGACGAAAATTTCTAGAATGGTCTACCGCAGTTCACTGCCGCATGTCGCGCGATCCTAAACGGTGAGATCAAACTAGGGGAGGTCCAGAGGCTTAAGTTTTTAGAAAGGAGCCAAAGGCTCGGATCTAAACCGGGTGGTCGTGGACGGCCACGATGAACCCGAGGAGGTCTTGGGACTTGCCTGAAATTTTCACTCGCCGGCACGTCGCCGACGACCAAGGCCACGGCGGCGCTAACTAAAGGTACCAACACGAGCGCAATACTATTGCGAACATAACGGAGGTATCCTCGACGGCGGGGCAGGCCTAGAACGCCGGCGAGCCGAGAAGGGCGGAGAACAAGTTTTGGCAAAAACCGAAAACATGAAAAGGGCTCGACACGACCGACCTAATCGACAAGTGCTCGAGCTCTAGGAGGCTAGAACGAACTTACGGGGCCAAGATGAGGTTCAGAGGAGCTCGGAGGAGGTCCAATGGCGGAGACCGCACCGAGCCGGAGAAGATGGCGGCGACAAAGTGCTCGAGCAACGCAAGGTACAAAGAATGGTCGAGTAACGATGTGATGGCTGGAGGTGGTCCAGGCCAAAGAATTGAACGGAGAAGGTCTTACCGAGATGGGAACGAAGGGAGCACTTTCGCCGCGAAGATCCAAGAACTTCAAATTAGGCGGTTCTCGAGAATGCAACCCAAATTGAATTAGGGAGAGGACTTGCGACAACAAGAGGTCCACAAATGAAGTGAGACAAGGGCTAAAGAACCACTGGAGGACCCAAGTCGCCGCTGGAGCTCACGCGGCCAGAAATGGCGGAAATGAGCCCAAGGTGAGGTTTGGCGCTCAACCTTACAGAGAACGGTTTGGGAGGGCGACTGGAGGTGGAAGAGACTTAGAGGAAAGCCTCGGAGGTGCTCATGTAGCTCAGAGCTGACTGAGCTCGAGGACAGTGGTTTAATGGCGATGGGACAAAAGGTTTTTGTAGTGCGAGAAAACGAGGAGGGGAGCAGGTGCGGTCAGCTCTGCACTTGACACGGGCAAAAGCGAGGCTCAGGGCCGTTAATGGGGCCCGCGAGACGACCCAACACCGCACAACTCACCTGCCACAGCGCACGCGCAGGTACGGGGAGCCGGGGGAAGAAGAAGAACAGAAGGGGAGCTCGAGGTGGTTTGTGAGCGTTGGATTTCAAATCCAACGGCTCACACACGGTGGACCAGGATCAAGCTCGGGTGCGGCCTGGTGACTTGACTCGAGCGAGTCAATTGGCTGGGTTGGACTCGGGTCTGACTCGAGCCCGAGTCTGACTCAGCCCTAACTTGGTTTCCAAACTGATCTGGAGTTTGAGGGATTTATTTGAGGTAGCAAACTCACTCCAAAAATTATGAAATTTTTACAGGAGCTTGCTAGCTGAGTTATTGACTTTGTGTAAATTTTGCAGAGGTTTTTTTACTATACATTTTCCTTCAAAAATTCCACAAGGTGCTGGCCCACAGTTTGACCAGAATTTGAGTAGGTTTGACTGACCTCCAAAAGTATTCAAACAATTTCTAAAAATTGTGAAATTTTTCAGAGGGGTCACATACCAACCCAAGAATTTAGGAAAAATATTTTCAGGAGATTATCACAAGATGGAACAAGAATGTTTTTGAAGGATCAAGATTTGGATCAAAGACTTGTGACTATGTATTTCCATAACTCTTGTACAATAATTGTTTAGTACATACAGGAAATACATGATGTAAGAAATTTTTTTAATTTCTACTCATTTTCTTACATTTGAAACACAAGCCCAAAATTGGGATGTTACAACTCTCCCCCCTTACAAGAATCTCGATCCAAGATTCCGTTTACTCGGAGAAGAAGGATGGATAATCTGCACGAAGGCGATCCTCACGCTCCCAAGTTGCTTCATCTTCAGAATGGTTTGACCACTGAACCTTAAGGAACTTGATGACCCGATTCCTTGTTCTTCGTTCAGCTTCCTCGAGAATACGAACAGGATGCTCGCGGTAGGTCAAATTCTCTTGCACATCGAGAACCTCCAACGGAGTTACCTCAGTCGGGACATGGAGGCACTTCTTCAGGTGTGACACATGGAACACATCATGCACACCCTCAAGTGCAGCTGGTAGACACTATGGACTTAACTTTGTGCGTCGTTGATCTGGGCTATACCGTACAACCACATGTCTAGGGTGGGGTAGACCTAGCCAACTAATTAGCGATGTTTTGATTTCGGTTCTATTTTGGTGGAAGTGTGAACTCTGGGTTAGACATTCACACTTGGCGCAAGAGGGGGGCCAGAATGGCGAATCCTTAGCAAGCAAAATCGGGTCAAAACAGAACTTTGTAAAAGCCTTGTGATGATCATTTAGTCGCACGCCTTCGGAAACGTGTAATGTCTAAAGTTATAAGATGATTATCTCTTGTGGGTCAAGCTATACAACCTCTGCAAAATGTAAAACTAGTCGAATAGCCATATCCTTGGTTATATACAATGCCTGGTGATTTCATACGAGGGGTAGATTTTCATAAAAATGTTGGAATGGTTTGGTTGGGAAGTGATTCGGATGTTGGTTGATTGTTGGGAAGTGAACATGGTGTTCACTGGTTGTTTCAAAGAACTTGTTTATTTATGTATTAATCTCTTTTAAATTATGCTTTTCAATCTATTTACTGTATTTACTGTCAATACTGCTTTCTGCCAAATAGCCATAAAGTTATTCTTGTCAAGCCTTGCATGAATACTATCTGCATATATTTTTCTACGACTTGCTGAGTACTTTATGTACTCACAGCTTTGCGCCATTCGTTGATCAGTCACCGAGGAAGAACCAGGAACCATAGAGTTCTACGAGGAGGAATATTTTGAAGACTAGGCGGACTAGGATGCGTCCTCCACTCGATTGCTTGTGGGCATATCGGATGGCTACCACGAGATGTTTTGGTTTCCGCTGCAAGATCACCTTTTGTTGTTAAGCTCTACATGGCAACCTCTGTAAGACTTGACCATAAGGTCCTTTTGTTATTAAGTAATATTCATTTATCTACTTCATCGATATTTTGTTGTATAGATATGATTATCACTGTGTGAGCTAGCTATTGATCATGAGACTAGTTTAGAATACACAGAGGGTCTTGGGTCCAGAGATCCGGGGTCCTGACAATTACTCATGTGAGTCTACCACAACCCACAATAATGTGCTACCAGCACCCCTTTACTTCACGATCGCTCGCCTGAGCGGAAATCATTTTGTTCAATCAAAACCAATGACATACCTTGTTATGACACAATAATTTTAACAACAGTGACTACCCACTACAATTCTATACCTCATTAAGTCAAATTAACATCATTTATCAAGTAACATGAGCTCATCGTACAACTAAGTATGACTAAGCATATCTACGATACACATGTTGGTGATATAATTATGTCCAACTAGTAATGACCATCCTATGATGACAAATGTCTCATGGTATTCAAATAATCAAAGGAGGCATAATGATAAATAGGTGATTAACTATTCTCAAAAGCAGTTGATATAAAGATAGCATGTAATTTAATATAAAACAAAATACTTTTGAAAACATAGGTTCAGTATGATCAATGGATTACGACCTGCCTTGGCTTTGCTCAGTTACCACACTTGAATCTTCAAAACTTGCTTCTCCTCCTGCTCCTTGAAACAGATCATTTAGACGAGAGAGAAAACAATAGGGGAAACACAAATAAATCCAAAATAAAATCAAATAAAATCCAAAAACAAACTAACTATAAAAGAAAGAGCTCAATTTTAGATGAATTTAAGAACTTGAACAGACTGAAACAAAGTTCGGACGAAGGAGAACAGACGCTCGGAAGATTTGCTGGAAAGGAAAGAGAGAGAGAGAGAAGGATATTCCAGGGAATATTCATTTGGATTAAACTAAAGAAAACCCTTAGAGGCTAACAGGTGGGTCCCACGGTAATATTCTGAATTTCTGAAATAAAAGAAAAGCCAGAAAAACTCCGGAGGCTAACAAGTGGGCCCTAGTCTATGGTCCAAGTCCATGGGAGAGGGCTCAGGTCTACGGTGGACCGGGTTCAAAACTTGAGTAGATGACATGTGGGGTCTAGATGTAAGAGAGAGAGAGAGAGAGAGAGAGAGAGAGAGAGAGCGAGGAGCTAGCACAGTGCAAAGGAAGAACAGAGGAGGAAAGCGGCGGCGCTGGCGCATGGAGGAGACGGTGAACAGCGGCGAGGCGACTGCCAGCTAGTGGCAAAACAGAACCATGGCGACATAGGGGTCCTCATGGTGGTGGTGGCGCGGCAAGAGCGGCGACGAGGTGGTGGTGGCAGCAATGGCGACGATGAGGAGCTTCGGGCTCGCGGCGGCAATGGTGGAGCAACGGTGCTCAGAGAGAAAGGAGGCACGCACGGTGTCGGCGAAGGCAAGGAGAAAACACTAGAACCGACGGGGAGACCGGAGGACAACGAGTGCGGTGGCACGACGACAACTGGAGGCGAGGAAGAAGGCGCGATGGCAGCGGGACACTAGGGTGGCGAAGAGGCTGGATTGAGGTTGGGGGTGAATTGAGGGTGGTTGGGAACACGTGGTGATGTACTCAAGATGATGAGGAACTCACCGGAGAGAGATCAGAACAGGGCAGCATGACCGGATTTGGAGACAACGAGGGCGACGACGGCTCAGGGTTGTTCGGACGACGATGAAGGAAGCATGGGCTAAAACTCGACGAGACGACTCCAACGTTGGCGACGGCACAAACGGCAAGGCGCTTGCGGTTGCGGCGGCTTCACGACTAAAATCCTGCAAAACAAAGAAGACAACGGCGAGGGCGTCTTGGGGTTTTGGGAGAGGACGACGATGTGAACAAATTGACATGGGTGGTGCACTTATATAGGCACGGGACAAGAGTGTTTGGATGGAGGCCGGCGGCGTTGCGTGCTGGATATGGACATGGACGGAGTCTCCAGGTTGAAGACGAAGCTGACGTGGCGGCTGACGAGTCGGGTCCACTGGGAGAGAGAGGAAGGAGGGAGGTAGGATGGAGTCTAGGCTTGGCGCACGGGAGGAAAAAAGAAACGGGTTGGCCTGGCGACTAGGAAAAGAGAAAACAGGTCAAATGAAAAAGGATATGGCTGGAGGAAAAAGAAAAAGCAGATCGAAAGGAAAATCCTAATTTTTTTTTCGAATTTCATAAATTCGATTAAATAAACCGAGTTCAAAGAAATAGCAAATGACCTCCAAAAATTCCTAAAAAATTCTAGAAAATACTCTAAAACTCAAGGAACCCAAATAAAATGATTTTAAATTTAATTGAAGTTTAGATTATTCATATTAAATGATTTTGATTTATAAAAATTTAAATTAAGTTTTGACTTAACCAAAAAAATTAAATGGTTATTTTTATTTTTAAAGGCTTCAAAAACACTCCAAATTTAGGATGTTACACCTTTGAAGGGTTCACTCCTTTAATCTATAAATAAGGTTTCATTATGTAAACAGAAGATTGATCGGTGAATGAAGGAGCTCTGCCTCTCTATCTCTTTTTGATGTTCTTTGGTGTGATTGGATTTATTTGTCTCCCAACTACGGCTCCCAACTACGGCATTGATTATTCAAAACATGCCCTTGTTTAGCTCTACTTCGGGGGGGGGGCGTATCTGGTGCATATGACCTCAAACGTGCACATGTGAACATACCACATTCGGGCACTCCGTTTCGCATCCGACGACGAGCGGATGGAGAGACGCGCGCGCTCCCCACGCGGTCGACATTTTGCATTCCCCCTGGCTCGGTTGTATTTTGCGTTCCCAAATCGCAGTCCTCTCGTCCTCTCCTCTCGCCCTCCTCCCAAATCGTCCGAGTCTAGGGTTAGGGCATTTGAGCTTCCGCGAGCGTGGCAGCGCAGCTCCTCCGCCCTTGAGCGCCTCTCCCACCTCCCCTTGTGGTCCGTCCGTGCTCCCATGATGGTTCCCCTCCCCCAAATCCCCCGAGTCTAGGGTTAGGGCATTTGAGCCTCCGCCCGCAGCACCGCATCGGGTTAGTCTAGGGTTAGCGCCCGCCGTCCACGCATTGCCGCATCATGGAGAAGATGAAGGATTGCGCGGAGGCGCACTCCGAGTGGTCGGCGACAGCTCCTAGCGGTGGGCTGCCTCTCGTGCCATGCCCAAGGTGCCACGCCAAGATGATCTGGGCCGTGTCCGAGAGCTCAAAGAATCAAGGAAAAGAGTACTACAAATGCCCGAGAAACGATGGTGTAGGACACTCCCTTTTGTCTTCAATTTGAGTTTGAAAATTTATTTTTTGTATTGCCCGGTGCTTGGTTTTGGTGATGATACTGAAACTAGGTGCTTTATATTGGTCCAGATCTATTCCCCGCGATTCGAGTCTTTCATGTGGAAAGATCAATACTTGAGGCATTTGAGGGGGATGCATGTGGTGGAACCGGAGAAGCGGTTTAGCACTGGAATGGAGATGGTTTCCCAAGTCGGCCATCGTGTGCTGGAAGATTTAGCTGTGATTAAATCCTCACTGGACCAAATGAACATGTCCATCAGGAAGTCCACTGCTGCCGATGAAAAGTTAAAAATTGTTGTTGTCGCTTTTTTATTCTTGCTGCTAGGAATGTGCATTGGGAACATTCGCAATTGAGTCTTATGTTCTGTAGGTTGTAACATGTCTGAGTTGTATTGAAATGGATTCTAAATGTGAAATGGTTTGTTAGTTTAAAATGTGACATTCTGGGTCTGAAATATGAAATCTGGAATGTGGAATCAGAATTGGTTTGGCAATCTTCTTGTGCTCAAGTCTGAAATGTGCAAATGTACATGGTTTCTGTCCAGAATTTTTCTGGAACTGGAGAGGCATGTTTCTGGAAGCACATTACAAGCATTGAAGTGATGTTCATGGAAGCACATTACAAGCATTGAAGCATTGAAATGGCTTCCAGAATTTAATGTGCTTACTGCTTAGATATTGGAAATCACAAGTTTCCGTGTGCCAATTTGTTTTGGTTGAAATGGCAACTTTGTGCTTGGAGATAGTACCTCAGAAGAATGTTATTTGAGGTTGCAGATGGTGGATTTACATCTTCCATTGGAGAGTTTGTTCTTGAATAAATAATACAAACAGTTTGGTACCATTTGAAAGGTCTCAAATGAACTTACAAGTTAGAAAATATGGCATAAATGAGCACTCAAAATCTGGCAACATGCTAACTTTCTTACAACATGCTGACTTTGACAAGTTTCATCTTACAAGTTAGAAAATATGGCGTATTGATCTGAAACCACAAAATAAACCTGTTAATATATGGCCAGTCCGAAATCACAAAAATGTATTGCTAGTAAATGAGCACTCTAAATTCTAACAAACTATCCATTTTTTACATATAGTTAAGCTCTAGGATTTGAATTGAAAGTTTGCCAAGTCCTGAAACCTAGCAAGATTGCTCCAGAACAGCATTGCACACATACACATGGCATGAAGGCTCCAACATAAAAACATCCCACTATTGCTTTCTCCAGAACAATACATCATAATTCAGTAGCATATTACATCATCAGTCGGCAGCACATTACATAATAATTCAGAATTTCCTCAGTCAGTAGCACATCACATCATAATTCAGTAGCACATTACATCATAATTCAGTCGCGGATTACAACAGATTTCAACAGCACATTCATGTCATCTGGTTTGCCTGCCCACATAAAACAAACACAAAATTTGAGTTAGTATGTAATAAAAGGAACACAAGTGAAGTGAAAGAAATTAGAATGCTACATTACATCATTATTTGCTTGTTTCCTTAAAGGGCAATTGTGGCTGTCATGGGTGCTGATCTCATTACAAGTCCTGCACATGCGAGCTACCTTTCCCTTCAACTTCTTCGGTTTGCTCTCCCCAGGCCGATTTCTCTTGCATTTGCCTCTAGTGAGATTGTCTGTAGGCGGCAATATATCGATGTCACGAGGGATGCCACACCGAAGATATGCTTCAACCTCCTCTACTCTACTTTGTGGTCGAGCAGGAATTTCCTGGTTTATGTCTTGCATAAACTGTTTAAGTTTCTCCCTCGCATTCTGCATGTAAGGTAGTGAAGGTGTAGTTCGATGTATCAATTCTTCTAAGTCCTTGCGCATCTCCGAAGCCAACTTTTTAATTTCTTCCTCTGTGGGATCTTTTGTTTTTTTCCTCTAGAACATTGCCATTCTCATCGAACACAATCTCCCTATTACAATTTGCGGTCCACCTTTTCAAAACATAATGACTTGGAAGCTCATTCAGCAATGCACCTCGTAATACGAGGATAATATGACGGCAAGGAATCCCGTGAGTGACAAACAACATACATGAGCATTGGGCAATCATGGTGTTAGTGTCACATCTGACTTTTCTCACCTTCTTGCCATCCTCATTGACCGCTGTTACTTTAAAGTCGCATACTTGTGTCGTGCTCTCGACAACACACTTGTCCCTGGCTGCAATAACCTCCTTCTAAAATTTAGCAAACACCATATGGGTGAATACTTCATTGTCGTGCTGCTCTAATGCCCATGGTGTCTTCAACTGAGGCTTAGTGTGAAAGGTGGTATGGTCTTCTCTTAGCTCCTTTTGCCTTTGTTCGTCCACTGTAGTGTCGAACCGGATCCAAAACTACATCAAAGCATGTTTTGTAACCAATAAAGCGATTGAAAAAAGAATTGGCGTTCTCAGACCTTGAAGCTTGTTCTAAGAATTCCTGCCAAGGGTACGTCTATAAAGTAGGCTGGTACCCAAGAGGCCCAAATCCTATACGGACCAGCGAGCCACTCATTATCTTCTAAACTAAACTCAGAAATAATAGCTGCCCACTATGACTCAAATTCTTCTGGAGTTTCTGAGGGATATACACATGAATTGACACGACTGTAAAACATTTGGTTATCCCTCAAATCTGGCCTTATCTTAGTTGGAAGTTTATTCAATATGTGCCACATACATAACCTATGCGTGCTATTGTTGCTCAATATGTGCCACAATTGCCTTCTTCATGGCCGCATCTTCGTCAGTTATTATAAGTCTAGGGGCAACACCTCCCATACATCTTAAGAAAGTACGAAACAACCAGTCGAACATTTCAATTGTCTGATTGAGCAACAATGCAGCCCCAAATAGAACACATCCCCCATGGTTATTCACTCCCATGAATGGTGCAAATATCATCTCGTATTGGTTTGTATTATATGTCGTATCGAATGACAACAACTCACCAAAATGAACGTAATTCTTTCTAGAGGTTGCATCCGCCCAACACATGCACCAATCTACCCTTCTCGTCAATAACATAGTCAAAATAAAATGCAGCATTATTCTCGTTCTTTCTAGCTAGATTATCAAGAAACATCTGAGCATCTGATGACTTTATACTCTCTCTCAACGTACGATGATAATTTTATAAGTCTCTCCTTGTGCATCCTACATTCTGAAATCCACCCTGACTGACATGAAGATATCTAAATGCCCCGGATGTGCCAATGCTTGCCTGATGGCATGCAAACAGTGCAGTCTTAGCCTTCTCAGTTACTTGTCTATTAGATCGTATCAAGTGCTGCTTACTAGGTGAGACAAAACTATGGTTATGGACTTCGACAAATGTCTCTAATCTGAACTTATTGTCCTTAGTCCGTTTGATACCAAACATAGCCTCACAACCGCATCTACTCAATTTAGACTCGTATGTCCTCTTCACTTTGACATCCACCTTGTCCTTACCTCTTTCTTCCTTCCACCCACGTCTGGCACAATAGTACTGCCTCCATTGCAACACCCCATCCGCAGTCGTCCGCTGTCCGATACGAACAGAGAAACCCGCAACATGCGCGTATGCTTTGTAAAACTTTAGGGCTGCATCCTCATCTTCAAAAATCATCCCCTTCTTAGGTGTCAAAGAGTTAGTAACTACCGGTGTGGATGACGATCCCTGCAGCGGTAACGACGATTTAGCCCTATAGCAATATTATTCATGCAAATTAAAAATTGAGCACACATGTAGAATGGGATGCTAGTCACTTTCCGAGGGGTTTTACAATCCGATATCGCAATGAGGGAGTGTGCATCGGCGGCCATTTTGAGTGGTTCTAGACTAGGCAAAGCTAGTGGCCACACAGAGCTGCTTACAACTTCAATTTCGTCCATTTTGCTGCACATGAAAGCAAAGCAATCCACAATTAAACACGACTTCATATCAATTGTGAATTATCAGTCAACACGATCCACAATCACACAACAACAATTATCAGGGGCGACAGCTTACACAATGAGGCCAGCGGAGGGGGTGACGCAGGGGCGGCACCGACTTCGGCGAGGTCGCTCGAAGCGAGGGCGACATGGCGGCGCTGGGCTCGGCGCAGGCGGGGCCGCTCGCTCGGACCGAGGCGACACAGGCGGCGCAGGGTTCGACGCAGGGCGGCGCTAGGGGCTCGACGCAGGGCGGGGCCGACTCGGACTGAGGGCAACGCAGGGCGGCGCTTGGGGCTCGACGTAGGGTGGGGCCAGCTTGGACTGAGGGCGACGCACGGCGGGGCCTGGGGCTCGACGCAGGGTGGCGACTGGCGCGGCGGACGGAGTGGCGACGCGACGCAGTGGAGAGGAAGGAACCCTACGCCTACGCCATGAAAATGTTTCCTTCGAGCGAGCGAGGGGGAAAACACAATTTTGCCAGTCGCCCGCGCTCGCCCGCGCACGATTTCGCTCGACCACGCGCTCGCCATCGGATGCGCGCTGAACGGGCCGGATGCGATATGTGCATATGTGCACACATGAGCTCATGTCCACCTGATACGTCCCCCTACTTCGGTTAGCACTGAGCACACGTTCTTCGCTTCACTTTGCAGCGCAACTCGCCACGTCCTAACTGGCTACTTCTTCGGATTAGGGAACCACCTGTTGATCGGTTGGTGCAAACGTGGGAGTACAACTCTATCTATGGATAAACCAGGGTCCAATCCTGATTGTCTATCCTGCTAGGCGTGTGCTACGTAGTGTACTTGTATGTGCGTATGTGCTTGCGTACTTGGGAGGAGGCGGAGCTGTACCGTCCTCCCCCTCTCTTCAAAAGAAGTGCCTAAGGACAGGGATGGAAACAGGGGTAAAAAAAATCATTTCCTATTGGTTGACTCACCTCCGTACACTGTGATCCCAGTCACTTGTTCCTCTTATGGTCCGAAAGGAATAGTTCGAGGACATGCCTCCATTTTCAAATTTGAGAGACGAAAGTGGACTTTAAAAAATATATATATAATTTTAAAAGATATTTACAAAAATAAATAGCCGCCCCCAAAAATTACAAAAATATATCCACTGTGCTTGCATTCAAGCGGCACAGAACTATCACGTTGGATGGCGGCGAGGACCTATCGCCGATTGGGTGGCGATAGGGACTGTCGCCCCATCGCGGTCCAACTACCTATCGCCGATTGAGCGGTCGCGGGAAGTTAGTTCTGTCGCTAGTTCAGCGGCGGCAGGACCCGGCTATAAAACGACAACAAATCAGTCCAGAATTCATTTTAATTCCAGAAAAAAAAACAAGAAAGTGTACGAGAGGGAGAGAAAAAAAGTAGTGAAACTCTGCCAGTTCG
The DNA here is from genome assembly GCA_036346255.1 of Ampelocalamus luodianensis. Classification (NCBI taxonomy): domain Eukaryota; kingdom Viridiplantae; phylum Streptophyta; class Magnoliopsida; order Poales; family Poaceae; genus Ampelocalamus; species Ampelocalamus luodianensis. The sequence continues at coordinate 26,563,108 of CM070628.1, read as the reverse complement.
TCACGGAGAAGACAGATTGACAGAGCATAGAGCATCAGATCCGATCGATCATCTTGCAGGTACATTTTTCAGAAACATTGTACGTTATGTCAAAACCTTGTAGGTTAGCAAACAAAAATAGCGACATAGAATTGAGTAGGTTAGATAAATGTAGTCAAATTGTGTAGTACATATTTTGAGTTGTGTGGCCGGTAGTTATATTATTAATGTAGGAATTCTCTTTTAAACTAGAAGAATTGCATGACACATTTTAAAATTGTAAAGAAAATCCAGAGTAGCTGAGTAGGTCGAAAGAGCAATGAGAATATTTGCAGAAATAATGAAATTATGTAGTTCGTCGTGCACATGTTAGGAATGTTGCAACACTCCAACGATTTATGATATTTCTGCAGAAATAGGAAGACGCAAGCTATGAATCTGTAAAAAATGTATAGAGTAGCTAAGTGAAGTAATTATTTACCTTTGCATTTGTGCGCGGTTATTATTTTGTTAGTACGCTGTTATTATTGTGTTAGTGCGCGGTAAATATCTTGTTAGTGCCGAAAATACTATTTAAACTAGAAAAATAGCATGACACGTATTAAAATTGTAAAGAAAATCCGGAGTAGCTACATAGGCTATGTAAAGATGCATGGAAAAAAAATATGAACTTTGTTTATTGCTGCATTTTCAGGTATGGCAGACGCGAGCCACTACGAGTTGCTTGACCCGGTGATTGACGCGCGTCACCATAGCCGCCTCAGTACCGTGGTCCCCTAGGAGGGCGAGGCGCCGATAGAGCTTGGTGCGTTGCGGCTACGCACGCCCATCAGGGCATAGAGGCTGCACCGAGACTGGCTTCCGAGGTACGTGTAGTTCTGACCTTCATGCACTCAATCGCGGTCTGACTACTTTGCGTAGACTCACGTTTGTTCTTAATCGTTTTGACGCAGGTTGAGAACGGCAGGCCTCCTTCCACTAGCGAGGATGGTGGAGGCGACGTGGGAGGACGACCAGGATCGTACGTCTAGGCGTTTTCCATACGACCGGGCCCTACTGACGGCGCTGGTTGATAGCTGGAGGCCAGAGACCCACACGTTCCACCTCCCGTGCGGGAGATGACGCCGAAGCTGCAGGACGTGAGCTACCTGACTGGGTTGCCCTGCGCAGGAACTCCAATGGCGACGCACGACATCCCGGCCACATGGCGCACGGACCTCCTAGCTAGGTTCCACGATGTCGCGCCGCGCAAATGAGTCACGTGGAGTTCGGCGGCCACACGGGCGGCGTTGAAGTGGATCTGTCAGTTCTACGTAAGTCTTCGTAACTATTGTCCTCTCGCATCAATTCGTATTTGAACATTGCTGACGTGTATGTGTCTTCTTGCAGCACGAGCGTATGGCGCAGAACGCAGGGGACATCGCTGTTAGGTGGCACTTCGAGGCCTACCTGCTGTGGTTGTTTGGGTGGGTCATGTTCCCGGGGTCCCATGGCGACAACGTCGACAAGCACTACGTCAAAGACGCACGTGGTGGCGGACTCGCGGTGGGCGAGATCCTCCTACGCTTGGAGTGCGCCGCGTCTTGTGCGCGACGATCGCGCCTTGTGCGGCGACGCGTGCCACCGTGCGCAGGACAGCTCCATCCTCTCGGGATGCCCGCTACTACTGCAGTTGTGGTCCTTAGAGCGTTTCCAGATCGGACGGCCACAGCTGGACTTGCGAGCGTACGAGGAGAGCTTGTACGTCCCGCACGACGACCTGGACCGGCCGACCATGGGCACGGTGTGGTGTCGCCGACGGGTTAGTTTCATATTCATTTATTTCTTTCGTACTGTAATCACTATTTCGTGTGCTTAGTTTGCGGTGTTCTATTGCATAGGTCACCTTCACGCCGATCACCTCGCAAGGGTCCTACCTGGAGTACGTTGCGATGTTCGATCAGCTGACCGATGACCGCGTCATCTGGAGACCGTACAGTGACGAGAGGGTGATCGCGCGTGCCCCCGGAGGACTGTCGATCCTGTGCACGCGAGACTACATGTACTGGTACACGCGAAGTGCCTTGGTGCATGATATCTTCGTGGAGGAGTACCGGTGCGGCGGTCATGCGCGATTCGATGCGACAGAGGTCCCACCTCTTGGGAGGCGGTGCCGACACACGTACACGCGTAAGTTCACTCTTTACTTCTTTTGTACAATGTGTGTTACATCCCGACCAAATAATTGTCTTGCCGTCCACAGGTACACTAGGAAGGGAGTTCGTGGCACGATGTCCCCTTGGGTTGAGGGTTGGAGTGGCGCGCACGACGATCTCATCCAGTGTGGGGACGATCCCTACGACCCCGAGACGTACGATGAGTACATGGAGTGGTACGCTAGTCGGACGAGGCTTTGGTGCGTCCGGGTCGTGGTCGACCCACCTCGACATGAGGCGCGACGTCCACACGCACCCACCCACCGGACCGCTTTCCACTGCTGCGTATGTATTCAACAGTCCTTATTTCATATTTAATTTGACAGACTTAGGTTTACAACTTGTTGATTACTTGTGCAGGCGGATCTACACCGGGAGATTATCGAGTTGTTAGACTCCGCGCAGCACATGACGCTGGGGGAGACCAGAGGGATCTTACAGCGGATTAGGGAGGCAGGAGTACGCGGAGTACAGATCACGACTGTCGCACACCGACGGACCCGGTGGACCGACCAGTGCGAGGACAAGGGGTCAACCGAGGTGGTAGGACACAGCCTCCTGCCGCAGACGCGGCGGGCTCGTCGTTGTGGCAGCGTGGGGGGAGGACCGCGGGACATGTCGGAGGTTTGTAGGACACGCTCATATCGCTTCTTTATTTCGAACCTCACAAGTTAGTAACGACAATCTTCTGTTACAGGTCCTCAGTGTAACATCCCAAAAATTTGGTCTGTTTTGAAGTTTTAAAAGAAAAATAACCATTTGAATTTTTCTGGTAAATTAAAAAGCTTAATATGAATTTTCAGAGTTCAAAACAATTTAATATGAATAATGTCAACATTAACTATTATCAAAACTATTTTATTTGGGTTCTATGTGCTTGGATGTATTTTCTAGAATTTTTCCGAGTGCATTTGCTATTTTCTATTTGCTATTTGGATTTTCTGCTATTTTATAAAAAGCAAAACTATTAAAAATCTCGGATTATTCTCTGGGCCGAATCTCCCGCTCCCGGCCCATCTCTCCTTCTTCCTCGGCCCAGCCCGCTGGCCTTTCTTCCTCGCGGCGCCTCGCCAAAGACGCGCTGTTCCGCTCTCTCGCGCAAGTGGGCCCTTGCGCAGTCGTCGTCTTCCTCCCGACTCCTCTCGTGTCCGTGTCCGAGACGCAGCCGCCGGCTCCATCTGGGACTCCCCTCTCCGGTCCCTATTTAAAGCCCGCGCCCGTGTCAATCTCTTCGCCCTGACCCTCTCCACCAAAACCCTAAGGCGCCGCCTCCGATTTATTCTTTGTTGTGTTGGATTTCTTCAAGAAGCCGCCGGCCATTGAAGCTCCTTCGCCTCGGATTTCGTCGTCGTCACCCACCTCAAAGCGCGTCGTCTTCATCATTGGAATCGCATCATCGAGGGCTACACCGTGCTCTCATCATCTCCCTCCGAAGACCACCGCTTCGCCGTTTTCGGTTTCGTCATCAAAACCGGCCGCCGCCTCTTTTGCCGATCTACCTCTCCGGTGAGCTTCTTGGCCTCCTAAGCGCGTCACCTTGTGCTCTAGACTATTCTCATCCAATCCCTACCTTCTTGTTGCTCCTCCTTCACCGAGATCTGCGCGCTCATCTTCCTTGTCTCCGGTCATCCTTGGATCGCCGCCGACTTGCTCACCTCGGGTCCTCCCGAACCTCTCTCTGTGACCTCGTCGACCCCCAAGCGGTGCTCACCTCCAACCCCTTCAGCGCCACTCTTTCGCCAAAGCCATCGTGCTCGAGGACCTCGCCGCGCCAATGTCGCCGCGTACGCGAGCCCTTGCCGCCCTTGCCGTGCCTCCACCTCCCTCGGCATCCTTGCTTCTCCGGGATCCCGTTTTGCTACTTCCCGGCCACTCCCTCGCCGTGCTTCGCCGTCGCCGACGAGCTCAAGACCGCCGGCCGGAGCTTCCTTCTTCCTCTCGGTTTTCCTCTCCCGGTGATGTGGCGGCCATGTCACCCTCCACCTCCGCGCCACCTCAAGATCTTGGCCTGTGGCATCCAGTCATCGCCCAGTTGGCAGGCCATGTGGTGCATCCCAATTCCACCCGAGCCTTGGATCTCTAAACCTAGTCCACGGTGCACCATCTCCATGACAGTGGGTCCCACCTGTCGGGTGAGCTGTTGACCTGTCCGAATGTTCCCTGCTGACGTCATGCTGACGTCATAATCCTCTTTTTCCAGTAGAAAAATAATTCAGTAAATCCATAAATTCTGATTTTCAGCATTTTATGTGATTTCAATCTTCCAGAGCTCATATCTTTTGCATCCGAACTCCGATTGGGTTCATTCAAATTCCTAAATTTATCTAAATTCAAGATCTATTTATCTGAGATTTTTATTTAATTTTTGGAGTTTGTTTTCTCTCTGTTATTTATTTATTTGGTTTATTTGCTTGTTTTGCGAATAGACGTCGATATTTCGGAAGCTTGAGCAAGGAGTAGCATACCAAGATCAAGATCAATCATTGGATTTATTCCAAGGCAAGTCGTGGTCCTTTGATCATATTGAACCCATGATTTCAAAAGTATATTGTTTTATACAATTGCATGCTATCTTTATATAAATTATTCTGGGATTAGTTATTGCCTATTGTCATTATGCCTCCATTGATTATTTGAATGCCATAAATCCTTTGTCACCTTAGCATGGGTAATTTTAGTTGGACATATTTGTATTGCCAACATGGGTATCGTACATATGCTTAGTCTTGCTTAGATACGAGGGGTTTTATCATCACATGTGTCTTAATAATTAATTTTGACTTAATGAAATATGGAATCGTGGTGGTGAGCCACTCTTGTTAAAATTTGTGTACCATGACAGGGTATGTAATTGGTCTTGGTTAAACAAAATAGTTTTCGCTTGGGCGAGTGGTTGGTGGATAGGGAGGATGTGGATGGAACATGTTGTGGGTTTGTGGTAGTCTCTACTTTGAGTAACTTGTCAAGGACTTAATCTTGTGCGCCATTGAACGGGCCTTAACTGCACAACCACATGTCCGGTATGGGACGGACTGGCCGATTAATTAGCAATGTCTTAATTTCGGTTCGTCATGTGAGGCGTGGTTACGGAAACGATTCTCACGGTGGCGCAAGAGGGCCCCATCTCGTCGGAAAGACATTGATGTTGAATCCTTAGCGCGTAATCGGTTAAGAAGGAGCTTTGTAAAGGCCTTGTGATGATCACTTAGTCGCACACCTCGGAAGTGTGTTAAACGGACATTATAAGTTGATCTATCTCTTGTGGGTCAAGTCGCATAACCTCTGCGAGTGTAAAACTATTCGAGTAGCCGTGTCCGCGTTATGGACGTGCTCGGGATTTCACACGGAGATAGAGTTTCTTTAAAAATGTGTCGAGTGTGGATGGGAAGTTCACTTGATGAATATAATGTTCGCTTGGTGAATAGGTCATTCATTTGGTGGTTTGTGTCGATTGGTGAATGGGAATTCACTTATCGTTGGTTTGTTGGGAAGTGGATGGGAAGTTCACTGGATGTTTCAAAACAATTGTTTAATTACTTGTTATGGTTTTCACCACGCATTTCAATCTATTTATTGTATTTATCGTAAATACTGTTTTCTGCAAAAGAGCCATACAGCTAATCTTTGTTCAAGCCTTGCATGAATATTATTTGCATACATTCCTCCACGGCTTGCTGAGTACATTCAAAGTACTCATGGCTTTGCGCCCTCTGTTTGATCAGCAGTAGAGGGAGAATATCAAGCTGCCCAAGAGTTCTTCGCCCAGGAGGACCATGAAGGTTTTGCGGATTAGGATGCGTTTCTCCACTCGATTGCCTGTGGGCATGTTGATTGGCCTTTTGAAGAGTTTCGTTCCGCTGCAAGAGTTCATTTGTTTCTTTAGCCCTGCGTGGCAAGTTAAGTAAACATTGACCATAAGGTCCAGTTATTATTATTATTTGATACTCTGAGATCTTTTTAGTTAAATTAAATAAATGGATGGTATTTCATCATTTGTTTTCTGTGTGAGCTAGCTACCGATCCGGGACTAGTTGAATACACGAGGGTTCTGAGATGTATTTTCGGGTCCCGACAGAGGTGGTATCAGAGCCATATCGACTGTAGAACGCAACCTTAGTTAGCATGGTCGTTTTAGCTAAAAGCTTCAAAATTTATTTTCTAAATCAAATCAACTTAACTTGACTTGAATAGTTGTTCTTTTCTCATCTCTTCTGGTGCTATTCTCATCTCAGTCTATTCTATTCTTATCCTATTCTATTCTACTCATCTTGTGCTAGAGATCTTGTCTCTTGCCTTTGCTGAATGTTGCTTTATAATCTTAAATTGACTTCTCGCCTCATTAATTTCTTTCGTCTAGAAGAAAAGCTTTTGTCAAGAGTATCTTCGTGGCTTCGTTCCAGTTGCTCTTGAAGAAGTCTTCGTTGTTCAGTTCAGATTAGGAGCCATCCTATTAGAGTTTAGTAGCGCTTTTAGATCGTTGTTGCATAGGTCTTTATTTGGGTTGTGTGTAAGTGGGAGCTGCAGTTTTGCTGTCAAGCATTATGTTGCAGTCACACTAAGGCTTTAATTTGAAAAGTTATTTGTGCTTTCATAGCGTTTCAGCTATGTCCTCTTGTCTTTGCCTTGGGTATAATCTGGTTCCCCTAATTAGGTTGTTTCCATCTACCCTATCTTGTCTATCTCATCTATTGTGCTATTCCCTCTCATCTACATTGCTTTTCTATCTTACCTATTAAACTGTGTGAGGATTATCGCAGATGGTTGATACTGCAATACCGAGCCCGACTCGGTCGAGAGGATGCCAATGCTAATGCCAATGCCAATGCAAGTGACCAATACCACCCACGGAGCCGCAGAGCCCAACATGGCACAACTTCTAGCACTGCACCCAATTCATGAGTGCAATGATGCGAACATGAACGCTATGATGACACAAAGAAAGTCGGACCGCCACGCAATAGTCAACTTGTTGAACCAAAACAATCGTAATGGTCGAATAATCAAGCAAAGAAATTGTTCCACGCGGTTCATCAAGATTCTAAGCTATCGAGTTTATGAGGACTCGCCCACCCACGTTTTCTCTTTCGTCAGAACCTTTGGACGCAGAAGATTGGCTTCGTTCAGTGGAGAAAAAGCTCGCCATTGCTCAATGCAATTATCGTGAGAAAGTTCTTTATGCTTCACATCAATTGGAAGGTACAGCCGCAGAATGGTGGGAGAACTACACGCAGACTCATGGTGATCCTCACACTATTACTTGGGAGGAATTTTCAACGACTTTTCGTCAAGCTCATGTCCCGGATGGTATAGTAGAAATGAAGAAGAATGAATTTCGTGAACTACAGCAAGGAAACATGTCTTTGGGTGAATATCTCAACAAGTTCACTCAACTTTCTCGCTATGCTCCAGAAGATGTCGCTACAGATAATGCACGTCAGAAGCGGTTCAAGCGTGGACTCAACCCCGATTTGAAGCGCAAGTGGTTGGAAATGATTATGTGGATTTTCAAAGATATGGTTGATAAGGCCGTACTCATAGAAGATTCTCGTCGTGAGCTAGACGAATCTCGCAAAGGAAGATGATACAACATGGAGTTCATCAAAATCAACTACAGAGCCAAAACCAATGCACTGACCTTTTCGCCCCAATAATTCATCTGTTGGATTCAGGACCCCATGCAGTGTCTCATGCAGAAACATAGGATTCCAAATGTCAACAACGACAACAATAATCAACCTCGTGGGAACCCCAACTATGCCGCAGGAGTTCAATGTTTCAATTGCCACAGACAGGTCATTATGCAAACAAGTGTCCGCAGGCGAGGTTTGACACCGCCTTTCAATTTGGGACCTACACCACCGGGACTTCTTTGCCAGAGCGGGAAGAGGAATGCCTCGGACTCGAATCAAGTGTCCAGACTCCAAAGAAGCGCCTCAAGAGGAAGACCGAACCACGCCATTGCGGCGAAGCAGGCTACGATTCGTAACGTTGCCTCGTAAGTCTTGAGTTAGACCCACGCCGAACCTATTCTTTAGTCACCAATCTCGGGACGAGATTCCCTTTTAAGGGGTAGGTTTGTAACATCCCAAAATTTTGGTCTGTTTTGAAGTTTTAAAAGAAAAATAACCATTTGGATTTTTCTGGTAAATTAAAAAGCTTAATATGAATTTTCAGAGTTCAAAACAATTTAATATGAATAATGTCAACATTAACTATTATCAAAACTATTTTATTTGGGTTCTATGTGCTTGGATGTATTTTCTAGAATTTTCTAGAATTTTTCCGAGTGCATTTGCTATTTTCTATTTGCTATTTGGATTTTCTGCTATTTTATAAAAAGCAAAACTATTAAAAATCTCGGATTATTCTCTGGGCCGAATCTCCCGCTCCGGCCCATCTCTCCTTCTTCCTCGGCGGCCATTGCCTTTCTTCCTCGCGGCATGACGCCAAAGACGCGCTGTTCCCGCTCTCTCTGCCAAGTGGGCCCGCCCGCAGGTCGTCGTCTTCCTCCTGGACTCCTCCCTGGTGTCCGTGTCCGAGACGCAGCGCCGCCGGCTCCATCTGGGACTCCCCTCTCCGGTCCCTATTTAAAGCCCGCGCCCGTGTCAATCTCTTCGCCCTGACCCTCTCCACCAAAACCCTAAGGCGCCGCCTCCGATTTATTCTTCGTTGTGTTGGATTTCTTCAAGAAGCCGCCGGCCATTGAAGCTCCTTCGCCTCGGATTTCGTCGTCGTCAGCCCACCTCAGGCCGCGTCGTCTTCATCATTGGAATCGCATCATCGAGGGCTACACCGTGCTCTCATCATCTCCCTCCGAAGACCACCGCTTCGCCGTTTTCGTTTTCGTCATCAAAACCGGCCGCCGCCTCTTTTGCCGATCTACCTCTCCGGTGAGCTTCTTGGCCTCCTAAGCGCGTCACCTTGTGCTCTAGACTATTCTCATCCAATCCCCTACCTTCTTGTTGCTCCTCCTTCACCGAGATGCTGCCGCCGCTCATCTTCCTTGTCTCCGGTCATCCTTGGATCGCCGCCGACTTGGTCACCCTCGGGTCCTCCCGAACCTCTCTGTGGACCTCGTCGACCCCCTGCCTGCTCACCTCCAACCCCTTCAGCGCCACTCTTTCGCCAAAGCCATCGTGCCCGAGGACCTCGCCACGCCAATGTCGCCGCCGACGAGCCCTTGCCGCTCTTGCTGTGCCTCCACCTCCTCGGCATCCTTGCTTCTCGGATCCGTTTGCTACTTCCGCCACTCCTCGCCGTGCCGCCGCCGCCGACGAGCTCAAGACCGCCACGAGCTTCCTTCTTCCTCTCGGTTTTCCTCTCCGGTGATGTGGCGGCCATGTCACCTCCACCTCTGCGCCACCTCAAAGATCTTGGCCTGTGGCATCCAATCATCGCCAGTTGGCGTGCCATGTGGTGCATCCCAATTCCACCCGAGCCTTGGATCTCTAAACCTAGTCCACGGTGCACCATCTCCATGACGATGGGTCCCACCTGTCGGGTGAGCTGTTGACTGTCCGATCAGCCTCCTGCGACGTCATGCGACGTCATAATCCTTTTTTCGAGAGAAAAATAATTCATAAATCCATAAATTCGATTTTCAAGATTTTATGTGAATCTTCCGAGCTCATATCTTTTGCATCCGAACTCCGATTGTTCATTCAAATTCCTAAATTTATCTAAATTCAAGATCTATTTATCTGAGATTTTTATTTAATTTTTGGAGTTTGTTTTTCTCTGTTATTTATTTATTTGGTTTATTTGCTTGTTTTGCGAATAGACGCCGATACTTCGGAAGCTTGAGCAAGGAGTAGCATACCAAGATCAAGATCAATCATCGGATTTATTCCAAGGCAAGTCGTGGTCCTTTGATCATATTGAACCCATGATTTCAAAAGTATATTGTTTTATACAATTGCATGCTATCTTTATATAAATTATTCTGGGATTAGTTATTGCCTATTGTCATTATGCCTCCATTGATTATTTGAATGCCATAAATCCTTTGTCACCTTAGCATGGGTAATTTTAGTTGGACATATTTGTATTGCCAACATGGGTATCGTACATATGCTTAGTCTTGCTTAGATACGAGGGGTTTTATCATCACATGTGTCTTAATAATTAATTTTGACTTAATGAAATATGGAATCGTGGTGGTGAGCCACTCTTGTTAAAATTTGTGTACCATGACAGGGTATGTAATTGGTCTTGGTTAAACAAAATGGTTTTCGCTTGGGCGAGTGGTTGGTGGATAGGAGGATGTGGATGGAACATGTTGTGGGTTTGTGGTAGTCTACTTTGAGTAACTTGTCAAGGACTTAATCTTGTGCGCCATTGAACTGGCCTAACAGTACAACCACATGTCCGTATGGGACGGACTGGCCGATTAATTAGCAATGTCTTAATTTCGGTTCGTCATGTGAGGCGTGGTTACGGGAAACGATTCTCACGGTGGCGCAAGAGGGGCCCCGTCTGCAGTCGGAAAGACATTCGATGTTGAATCCTTAGCGCGTAATCGGGTTAAGAAGGAGCTTTGTAAAGGCCTTGTGATGATCACTTAGTCGCACACCTCGGAAGTGTGTTAAACGGACATTATAAGTTGATCTATCTCTTGTGGGTCAAGCTGTACAACCTCTGCAGAGTGTAAAACTATTCGAGTAGCCGTGTCCGCGGTTATGGACGTGCCTGGGGATTTCACACGGGAGATAGAGTTTCTTTAAAAATGTGTCGGAGTGTGGATGGGAAGTTCACTTGATGAATATAATGTTCGTTTGGTGAATAGGTCATTCATTTGGTGGTTTGTGTCGATTGGTGAATGGGGAATTCACTTATCGTTGGTTTGGTTGGGAAGTGGATGGGAAGTTCACTGGATGTTTCAAAACAATTGTTTAATTACTTGTTATGGTTTTCAATTACGCATTTCAATCTATTTATTGTATTTATCGTAAATACTGTTTTCTGCAAAAGAGCCATACAGCTAATCTTTGTTCAAGCCTTGCATGAATATTATTTGCATACATTCCTCCACGGCTTGCTGAGTACATTCAAAGTACTCATGGCTTTGCGCCCTCTGTTTGATCAGCAGTAGAGGGAGAATATCAAGCTGCCCAAGAGTTCTTCGCCCAGGAGGACCATGAAGGTTTTGCGGATTAGGATGCGTTTCTCCACTCGATTGCCTGTGGGCATGTTGATTGGCCTTTGAAGAGTTTCTGCTCACGCAAGAGTTCATTTGTTTCTTTAGCTGCGTGGCAAGTTAAGTAAACATTGACCATAAGGTTCGATTATTATTATTATTTGATACTCTGAGATCTTTTAGTTAAATTAAATAAATGGATGGTATTTCATCACCGTTTTCTGTGTGAGCTAGCCATCGATCCGGGACTAGTTCGTAATACACGAGGGTTCCCGAGATGTATTTTGGTCCCGACACTCAGCTCCACCCGTACGCGGGGCAGGAGTATGCCGCGTCGTCCGAGCACATCTTCGGGCCAGCAGGTAAGTTAAGCTTGCTTGCATGCGTAACGTCTAGTTCGCCATGATTACGTTTGTAACGTAATGCTTCGCAGGAATGGCTTGGGAGGACGATGCATTGTCGCCAAACGATGCAGACCTATCGGCACCCATCGAGGACTTCTTCAGGGACCCGCGTGACACCCAGTTCTCTTTGGAAGCATTGCCACAGCTACCCACAGACGGTCCAAGTGTCACGAGGAAGACAGGGGCACAGGTGAAATGCTTCTCAGACTGGATTGAGCACGAGTCTAAGGAGAAGTGGTCGCTGCTACATGACAGGGGTGGTGCTCGATATGGTATCATGACAACCAACCTAGCTGAGGTCTACAACTGGGTCATGCGCGGCGCCAGGTGCCTCCTTTTGGTTGGTATTGTGGAGGCAATTCTCCGCGGTACCACAAACTACTTTGTTAACAGATGCAGCAATGCGTCGCTCGCTATGGCAAATAACAGAGTACCCTAGTCCGCCATGATCACCACATACATGGAGGAGAAGAGCAAGAAAGGTGAGATAATGTGCATGAGAGAGCTTCGTTTCGAGATAATGTGTAGGGATAAAGGACGTCGCGGGACAAACCGCGAGAGAATCACCCATAAGTGCACGCTACGCCGCGATAGTTGTGTATGCACTTGTAACAAGCCCCTTCTTCTGCATAGGCCCTGCTCCCATGTCATGACTGCCTGTTCGACGGTGGCGCAGCATTCCGGCCAGTACCTCTCTCACTATTTCACCAAGGAGGCGGTGATGCAAACATAGAGTGGAGAGATGTATGGTTACACCGTTGTTGGCCATTTCACTGGCCATCCCACCTAGGAGCAACTAATCTGGGTCGCGGACATTGGTAGGCTCAAGGGAAAGGTTGGCCGACGATAGGTATGACGTATCAGGAACGATATGGATGAGGCAGAAGCCAGACGTTGTACGAAGAAGTGCTCCATTTGCAGAGAGTCTGGGTACACCTTCAAAACATGCCCCACGCGAAATACTTAGGACCAAGGAGACATCGACATTCCGGACGTCGCCGTGGGGACCTCATCTGGTGCCCCGACTAGAGGCAGTCCACATGGGAGACGTTGAGGTCGCGACCACGAGAAAAAACGGGCAGTAGTAATATATTATTACCAATGTTCTGAATTATCATTTCAATTAAGTGTTATGACGTTCTGCTACAAGTTCTGTAATATCAGTGTGCATGAATTCCCGGGCGAATCGCAATATCACTTACCTTCCTCTTTACGAATCGTTGATAACTCAATCGTCCTCGTTAAGTTCTTCAAAAATTAACTGTAGTAGAACAACATACGACGATGACAAAATGTTATTGCGAGTCTAACAGATTTGATACCGTTTAAAATTTATGAAAATAAAAAATTGACTAAGTAGAATAAGGCTGAGGTACCTATCGCCAGTTGGACTGGCGACAGGACCCTATCGCCAGACAGGGGGCGACAGGTCCCAGTCCAACTGGCGATAGATTCCTGTCGTCAGTTGAACTGACGACTACATATTTTTGTAATTTTTGAGGGCGGCTATTTATTTTTGTAAATATCTTTTAAAATTATATTATTTTAAAAAAAATCGACGAATGTGAGCATGAGGAAACTTTGAGGACCAAATTGCCTACGCTCGCGTAAAAAATAGGAACTACATTTTACCTAAGTACCTTCGCCTACCGTACCACCGGACTAAGCCCCTGGATATTAAAATCTGAAATTGCCATGGCAATGCCAAGCCCAATTGTTTTTTTTACTGATCTGCAAAATATTAAATATAAATTTTCGATTTGATAAGTAAATCCAGGTCGGTTTACATCCGGCTAGACCAGTTTTCAGCCGGTTGACCAATTTTATCTAGTTTGATCAGTTTTCAACTGATTTTAAAGTTTAAATCCAAAATTTGAATTACCATTTTCTGACAGTTTCCGGTAATCTCCATGGCCGATTCTGGTTTCCAAAATCATGAGTTAAGCAATTCAACAACATTTTGAATAGTGTTTTATCATTCCAAATAGTATTTGAAACATTGTGAACTCCGTTAAGAATTTATGGGAATAATTCTTAACAGGATGCAAGCTCAAAGTGCACAAGAAGAGCCTGAGCAACGCATTCCTTTCATTAATAGGGTAAACAACAGTTCAATGCAAACCAACCACGCCATGCAGCTGCAGCATAGCAAATATCAGAGGCATCGGTTTCGGTCCATCCAAGGGAGGGAGATGTCCACAATGCAAACATCAAACATCAGATAGAAGTCCAGATCCAAATTCCTGACTTTATGCACCCAACTAGTCCTAGAACGAATTGGAGTCTAAATTATGATGAGTTCTGACTTCTACATGACAGAAGACTATGGGTGTCTGTACATTTCTTTATATACACATACAACAAGGTACAGGAATTATTAATGAAATAACCAAGCTAACTTAAATCTAATATGGGGATACTTAATCTGTGCCGACAAAATTCGGCATGCCTGAGAAACGAGGCCCAATACTTCTTTCACCTCACAATAGCGAGTCGAGGTACGAGTAATTATAGAGGCGGCCAAACTGAAGTAGGCTACCGTAGGTCCTATCCCAGACTCCAACAAAAAGTGTGTCTGTGTCAGGGCTGAAAGACATACCAGATATCTCACCAAAGAAATCCAGTTCTTGCCTCTTATTATAACCACTTTTGACATCAAAAATGTGAACAAAGTCTGCTGGCTCTGCCATTGACAAGAACTGCCCATCTGATGTGAAGCGAATGGATCTTATAGCACCAAGGTTACCTCTCAAGACATGGAGAGACTGAGAGAGATTTCTCGCATCCCAAACCCGGCACGTTCTGTCTTGGTTGCCAGTGGCAAATGTCCGGCCATCAGGGCTCCAAGCCGATGCAAATGAGAAATCCAAGTGACCTTTCACGGAATGAATAGTCTGCTTCCAGGTATAAAACATTTGTTAGATGCATTGATAGATACTCATAAGATGTTTTTAACATAACTTCTGTGCATGTTGATTTACCTTTCCTGAATTAGCATCAATAAGCAAAGCATCTGGGTCATCCCCGACAATAATAACAAGCTTTCCGTCAGGGCTCAATGACGTGTGCTGTGCCAATAAAAGCACAGAGCATTAAAACTAAATTACAGAAATTAAAATGAATTCGAGAGCATCACATGATCATTTATAGTTCACGTTTGTGCTGAATGCTAATGCAGAGGAAACTTATTCTTGTATTATCTAGATAAGAACATAAGATGTGGAAAAAGACAAAATAACAGTTTTACAGATTTGAATTCCTAGGTGAAGCACCTGTCTGCCTTTATCCCTTAAACACCAGCAAAGCAAAACCACAGACTAAAATGCAACAGAGGATGCATTCAACAAGGGCGAAATCACAATGTTAAGCATTCTCTCTAACCTTGTTCTTTACTACCGTCAACAATTCATATCTGCATGTTTTATATAAGGCTTGTCAACACCACAATAGCAAAATTAGAAGTAATTAACATGTTGTATGAAGATGGTTTTAGAAAAGCTTCTCAACAAGATTAAAATTTAATATGTTATACTTATATCAAGTTGGTTCAAGAAAATCATTTCAGGAAGACAAAGAAAATATGGAAGGTTGGTAGGAATGATGGCATTGAAGTGATGCTCCAAAAAAAAAGTATGGAATACCAAAAGCCGGGACAGAATAAATGGGAATGCAAATAGCCGGACTTACATTCACTGGCCAATCGAAGCGGAAATGCTTATACAACTGGTATCTTTCCATATCGTATTGTCTTACACCAGAGTCATTATTAGATGCAATGAAGTGAAGAGCACCACTGAAAGATCATTGAGACCAGAGAAAGAGAAAATTATTATATTAATGTCAGTTTCAAAGAAATTTTGGCAGCACTAGTTAAGACAAGCTGGTTCCCAACATTTCAACAAAAAAAGTTCTGGTAAACAGTAATCTTGTGTCTGGTTCCCAACTGGTTTCTTAATCCTTAAGTATGTTTCACAAGGTTGTTGAATCTTTAACCTAGGTTGCCCGGAAACCCCGATACGGATGCGGATACGTGATACGTCGATACCGCGATATGTCATTTTCCCAAAAACACCGATACGACTATTAGTGTATCTACATAAAATAAAATAAAAGTATAGAAATTAATGAATTGCAATCAACTAGGGTTCAACCTACTAGTAAAGAAATATAGAAGACGTAAGTGTGGTGCGCAAATATTAGATACTCAGCACGTCCAGGGTTTAGCCTACAACAATGCAATTGCAATTTGTTATGGTCAAATATCCAGGCGAGTATAGCACGTCCAGGATATTTGACGTATTGTAGCCGCCTGGATATTTGACGTACTGTACTCGCCTGGATATTTGACCATAACACAATCGAATTCCATGCAGTTGATAAAAATTAAGAAATTAAGAAAAGAAGGTAAGTATAGAACCTATTTCTCATTGAACTATGGATCAAACCATGGGTACTCCAGTTCCTTTCAGCACAAGAAAATGATGTTGGCTGCCCAATTTCTGGGAGCATGCTAAATCAGAAATTCTTACGTTCATGATTCTTCATCCACCGATGCAGAAAATCTTCCAGTTTTCCATTCTCATATGAGCCAAGAAAGTTTATGGGCAACAGGTCGGCACAAAGTGATTCATCATGTTCAAACATGAACCTTTCGCACGTTGGGGACGGTTTATAAATCATCAAATTCCCACAAATGGAATGAGAAGTGGGTCCATGTAAATGATCGAGACCTCGCAAACAACAATGTTCCTTCCCTATATGGAGTTTGGGACCCAAAGGCAATTGTTGAGTGAATTGTATCTTATTCGTATTAGTCAACCAAAGCCGCACCATTATTGCTTGTTGGGGTGGGGCTCGGCCTTCGAACCATACGTGGGACGAGTTTCTGCCTCCATACAGCTCGGGCCAAAGATTGGGGAAGTTGAGGAGAGATAGGAAGACCCAACTGCTATCGGTCGGGACATATTGACCAACCGCCCAAAAACAAACTGACCCAGCAAGAAAACGTATGCGCAGGCGCAACAAAGCGCTCATCCCTTGCTTGTTGCTTCGCGTTCTTTCTATTCCATCCCAATCCATTCCAAGATAGGCGTCTAATATAATATCCGCAGTAGTCGTTGTCTAACCAATCGGCTCGGACACTAGACCGCTTGTGCCCACCCATTCTGTCTCGCCCTAAATGGAATGGCTCTCTTAGTTACGCTGTGCCCCGACCCGAGTCCCCATGTCCGCTTTTATCTGCCTGCAACATGGCCAACACAATATTAGCGCCCCCCCCCCCCCTCCACATTCTATGCTGACCTGCGCCAGGGCTCGCTTATTGGGAAGCCCGTTCCCACTACGGTCATGGCGCGGCCCAACGGTAGAGGGAATTCTCCCGTTCCCTGGTCAAAAAAGGGTTGGTTGGATAGATACTCCAGTTTCTTTCAGCACAAGAAGATGTTGGCCGCCCAAGTAATTTTAATGTCAATTGCTTCGTTGTTTGCTTTGGATCTAGATGGGCTCTATCCTTAATTGATTCAAAAGAATTAAATCCACTTCTAAATAAAGAGAAATATGCTAATTGTTGTTTGTTGAATAGATCGACCATACATTTATGAGTTGAATAAGGGGTGTTACGGTAAAGAGGTATCAGGAAAGTATCAGAGAAGTATCCAAGAAGTATCGGGAATCATAGTTATTAAGTAGCGCGATTAGTCGCGATTAATCGATGATTAATCGGTAAGTCGGCCAGGGATCACGACTCAAGCACCTCGACTCGACTTGTTTAGCTAGTTGGGCAACTTGTTGACTTGGTGACGACTTGCAATGACTAGTCCTTGACTTGCAACAGCTAGTCGGACGACTGGGGAATTTTTGGTTTGGGCTGGACAGAAAAATTGCTCAGTTGGGCTTTGGCCCATTTAGAGGTGATACTACACGAGTAGATTTAGATATGTGAATCATCTGATACATAAAATTTTCATGTTTACCACCCTCGACACGTTGTTGAATTAATTCCAGGATTATGTAGGAAATAAAAGGCTAGAGCTGTCTGGTCAACTAATATCCCTACTTTTCGAGGTGTTTATTTTCTCTTACCATTTTATTAGATGTTATGTATTAAGTCTCTTACAGTGTTTCTTTCTGAAGTATTTGTTCAAAACAATGAATTCAAATGCTGTAGAGCGTATGAACAAAAATAGCGACAAGACCCATTCTATTCCTTTGGATTTTACCAAGGTAATGAAAATCTGGTGCATATTCATGAAAGTTCATTTGATCCTCCTTTATGCATTTTACTGCAATGATTGTTTTTGTAACATCGCTCTTTGACAGTGCACTCAAATTCTTGTTGCATTTTTTTTTTTTGAATGGTTGTGTCTAATCCAAAACTAACGTGGGAGGAAGCAGTTAAAAGAGATTTGAGGGAGCTAAAGAATTAGCTTTGGATAGGAGCGTATGAAAGTTAGCGATCCACGTACCGGAACCATAAGAAGATTTAAGGGCTGTGTTTTAGGCTCTTGGCTCAGATGACAGGATGTACAGTTTAGGGTTTTAGCTTTAAAGTTTTTTTTCTTTTTCATTATTATTTTCTTTTATTTTATTTGCAAGGCTCTCGTCTCTTTGACCTTGAGGAGGTTTCATCATAGCCTACCCTAACTTGTTTGGGACTAAAGACTTAGTTGTTGTTGTGTCTGATCCAATTTTATATAGCTGTTGTTGCTAGCTTATGTTACTGTAAGCAGCCTAAGTGAAGAAGTATCTTTTCTTTGAAAATTATGCTAAACTCAACTTCACATCTGGAAGTGCCTTGAAAACTACAAGCTTGTCAAGCAGATCCGAAAAATATTTTACCATTTCAAAATAAATGAATTTCTTGTCTGCGCTTAAGACGGGAGGTTTAAGGAGTTTAGTGGGCTTTGCATGTAGCTCAATTTTATGTTCTGTTGGGTACACATTTTTTTGAAGATCTGAATTGCTGTGACTTGCAACAGAAGCTTATTCAGCTTCATTACTGGCTGCTCTTTTTACAAAGCCACAAATTCATACTTAGCAGTGTGCTCGTGCTGTTTAGTCCTTGCATAATAATATATCGCTTGAAGTAACCATCCCTTTTTGTATAGCATTTATTAGTCTGAAGTCTGAAGAAATATGTTGTAATATCTTTAACCATATGAGTAAATCACTTTGGGATGCTCAGACATGATATCTCAGCTATGTAAATTCCTTCCTATTTGCGCAGTTGATACAGTTGGATAACAAAACCTCTGGTATGGAGAGGGCTATTTCCACAGAAACTGGGATATTGCCACTCAATTTCAAAGAAATGGATTCGCCAAGAACGAGATTTTGGGCTCAAAAAAGGTAAGAAATCAGCTCATTACCTTGCATATGTGTTCTCTTTATTTGATGCAAAACATTACATATACATGTTTTTAATTGTTGCTACAACCCTAGAACTTACAACAACATAGTGTGCTGGCCTGCTGGAATTTCGGGTGTCAAGTCGAGACTAGTCGTGGACTAGTCGCGACTAGTTGTACAAGTTGCCCCTACCGCGACTCGACAACTTAATAACTATGACAGGAATTATTTTCTTTTTTTGAAAAATAGGAAAATCACCGATACTTACGTATCCGGTCATATCGGGCCGTATTCGTATCCGATACATTATCCGATACTGATACGCCGATTTTGGGAAGTATACGTGTAATGTAGTCTTTAACAAACCAAGTTGATCATCATTTACCTAGAAGTATTGAATATCTCCACTGCATTGGTAATTGCATTATCATCATATGTAGTCCTGCAGCAAAAGCTTATCCCTTCCCGATCCAGGTGCTGCATCACATTAACAAAGGTTAACACAAATAAAGTATCAGTATCAGAGTTCACTACAATATTTCAGCATGCTCAAGCTCAACAGTAAATGTTTTATGACAAAATTTGCACAACATAGATCAACTTCAATAGACGAGAATCTAGTTAAGAGAACATTAATACACATCCCCACCAGCCAACAAGAGAGACATTAGGATCTCATCACATGTAATAAGCTGAACTTTAAGATAAATGAATTCAGAAAGAAAACTAATAGTACATAGTATCAAAATTTAAGGAATTACTAGGACACGAGTGCATGTGTGATCTTTATCCACAAACACGAGCCATATGATCAGCCGCAGTGGTCACAAGGACCTCAGATTGCGCAAGGCGGTCCGTGTTGGGTGACCACAGCTTAGCAAGGACCCATGCGCAAGGTAGAGGGAGGCAGGGAAGCGCTCATGGCCATGTTAATGTCTATATCCTTGCAATATAGAGTTACTAGTCTATTGTATATGGCAGGCCCATGTAGCCCATGTATGGGTGTGTATATAACCCCTGATAATCAATAGAGAAGGCAAGGTTCCAATCTTAATCTAACATGGTATCAAAGCCTAGGGCTAGGGTTAGGAACTAGAGCCAGTCCGGCCGCCGCCATCCTCGACGTCACTGGCGAGCCGTCATTGGCGTGCTACTTTTCTTCCTCTCCCTCTCGTGGTTCGCTTCTCTTCCTGGTTTCACATCTCCGCCGACCGGATTCGGCTAGATCCGCCGCTGATCCATCGTTGCCTGACTCTGCTTCCTAGAGCTTGTCGTTGCTTGGCTCTGCTTCCTGGAGCTCGTCATCACCCGACTCTGCTTCCTCGCTGAGCCTGTCACCATCGTTTGGGTCATCTCTGTGGCTTGCGTCTATCTACTTTAGTAGGTCAGGGTGTCTTCGGTAGGGTCTCGATGAACAACGATATACCTTTGTATGGGTTGTATGCTTGTAGCGACTACAAGCGCCTATGCTTCGGTACTTCTAGGTCGAGTCGTCCTTTTGATCTTATTCGTTCTGATGTCAGGGGACCATCTCTTTTTGCTTCTAAGGGTGGTCATCATTACTATGTCATTTTCATTGATGAGCATTCTCGTTATACATAGATCTATTTCATGAGCCATCACTCTCAGCTATTGTCTATTTATCAGTCCTTTGCTCGCATGGTTCATACTCAGTTCTCCACTGCTATTCGTGTTTTCTGTTCTGACTCGAGGGGGGGGGGTACATCTCCACAGCTTTTCATCAGTTTCCTATTTCTAAGGGTACCCTTCCCAAGCTCTCTTGCTCTGGTGCTCATGCTAAGAACGATGTAGCTGAGCACAAGCACCGTCACATCATTGAGACTACTCGTACCCTCTCTATTGCTTCCTTTGTGTTAGAGATATATGTATAATGTATTATTCTCCATTGTTATGAGCGGTTATTTGCATATTCGTCACCTGTATTTTGTGTATATATACTAGCTCATTGGCCTCATATTGAATACAAGCGCTATTCATAACATGGTATCAGAGCGAACCTAGGATTTGTTTTCGTCGAGCCGCCGCTGGTTTGTTCTTCCCGCTGTCGCCCGACTTCGCCGCTTGTCATCCGGACCCGGACTCGGCGCACCTTGCTTTGGCATCGTCTCCGCCGTGCGCCTCGGTGTCGCCGCGTCGCCTCCTCGCCTCGTCGCGCCGCCGGGCCGTCTCGCCGCGCCTCGCGCCACGGGCCGTCTCTCCGCGCCTCGCGCCGCCCCGGCCGTCTCCGCGACGCCGCCGCCACCACGCCGTCCACGGGTATCTCCTCCGCCGCCGTGGGTCGGCCGCCTCGCCGGCGCCATCCGGTCGTCTCCTCCGCCGTCGGCCGATCCGGGCTCCCGCGCCGGATCCGGCCTCTGCTAAACCACCGCGCTCGTCTCTGCGCGCGCCGCTTCGTCTTCGCCGCCGCGCCACCGCCGGCGCTCGGAGTCTCGCTCGGGCGTCGTTGTCGCTTCGAGCTGCTCTCCCACCGCCGCCGTCGGCGCCATCTTCGCTCGAGCCATTGCCTCTTGGCGAGGCTGCCGCCGCCGTCGCCTTGCGCTCGGCCGCGCCTCCTCGCGCCGAGCGCCGTCCTCGCCATGAGGCGCCCGCGCCGCCGCCGCTACGAGGGAACCTAGTTCCCCGTTCGCGCCCTTCGCGCCCGTGTGAGCCTTTGCTGCGGTAGTTTGTTTATTTGGCCGGCCAGTAGTAAAAAACAACGTAGCTCTCAACCGCGCGCGTCTGTTAGACCGTTGCCTTAATCGCCGTGGCAGTCGGCGCCGCCTACCAATGGCTTCATTCCATCGGTGTGATCCCATTTTCGAAACGCGGCTCACGAGTGGTCTTGATGCGATGCCACGCTCCTCGTGCTCGCCGCTCGCCACTGCTACCGCGCTCTTGGCCAACACCGCTTGCCTCCTCCGTGCTGCCACGGTGGTGGTGGCGCGCTCCATCTGGCGGTGGCGTCCTCGCTGCTCCTCTCGTTCCTAGTAGAAGAATGGCGTGAAAGATGCGGCGCTTCTTATAGCAGCGCGCTGGTACTTCTACATCGACGTCGCATCGACTCCTTCAACGATTTCTCTCGCGAGCAGAGATAGCGGACTTGAGCTCGCTGCCGCCGAGTTCTCCTCGGCGAGTTACATCGTTTCTACATCGGCGTCTACATCGACTCCTTGGCAGTTTCTCTCGAGTAGGAGATGGCGATTTCGGCGCACGCTTGCGCGCAGGTTCTCCTCGGCGAGTTACTGCGAGTTACGCTCGACTCTTCGTGTACTGCGAAACCACCACCTCCACAGTCAGGCACCTTCCCGTGGATTCTTGATTCTGGAGCATCTTTTCACATGACTCCTGATTCTTCCACTCTGTCTTTCATTACACCTCTTGATTCTCCTGTCAGTGTTCTTCTGCGATGGTACCTCTCTTTCGTCACAGTCGAGGACCTCTTAGCAACATATCTTTTCATGTTCCTTCTGTTGCTCATGTTCCTCGCCATACCATGCAGCTTCTTTCTGCTGGGCAGATTACTGACCTTGGTTGTCAGATCATTCTCGACTCTGACTCTTGTTGTGTTCGGGACCGCCACACGGGGCTCGGTTGGTTCAGCCTCGGCGCCTTGACTCGCGGCGTCTCGGGAGCTTGGCGACTTCACCTTCCTTCCAGCGCCACCTTGCGGACCGGTCTCTCTATACGCCACTCAGTCTGCGGCTCTTTCCAGCGGTGGCATCACCGTCTTGGTCATCGTGTGGATCTCGTGCATGCCGTCCTTAGTTCGTCGTGGTCTTTCGGGTGCATCTCGTGAGGCGTATCTTTAGATTGTCAAGGTGTAAGTTAGGTAAGCAGATTCACTCCTTATCCTCACGGTGAGTCAATGTCTCGGCGTCCTTTTGATCTTATTCATTCGGATGTTTGAAAGTCCGCTCCGCCGTTTGAAAGGGTCATCGATATTATATCATTTTTATAGATGATTTTCTCGCGCTTGGATATATTTCATGTCTAACCGTAGTGAGTCTTATCAATCTATAAACAATTTGCCACTATGGTCACACACAGTTCTCCCCCTATTCGTGTCTTTCGTGCGACTCATTGGCGAGTACCTCTCGTTACTGCGCGGCTTCCTTGCTGGCGGTACTCGCTTCGATTCTCTTATCACGGTGCTCATGCCGAATGATGTCGCTGGCGCAAGCATCGTCACCTCCTTGAGAGGGCTCGTGCCGATGATTACCGCCTCTATTCCACCTCGCTTTTAGGCCGAAATTGTTTCCTTCGCCACCTATCTCGTCAACCTTGACCCTCTTACGCTCTTGAGTACGATCCTGTGGCGTCTCTATGGTCTTCTTAGGACTACTCGCCCTTCGTCTATTTGCATTTGCGTTTGCTCACGTTCTCCTCGCCTCGAGCGTACCAAGCGGCCTCGATCTGATGAGTGTGTCTTTACAGGCTCTGATCTGAGCACAAGGACTATCGGTCTTTGGGATCTGTTGGTCGCCGGATCACGGGTTTCTCGGGATGTGACTTTCGGCAGTCGCGCCCTCTATCCACGCCTGCCTCCTGGCTTCCTCTGTGGAGTCTGTCTTTTTAACTTTTCGGATACACCTATATCTGTCTTGCCTCGTCCCATATTCCCAGGACACCCATTCCCCGAGTCTCACATATTCCCTCTGTGGCCTCTCGCCGTTATCGCCGCCTACTTCGCCTCCTGCGGCTCCTCCGCTCTGACCCTTCTTACCTCTCTTCTACACTCGTCGACCCGTCTCGAGGATATTCGGATGAGCCATCTTCTGATGCTCCATCTTCCCCTGTTGGGTCATCTTCTCCTCGCTACACTCTCTGCGATCGCCAGTCGATTCGGCCCCCTGCCCATTTTGGTTTTTGCTGGTGCAGCTACTCGTGAGCCTGTCTCCTACCGGGATGTTGTTACTCATCCTGAGTAGCAGCATGCTATTGCCGAGGAGATTGCTGCCCTCGAGCGTACTAGTACATGGGATCTTGTTCCTTTTCCGTCTCACACTCGTCCCATCACGTGTAAGTAGATCTATAAGATTAAGACTCGCTCTGATAGCTTTCTTGAGCGCTATAAGGCGCGTCTTGTTGCTCGTGGTTTCTAGCAGGAGCATGGTCGTGACTACGACGAGACTTTTGCTCTTGTGGCTCACATGACCACTGTCCGTACTCTTCTTTCGGTGGCGTCACATTGCATTGATGCATTCTCGACTTGATGTCAAGAATGTCTTTCTTAATGGCGAGTTGCGTGAGGAGGTCTACATGCTTCCACCGCTTTGGGTATTACATTCTGAGGGCATGATGCATGCATGCCGCTTTCGTCGTTCTCTATGGCCTTAAGCAAGTCCTCGTGCTTGGTTAGGCGCTTCTCCTATTTGATCACTGCTGCTATCTTTTGACTAGTGATCATGATCTGCGCTCTTTGTCCACACTTCTCGTGGTGGACTCTTCTTACGTATGTTGATGATATGATCATTACGGGAGATGATTACGAGTACATTGCCTTTGTCAAGGCCGTCTTAGTGGCGATTCCTTATGTCGGATCTTGATCTTCTTCGTTACTTCCTTGGGATTGAGGTTACTTCCACTCGGATGGTTCTTTATGTCCCCGAGAAGTATATTCGAGATCTTCTTGATCGCGCTTCTCTTTGATCGACATCTTGTTGAGACTCCTATGGAGCTTAACGCGTTCACCTCCGCCCTCGATGGCGAGCCTCTTTACGTCCAGGCTCGCTATCGTCATCTTGTTGGGAGTCTTATCTACCTTCTTTTTACTCATCCGGATATTACTTATCTAGTCCACATTACGAGTCGATTCGTCTTTGCTCCGCTCGGGTCCGCTCTGACCACCTTCTTGAGTTACTGCGATACCTTCATGGGACTATCTCTCGCCGTCTCTTCTTTCCACGCTCCAACTCGTTCGACTTGAGCTTATTCGGATGCTACTTGGGCGTGATCCCTCGATCGCGGTCTATCTCACCTTCTTGTGTTTTTCTTGGTAGTTCTCTCATTGCACGGAAGGCGAAGAAGCGGTCGTAGTATCCCGTTCGAGTCGCAGAGGTGAGTTGCGCTATGGCTCTCT
Source organism: Ampelocalamus luodianensis (assembly GCA_036346255.1). NCBI lineage: Eukaryota > Viridiplantae > Streptophyta > Magnoliopsida > Poales > Poaceae > Ampelocalamus > Ampelocalamus luodianensis. Next base: position 26,537,968 of record CM070628.1, on the reverse strand, counting down.
TGTGATAGATTACTTGGTGCGGTGGTTACTTGAGGATTTTGGTGTTTTGTCACTACAGAGCTCCTCTCTTGTCGAACGATGCAGTGCTATCGATGTGCAGTGATCTGTGAAGCATGAGCTCACCAAACATATTGGTGTTGATGCTTCCTTCATGAGGTCTTGTGTGCATGATCAGGTGATTACTCTTCAGTATGTGCCTTCAGAGCTTTAGCTAGCGGATTTCTTCATGAAGGCTCAGACTCGCACACAGCATGGATTCTACCTCTCCAAACTCAGTGTTGTTGATCCACCATGAGTTTGATGGGGGGTGTTAGAGATATATGTATAATGTATTATTCCCCATTGTTATGAGGGGTTATTTGCATATTCGCCACCTGTATTTTGTGTATATATACTGGCCCATTGGCCTCATATTGAATACAAGCGCTGTTCATAACACTTTGTACCTTTCCATTTCTGGTCTGATGCTGTGTCCACTGTTGTATATCTCATTAACCTTCAGCCTTCCTCTTGTCTTGAGGGGAAGTGTCCTGGAGAGGTCTTGTTTGGTTTTCCCCCTGATTATGATCATCTCCGTGTCTTTTGTTGCACCTGCTATGTTCTTCCACCACGTGAGCGCACTAAGCTGACTCTTCAGTCAATTGAGTGTCTTCCTTGGATATAGTCTTCAGCATAAGGGATATCGGTGCTATGATCCCTCTGCTCGTTGTATTCGCATCTCTCGTGATGTCACATTTGTCGAGGACTGACCTTTCTTCCACTCTACCACCACTTCATCCTCCTCTCACAGAGTCTTCTCTTTTTCTATCTTCCTCCTATTCCTTCTCCACCTTCTGCACCTTCCACCATGTCACCGGTGTATATTGTTCCTCCATATCTTCTTCGCTATAGTCGTCGCTTCCACCACCGACTGGTGCTCCTATTCCTGCACCTTCTGACACTCCGGCCAGTACCACTGAGGTTCCTGCTGATAATCCACAACCAATTGCATCGAGGTAGGCTTTACGTGATCGTACTACCATTCATGCTCCTGGCCGATATGGTTTTCCTACTATTGGAGTTGTTTGGGAGCTTTGTACTTATCAGGAGGCAGTCGCTATCCCTGATTGGCAATCAACTATGCTTGAGGAGCTTGCAACATTAGAGCACACTGGGACCTAGGAGTTTGTTCCCCTACCTTCTCAGGCTGTACCTATCACTTGCATGTAGGGATGGCAACGGGGCCATTCCCCGTCGGGGTGTGGTGGAACATCCCTATCCCCGAGAGACGAAAAATTCCCCGTCCCCATCGCCATCTCCGTCCTCGGGTGCTATTCTCCCCCCGTTCCCGTCCCCATCGGGTTATCGGGGCCCCACGGGGACCCATACCCGCAAGTTGGATCCCGAAAGAAGAGAAAAATAAGATTAAATGTTGTAATAAAATGAGTATGAACATTCACATGCAATACTAAAATGACAATGTTATAAAATGAGTATGAAAATTCACATGCAATACTAAAATGACAATGTTTTTTTATTAATTAGCATCTGAAAAGTAAAGAATGCAAATAAGATTATTTGACTATCGCCTTATCGGGTTGTGCGCTACTGGGCTAGTGGCCTACATGTCTTATCGGGGCCCCAATGGGTAATGAGGATGGGAGTAGGGAATATCCCATCCCATTTCACCCGATGGGGAATTGTATTTGCATATTAGCATCCAAGTGGGGGAAGAAATAGCCCTATCTCCATCCCCTAATAGATGAATTCCCTGTCGGGGAATGGGGAATGGGGCCCCATTGCCATCCCTACTTGCAAGTGGGTTTATAAGGTCAAGACCAAGCCTGATGGTTCAATAGAGCGCTATAAGGCTCGTCTAGTTGCTCGTGGCTTTCAGTAGAGCCAGGGTAATGATTATGATAAGACATTTGCTCCCATGGCTTATATGACTTTTGTTCGAACCTTGATTGCAATTGTTGCGATTCGTTCCTGGACTATCTCACAGATGGATGTTAAGAATGCTTTCCTTCGTAATGATCTTCATGAGGAGGTATACATGCAGCCAACTCCTAGTGTAGAGGCTCCATCAGGGTATGTCTGTCGACTTCATCGTGCACTTTATGGTCACAAGCAAGATCCTCATGCTTGGTTTGAGCGGTTCGGTTCTGTGATTTGTGTTGTTGGTTTCAGCCCTAGTGATTGTTACAAAAAGAGGGAGACCAGTTTTGCTATTCACAACTGTGCAGCTTATTCATTTATTGAGAGGTAAATATAGACATTGTTATATGGGCCTCATAGGCTAGAGGGAGAGAGAGAACGTACAACACTCTTAACACCTTCAAACTCAAGGTGGATCAACCGGATCCGATGCACTGAGTTTGAGTAGATGAAGTCAATGATGTTCTCGAGTCTAAGCTTTAGTGAAGAAACCTGCAACTTGAAGCTTTTAAGGGAACATACTTGAGGGCAATGATCGACTGCTAACAATGAGATCGTGTAAAGGATGCATCAACACCAATATGCTTTGTCAGCTCATGCTTGACTGGATCACTGACAATCCGAATGATACTTGTATTGTCACAAAAGATAGGTGTAGGATTGTCACAATGGACACCGAGATCAATCAAGAGCTATCGAAGCCAAATGATCTCTGAGGTGGTAGCGGCAAGAGCTCAAAGCTCAGCCTCTACACTAGAGCGTGACACCGCAATCTGCTTCTTGGACTTCCAGGCAATAAGCGAAGTACCAAGAGAGATACAATAGCCAGTGATAGATCGGCGATCAACAGGATCACTCGCCCAAGTGGAGTCAGAGTAAGCGTGAAGCTGGAGTTGACTCGAATTGGCATAGAACAGAGGTCTAGACGTAGTTCCTCTCAAGTATCTCAGCACACGAAGAACATGACCATAGTGAACTGAGGTGGAAGCACTGACAAACTGGCTGAGCACATGAACAACATGCTTATTAAGTCGTCGACTAGTCGACAAGTCGGTGCAGAGGCGACTTGATCCGGCGACTCGACTTGCCAGGTTCCCAGCTCGCTGCCGCCGTCCATCGTTGCCCTCGGCAGCAGCTCCCAGCCGGCGCCGCCCTTCGTTTCCCTCGGCAGGAGCTGAAGCTCCTAACTCGCCGACGTTGGAGATGGAGGCGACGTGGATCCGGCATCGAGGAGGTGGAGACGAGCTCGATGTGGTCGGAGATCGTCGCCCTCAGCCGTAGCTCCTAGCCGGCGCTGCCCTTCATCTCCCTCGGCAGGAGCTGAAGCTCCTAGCTCGCCGACGGCGGAGGTGGAGGCGATGTGGATCCGAAGTCGGGGAGGTGGAGGCGAGCTCAATGTGGCCGGCGGCGGGCTCCCTGCTGCCGTCGCCATCTCCTCTGCTCACTCTCCCTGTCACAGCGAAGTGTGGCTGTGGTGTGATGGGTGTGTGTGTTGTGTTGTGATGTGTGTGGTGTGTGCTGTGTGTTGTGCTGTGTGGTGTGTGGCTGTGTGTTGTGTGGTGGTGTGCTGTGTGGTGCTGTGTAGTGTGCTATGTGGTGCATTGTGTGTGTTGTGCTGTGTGTATCCTGTGAACAATACCTTTCAACTAGTCGACCGACTAGTCGACTAGTTGTAAGTCGGTCACTAGGAGGGTAGTATCGACTTACAGACTTAATAACCTTAGTGAACAGCATGAGCAATGTCTGGCCTAGTGACAGCGAGATAGACAAAGCTCCCAACGATCTGACGATAGCAGGAAGGATCTGTCAGGGGTACACCATCTGTAGGTCGAAGCTGCAGGTGAAGCTCTATGGGTGTGGCAGCAGTACGAGTATCAGTCATCCCAAAGCGAGTAAGCAGATCCTGAACATAGCGATGCTGGGAGAGATAGTAGCCATCACCATCAGAATGAACCTCAATCCATAGAAAATAGCTCAAAGGTCCCAAATTGGACATCATAAATTGTTCACTCAATTTCTTGATAAAAGCCACGTAATCCATGTCATCTCCTGTGATCAGCATATCATCTACATACAGCAGAAGCAAAGTACAACCCTGCTGAGAAGTGTGAATAAATAAAGCAGGGTCATGCTCACTCGGATTGAAATCAACAGCTCAAATTATAGAACTGAAACGCTCGAACCAAGCACGAGGAGCCTGCTTGAGACCATATAGAGCACGCCTACGGTGACAAACATAGCCTGTAGGAGCCTCAACACCGGGGGGTGGCTGCTAGGGGTGAAAACGGATCGAATACGGAAAGATAATGGCTCTGCCGTATTTGTTTTTATATTTTTTTCAGATTCGGATACGAATACGAATACCCTGGATACGAATAATATCGAATACAAATACGGAGCGAATACGAATCGAAACGAATACGGTCGCGGATATTTTTCGGAACATAAAACCCCTTAAATTGTATGCTAGAAATTAACGAAAACATATAACTAGTTTATTTGATGCAAACATTCATGAATTGTTCATATTTTCAGCAACCACACATAACATTAGCACTAGCAAATTACATTGACTAGTTCATCACAAATATAACACTTAGTTTACCATATTTAGCTCATAAGTCATAACTCACAAAGTTACAAGTCATCACGCATTCACACTTGGTTCATCACAAACATAAAACTTAATTCACACTAACATCGATCAGGCTGGATGGTTAATCTATATGCAAATGACTGTAACATCCCAAAGTATGTTACCAAAAATAAAATTAATAAAGTTATTATTTTATTAGATTTTCTGAGATTTAAAAGAGTTTTCTTGGTTAAAAAAAGAATAAAATAAAGTCAATTATTTAATTTCCTAGTTTTTAATGTCAAAAATAAAATTTATTGAGTTTTTTGGGATTTTATTGGATTTAAAGTGAATTTTTTTTTAATTAATTCCTTGATTTTAAAAGGTTTTTCCTATTTTTCATAAATAAAAAATAATTTTTGTGCAAAAATAAAAACCAAATTTAAGTTGAAATTAATTTTAATAAGTTCAAAATAATTCAAGGAATTTCTGTGATTTTTTCTAGAATTTTTTGAACTCTATTTGCTATTTTCTAAAAGGCTATTTGATTTGTTGCATTTTCTGAAATTCGGAAAATAATTAAAATCTCCTTTTCTCTTTTGGGCCGAAATCCTCTTTCGGGCTGAGATCCGGATAGCCAGCCTTCGTCTTATCTGGATAATCCGTATTTGTATCCGCCGGATAGCATGCCTACCGTATTCGTTTCCGTTTCCGATAAAAAAAATCTGAATTTGTTTTCGATCCGAGACAATCCGAATCCATTTCCATCTAGATCGGTCGGAAACTATCTGATCCGTTTTCACCCCTACTGGCTGCATATAGACCTCATATAGATCACCATAAAGAAAAGCATTCTTGATATCCATCTGAGATATAGTCCATGTGCGTACCGTTGCAACTGCAATAAGAGTACGGATCGTGGTCATGAGAGCAACTGGAGCAAAAGTCTCATCATAATCTCGACCATAAGCATACAGAAAACCTCTTGCAACAAGACGAGCCTTGTATCGCTCTACTGACCCATCTAACTTGTTCTTTACTTTGTACACCCACTTGCAAGTGATAAGAATAGCTCCAGATGGTAGCGGAACAAGATCCCAAGTGCATGTACACTCTAATGCTGTGAGCTCCTCTGTCATAACCAACTGCCACTCAGTGTGCTGGCGACCTCTGATAAATACACGACTCGACTCATCACTGCGCACAAGAAAAACCCCATCTCTCTGGTGCCTGAATAGAAGAACGATCACGTAGAGCATACCGTGATGTAGTAGAACGATCGTCAAAGTCGGTGGTACTGGCCGAAAGGTCAGGAGGAGAGGACTGAGGATCAGAAGGAACTCTCTGTCGACGACTACAGTGAAAGGGAAAAATGGAAGTGTCAGAAACTGGTAGAGCTGGTGGAGGAGATACACTAGAAGGTGTATCTGGAAAAGACAAATCTGGTAAAAGAATGGGAGGTAGACACAAAAAGGTGGAATCTGTGAAAGAAGTGTGATGTGTAGGAGGATGATAAAAGAAAGGTCGACCCTCATCAAATGTCACATCACGAGAGATGCAAATGCGACGTGCTGAGGGATCATAGCAACGATAGCCCTTATGCTCAGGACTATAACCCAAGAAGACACACTCAATGATGGATAAGTCTCTGTGTCGGCTTTCTGTGTCGGCTTTTTGTGTCGGCTTTTTGCTTTTGTAAAGGACAGCATCCTTGACTGGTTGTTAGCATCTCTAGGACAGCATCTTGACTAGCATCTAGGACAGTTGTTAGCATCTTAGAGAATGACATCTAGGACGGGTTGTTAGCATCTTAGACTAGCATCTTGGCATATGCTTGGCTGAGTAGCAGCCTATAAATATGTATACCCAACCCCTTAGGTTGGCATGGTATTGTGTGAGAAATAAACCAAGAGAAAAATTTGCCCCATCTCCAAGTGTCATCCTCTCCATGAGAGTAAGGATTTTGCTATCACGAAGCAAGAATCCGACTAACAAGTGGTATCGAGCTATACTATCCCGTAGCTTTGAGCATCTCACGCTCATCTCCTTCTCGGCCTCGCGGCCCGGCCGTGTAGCGCGGCGGCCGGCCCACGCTCGCTCTCTCGAGAGGCGAGCGGCTCGTCGGCGACCCTCTCCACGCAACACCCCGATGCGCGCCATGCGCGAGGCGATCTCGGCCTTCGATCGCTCGAGCACGCGGCGTCGCGACGGCCGAGCTTCGCGCGCAAAGCGCATGGCGGCGGCGAAGACGAGCTGCCGCCGCGCGGAAAGAAGCGTCGGCGGCGTGGTAGCGAGCGGCGAGCGAAGGTGGCGGCGGCGGCGAATGCGTGCGTCGCGGCAACAAGCGGAGTCGAGCTCTGCGGCGGCGTCGGTAGCTCCATTTCGGCGGCGATAAGCGTCGTCTGAACCTCGACCCGGTGGCGAGAGCCACAGCCGAGCGGGCGGCGCGATGGCGGCCGCGCCGCCCACGAGCTTAGCGGCGGTCGGACGGCGCGGCCGCGCGGTGGCGCTCTGGAGGAGGCGCGCGGCGGTGGCGCTCTGGAGGCGCGCTTCGGCGGTGGCGCTACTCGAGGAGCGCGCGCGACAACGGCGGCGAGCGGGTCGATAGAGCGCGGCCTTCCGCGAGCGGCGTGGCTCTCTCCGGGCCGTGCCGTGGTTACCACGGGTTCGGTGTTATCGGGGCCGGCCCCCGCGGTGGGTGGCCTACCCTCACCAAGGCCAACTCGTCGAGTGGGCGCGGTGATGAGTGAGCTCAGTGCGGCACATGTGGGATGCGATGCAGTGCGGCGGCGTCGACTACAACCGGGATCGGCGGCGCTGGATGCTCTCATCATTGCGATCCGCCGACATGCAATTCTCGCTCCAACAAGCGGTGCGCAAGGAGGCTTGGGGCGCCATCGGCGCCTCGCGCCGGCGGCGGCGCGCGCAAGTCCCTGCTGCGAGCGCCGCGCGGAGTGGGAGAACGGCCTTCAAGCGGTGAGGCGTCGATGACTTTGCTCTCGTCTCAACACTCTGTTGCGGAGCCGTGCGATTCGGCGATGACACCTACGGCGAGAGAGAGGCGTGGAAGCTCTTTCGCTGCGCCCCAGAAGTACAAGCGGATGGCTCGCTCGATCCGGTCTCTGCTGGACCTCTCCACGATGTCGTCGAGGAGGCGATAGGTCGCCTCAAGGTCGTCGACGATGATGAGCCCAGCTCCTCCGGGACCGTCACCATTGGCGGAAGCTCCTCCTCGCTCGGGAAGCGGTGGGTTGCCGGCGGTGGCGGGAAGAAGGGAGCCTTCTTCCACGACGGCGACCACAAGCGTGGCAAGCGCGGCAAGCGCGCAAAGCGCCGAGCATGGCGCGAGGGCGTCTTGAGGTGATGGCCGTGGGCGCCCGGCGGCGCGCTAGCAAGCAAGCCGACGAGGCGACTCTTGCTACAAGCTGCGGCAAGCACAGTCGGCTGGGCCAGGATTGTCGGACACCACGACGCGGCGGCCCGCGTCGCGCGCGGAGGAGGAGGAGGCGGCTCTGTTCATTGCTCGGCGAGCATCGAACTACCTCGGCCGCCGCCGCGGCTCTCCTCCGCCTTGCGAGCCAAAGCACACGCCTCTTGGCGAAAGTTCGGCAACGGCAAGACCAAGCGGTGGTGCCTCGACATCGGCGACACCACCACATGGCCGGCGGCGGGAGTTCTTCTCGGCGTGACTCGAGCGTTCGAGGCTCTGTCAAGTTTGGGGCGCCTCAGGCGTGGAAATCAGGGCGGCGCTCTGTTCTAGGATCGGGATGGCTCAGATTCCTCGCAAGGAGACACACAAGACTTAGGGGAGAATGATGGATAAGTCTACGTAGTCGGCTTTGCAGTGTCGACTTTTGCTTTTGTAAGGACAACATCCTTGGTGGTTGTTAGCATCTCAGGGATGACATCCTTGGTGGTTGTTAGCATCTCTAGGACAGCATCTTGACCGGCATCTAGGGCGGGTTGTTAGCATCTTAGAGGGCAGCATCTAGGACAGGTTGTTAGCATCTTAGACTAGCATCTTGGCATATGCTTGGCTGAGTAGCAGCCTATAAATATGTATACCCAACCCCTTAGGTTGGCATGGCATTGTGTGAGAAATAAACCAAGAGAAAAATTTGCCCCATCTCCAAGTGTCATCCTCTCCATGAGAGTAAGGATTTTGCTATCACCAAGAGCAAGAGTCCAGCGTGTAACACTCAACTGACCGAGCACTTCAGCTTGGTGCACTCTCGAGGTGCTAGAAGGACATAACAGACACAACCAAAGACACGAAGATGAGCATAACGAGAAGGTGCTCTATATAGGACCTCACCAGGACACTTGCCCTGAAGCTTGGAAGAGGGCTGATGGTTGATGAGATAGACTGTCGTAGAGACTGCTTCCCCCCAGAAGTGTGAGGGAACAAAGGAAAAGATGAGAAGAGTACGAGCAGTCTCAATAATGTGACAGTGCTTGTGCTCAGCAGCACCATTCTGAGCATGAGCACCATGACACGAGAGCTGAGGAAGAGTACCCTTAGAAGAAAGGAACTGAAGAAAGTCTGATGAAAGATACTCTCCCAGAGTCAGAACGAAAAACACGAATGGAAGAAGAAAACTATGTATGAACCATCTTAGCAAAAGACTGATAAATGAAAATCAACTAAGAGCAATGTTTCATAAAATAGATCCAAGTATATCGAGAGTGATCATCGACAAATATGACATAATAACTATGACCACCCTTGGAAGCACAAGGAGATACACCCCATACATCTGAATGAACCAAATCAAAAGGACCAAAAGACTGAGAGGTACTATTGGAATATGGAAGTTGTAGCTGTTTTCTCAGCTTACAACCAGTACAATGAAAACTAAACTCAACAGTGACATGACCTAAGGAACCCTGGTGAACTAGAGTGGTGAGATGAGCTCCACAAAGATGACCAAGCCTATGATGCCACTTGCTAAAGGAAGAACCAATAGGAGACTGAAATGATGGCATAGCAGAAGACACTAAGGCCTTCGACATGCTGGTGGAAGGAAGATGTAAGGTGTCAAAACATAGAGACTAGGAGAGCCTCTACAGCGATGGCCAGGACCAATCACTCTTCTGCTCTGATGATCCTGAATGAAACAAATAGAATCATCAAATCCAATGAAACAGTTCATATCAGTGAGTTGACCAACAGAAAGAAAATTCATAGATAGCTAAGGAACAAAAGACACATCAGGAACAGAGAAGCGAGATGTAGAGAGAATGCCCTGATGAGTAAGGCCCTCTTTGTTTAGGCTTTTTGTCTGGCTTAAAAGCAAAAAAGCCTAAACTTAAACAAAGGGGTGGCTTTTTTGTTCGGCTTATAATAAGTTTAAGTCAATTTAAGCCTAAAAGCCATAAGCCATGGGTGGGGTGCTTTTTTTGGCTTTTGCAGAATAGAATATCTCTTTGTCACCGAACTTCGTTAAAATTACCCTCAAATTGCCATTGGTATATAATTGCAAACCGTTCCGTTTTTTCCAATCGATTCCTTCCCAACCCGACGCCTGCTGCTCTCGATCCCCTCCCGAACGCTCCTGCCTCCCCTTCCCGAACGCCGTCATCTCCCATCCCCATCGCCGCCCCTCCCGAACGCCGCCGCCTTCTCCTCTGCCACGGACGTCGCCTCTCCTCTTAGAACGGGTTTTGCGCCTCCTGCCTGCACGTCGTGCAGAGGTACATCCACCTCTCGCTTCGTCCCCCCTCCCCCTGGTATGCTCTGTCCGATTCGTGGTTCGTTCGCGATCCCGACGAGGACAATCTCGCCTTGTATGGTCGTAGGTTATTGGTTGATCTGGTTGAGTGCGCTTGATTTCTGATTTGTTGCGGTTTTATGATCTTTGAGTGGAGTTGGTGGTTCTGGATTTGGTACGAATGCGAGGGGTAGATCATGGAATCGTCCGTTTGTGCTAGAGTTCTCCCGTGAAGCGGGGGATCAGGAACTCATGATTTGTTATTGGGAGCCTATGCTTCATGACTGAATGTTATGGCTGCTTTCTGTCCTCATCATGTGTAATGTATTATAATTGCATGTATAGCGCTACACAACTTCATCAAAGATAGTGCTTTACGTGATGAACTTTTTGAGAGGTGAATGAGTTCTGTCAAACTAGCTTAGTTCGTGTGTATGTACGTATATATCATATCATACCATCTGATCTACTAGCTTAGCTTAGTACTCCACATGTATCTATTTAGTGATTATTTTTGTTGTTTGAAAATTTCAAACAAAACATATGTTCTGTATTTTGATACTTTGTTATTAGTTGTAAATTGTATAGATGGAGCTAGTTGCTATCAGCAAGGCAAATTGGGATGCATTTGGCAACAGGGCATTTTGTCAGATCTGTCTTGAGGAAGTTGAGTCTTTGGGAATAGGCGTTGGGATGTTTGAATACCGGGGTTACAAGAACCTCCAATGAAGTTTTTGAAAGGACAGGGAGAAAGCACGACAAAAAACAACTAAAAAATAAGTAGGAAACATTGAAGAAAAAATACAACTTGTGGAACGATTTGAAACAGAAAGCAACTGGGCTTGGTTGGGATCATCAAAAAGGAACTATATTTGCATCCAATGCTTGGTGGAAGGAGCACAAGGTAGTTATTGCAGAAACGTCTATTTATTAATGTGTTTGATCTTATATTTTAATTTTTGCTAACTACAGTTTTTTTTAATTATTTTCAGCAATATCCTAAACATTTTCGTGATGGACCACATGAGAACCTAGATGATATGGACCGTATGTTTGATAAGGCTCATGTTACGGGTAACACTTCAGCCATCCCGGGTGAGCCTACACAAGAAGACCAAACCGTTGTGGACATTGATTGTGCGGAGGACGGCAAGGAAGACGCCGCCGTTGATGGGGAGAACAATGAGGTCGTCTGCATGCAACCGAAGGTCATTGCGAAGCGTAAGGCAAATAATATTAATCTTAGCCCAAACAAGAACAAGAAAAATCCCATCGCTAGGGATTTCAAGCGCATGGTGTACATTATGGCAAAAGGCCCTGTTCAGAGTGGTCCATCCATAGCGGATGCTATGGATGTAGCTATTCAGGCTGGGGTAGTACCAGGAAGTGATGAACACTTCATTGCGACAAGGCTCTTTACTAAACTAGAAAATCGGAAAGTGTTTGTCACCATGAAGACTGATGAAGTAAAGATGAATTGGCTCAGGAGGATGTTTGATCTCAAGATGAAGAAAGATTAGATCTTTTTTTTGTTATTTTTTTAATTTGAAAACTATTCAGTGATAATCATGTAAGGGGTTGAAACTATTCAGTTATGTCGTACTCGTATTATTGTTACCTTTTAATGTATTCTCAATTAAACCATAATGGGGTTGAAACTATTCAGTTATTGTCGTACTCATCTTATTGTTACCTCCTAATGTGTTCTTAATTAAATGATGTCTTGATGTCATGTTCTATGTTACTAATTATTGTTATTATTTGTAGATGAATTCATCAAGTGACATTGATGGTTCAACCACTGAGAGTGACATTGATGGTTCAACCACTGAGAGTGACATTGATGGTTCAACCATCGAGAGCGATTTAAGCAAAGATGATATCGAAAAAACAAAAGAGGAAGTTACCATTTCCTCAAAGCCACGGACACTTGGGAAAAGCGCGTGATCCGTGTCAAGCGGCGTGTCGGACAGACACGCGTGTCGGATCGTCTCAGACGCGTGTCGGCGAATATCGGCAATTTTATAATAAATTTTAATTTTAAAATTCCCGATCGTGTCGGACGCGTCGTGACCGCGTGTCCGACACGTGTCGAGACACGGCCCGACCAACACATGCTAGGTTTTCTTGCTGCCTCCGGTCCAAGCAACAACGTTGTCTCCGCGTCGGCGGCCTTTGCGTGGCGCCTCCCGCAGCGTGAAGCGCGCCGTCGACCTCTCGCGCGCTGCTCGCCGTCTGCGCCGGATCGAGCTCGGGAGGTCACGCCGCGGATCGGCTCGGTCTCTCCCGCGCGACCTCGGCCGGCGGCTCCTCGCCTCCTCCTCCTCGCGCGACCTCGGCTCGGCGGCGGCTCCTCTCCCCGCGCGACCTCGGCTCGGCGGCGGCTCCTCTCTCGCGCAACCTCCGGCTCGGCGGCGGCTACTCTCGCCCGTGGCGACCTCCGGCTCGGCGGCGGCTCCTCCTCCTCGCTCGACCTCGGCTCGGCAACTCCTCTCTGCCATTGCCGCGATCAGTCCCCGTCCCGAGGTCGTGGCCGGCCGGTTCTCTCTCGCCTCGCCCTCGCGTCCATGCCGCGACTCAGGCGAGATCGCCGGCCGGCTTTGGTCCTCCCTTGCCTCGCGCCGCCGACTCGGTCCCTCTCGCCTCGCAAGCGACTCGGACCTCCGGTACTCAGCCAGCGCGCGGTCCACGGCTCGACCTCGGTGAGTATTGATGGTATTGGTGAATTGATGATGCATTGATGCTTTGGCTTTGCTTGTGTACTGATGGCTAATTGGCTATAGACTGATGGACCTGATGGTGATGCTTTGGCTTTGCTTGTGATAGACTGAGTGAGTGACACTGTGACAGACTTAGTAATTACTAATTAGTATGTATGTTAGTCCAGAATGGAGGATTGGAGGCTGCATGTGTACTGATGCTTTGCTTAATTGCTTGTGACTTGTGATACACTAAGACAGTGAGACTTAGTAATTAGTATGTACTGATGCTATGCTTGTGATACATAAATGAATTGATGCATTGATGCTTGTGTACTGATGGCATCAAGTATATATGTTATCTTTATATTCTTGCAACTCTTACTGATCATGTTACTTCTTTTTCTAGGTTTATGGAATTATGATTTCAGGAAATGGTATTCATATGAACAATTGAACATATCATGATTCATAAATTGTCGCAAGAAGAATGAAGAGGCAAGGGTCATCTTTGAGAGGTACATATTTGAGTTTATTTTACACTTTACAAAATTTCGGTTTGACAAGCATGAAGAAACATAAAAAAATGATACATATGTTTAATTTATTCTTATTATTTAAATATGTATGGCCGTGTCGCCGTGATCAGTATTTTTAGGAAAATGCGAATTCAGTGTCGATTGTCGTGGTCGCGGTCGAGCGTATCAGTGTCAGTGCATCATAGACCATTTCGAGATTTTGTTCTGTTGGGTTATGTAGGTATGCACTACTACAACACTTATCTAAACAAAAAGGAGAGGAGACAACCACTCCTAACTAGTTATGAATGGGTTGTTGAGCAACTAGGCGAGGAGAGATATTGTTACTCGATGTTCCAAATGAGTAGGGCTGTTTTTGATAGTTTGCATGAAACTTTGGTTGCAAATTATGGCTTGAAATCAACTAGGACTATGACTTCCGTAGAATCTTTGGCTATGTTCTTGTGGACAATTGGTGGTCCTCAGTCAGTTACTCAAGTTCAAAACCGCTTCAAAAGGTCAACGGAAACAATCAATAGAAAGTTTGATGAAGTCTTGCAATGTGTCTATCTTTTATCCGAAGATAATATTAGACCAGCGGATCGGAGTTCTAGCAATTGCATCCAAGACTTCTGATATAAGCTTCACGCCGCATTTTAACAATTGCATAAGTGCAATTGATGGCACATATGTACTGTTGTTGTTCCGGCGGATGAGCGAGTTGCCCACGCGAGTCGTCATGGATATCGTCTCAAAGCGTGGCGACAAGTGTGACTTTGACATGAGGTTTATCTTTGTTATCGCCGGTTGGCGGGTTCGTATGACACAAGGATTTTCAATAACACTTTGGACAAGTATTGAACCGGTTTCCACATCCTCACGAAGGTAATTAGTTCTTTAATCATATAAATAATTGTTATGATAACATTCTAAATTTGTATTGTCAACATTTATAAGTTTCATGTATGCGAGGAGATATTATCTTGTTAATGCGGGTTATCCCAATCGAAAGGGCTATCTAGCTCCTTACAAAGGCCAAAGTACCATCTACGAGAATTTCGCCATGGTGCATACAACCGAGTGGAAATACGAGGTGTTCAATCACGCCACTCGTCCCTTCGCAATGTGATTAAGCGTTCCTTTGGTGTGTTGAAGATGAAATGGAGAATCTTGTTGGCGTTGCCAAGTTACAAAATGAAGATTCAAACGAAAATTATAATTGCATGTATGGCGCTACACAACTTCATCAAAGATAGTGCTTTACGTGATAAACTTTTTAAGAGATGTGATCTTGACGAAGATTATAATCCAAACGATATACAAACTATATCATTTGGAGGGCACAATGTCAATGGATCAGCAATCGATGATGGAGATATGGGTGTCTTTCGTGATAGTATTGCTACTTCTTTAATGGCCGCAGGAGGATAAATAGATTACATTAATATGATATATATATGTTGCGGTGACAAGATAATTGCATCATGTATGATTAAATATTATTTTGTTACTGTGTTATTTTGTTTGGTTGACTGATATTGACCTTTCTATATTCATTTCTTAGATAAGCAATGTCCAAAATAAATACACGCATGCACTACGAGCGATATCCATTTTGTTTCATATGTACAAATGCATGTATCGTCATATTTTCAGATCCCATGAAAAATGATTGTTTAAATACATGCTTAACAATGTCCTTTAAACCCTTAAGGGCATTTCAGACCTTTCATCCTTCACACACAACTCAATAAGCCAACATCCTACAAAAAGTCTGACTATCAAACAACAAAGTTTGGCTTAAAAGCTTAGAGGCTTATAAGCTGATTAAACCAAAAAGCTGGCTTTAAGCTATAAGCCAAAAAGCCTAAACCTAAACAAAGAGGGCCTAATAGAGCAAGGTGTACCATCAGTATTGTGAACATATGCATTATCAGTCATGGGCCTATGAGCAACAAGCTAAGAGCTGTCAAATGTGACATGAAAAGAGGCACCAGAGTCCAGAACCCAAGGATGACCAGCGCTAGAAGCAGAAGGTGCAGTTGAGGTCATAGGAGACACTGATCCAGAAGTCAGAGTAGGTGTGGGTGTGGTAGCAGTGACTACTCCAGCAAGTGCTCTCGGAGGCCCAATAGGTGTTCCACGATGACGATCAAATGGATGTCTGGCACGATAATCAACAAGCTAGTCTGGATGTAACTTGAAGCACTTGTCAACAAGATGATCGGTCCTCTTGCAATGAGAACATACCAGTACTCTTGTGCGTGTCGCTCTGATAGATCCAGACTGCTGTGAGAGACCCAGGACAGCATGTGGTGAGAATCCTAAGATAGGCATAAGCGAATGAAGACAAGTCTCCTCTGCAATCAAACTAGAAAGCACCTTAGTCAGTCGGTGGAGTGGGATAGTTGAGTAACTGAGTATGAAGTGGCCCAAACTCTTATCGAAGCCCCATCACAAACTGATACATGAGCGTCTGCTAAGCATACTCATCTTTAGCAATACAAGACTGGCAAGCAGCAGCAGCCTTCGATGTCATAGATTCTAGAGGACCAGTGATATGAGTGAAAGCACTATAATACTCCTCCACTGACTGATCTGGCTGCTGCTGAATACTATGAAGGTTCTTGAGCAATGTGAAGCGAAGAGCACCACTGAACTGAACATCTCTTCTCAAAGTATGTCCACATCTGCTTGGCTGAAGTATGATACTCAAGACTCATCCTCGGAAAGACATCAACACTCAGAACAAGACCAGTCATGACACGATCATCCTCTTTCTGACAAGCATTAACTGCCTCAACATCAACCTTCTTCGGATCAGGAGGATCATCAGTCAAGTGAGAGGCCAAACCATAACCCCTAAGAGTAATCTTGACTGTGAAAGCTCATGCCTGGTAGTTCAACCCATCGAGCTTGATGTCTGTGAACATGAGAGATGAACTGCCCCCAAACATTAAGTCAGATTTTGTCATCTTGATGAACCACAACCTCACAACAATACTAAGCACGACAGAGCACGAGTGCAGCAGGATCAATACAGCAGGATCAGTAGCAGCAATACACAGCAACAAGGGATTACAGCAGCAAGGAATCAAAAGCAACAGTACTAAGCATCAATAACAGAAAGAGGTACTACTGTAGAGGTTGTCGAGCATCAATAGCAAAGAGAGCCACAGTTCAGAGAGATACTGCAGAGGTCGTTGAGATACCGACGAGGCGGCAGCGAGAGGTTAGATTCACGATGAGGACGTCGTCGACAAGCTCTAGGCGCCAGTGGAGGTCGTCGAGATCCCGCCGGATCCGTGGTGAAGACAAGGCAGCAGGCGAGACGAGGCAGCGGGCGAGACATCGACGGATCCACGATGAGTACGACGTAGACAAGTTCCAAGCGCCAAATCCGGGGTGGTGACGATGTAGGTGAGCTCCAGGCGCCAAATCCGAGGAGTTGACGATCCGGGATGCGTTGACCTGGTGAGGAAGGAGCTCCAGGCGATCCAGGATGCGTCGTCGGCGTGGATTGTGCGCACGATCCGGGGAGTTGCGAGGAGCTTGATACCAGGGGAGTTGCGAGGAAGTGGATCCAGCGATGGTGGCGCAGGAGCGCCTCAGGGCCCACTGGTCTGATCGAAAGAGGCTGCTAGCTGAAACGGCGGCAATGGGATTAGGAAAGAGGGCCAGGGTTAGGGTTGAATTGCTCTGATACCATGTTAGAAAAAGAGGGAGACCAGTTTTGCTATTCACAACTATGCAGCTTATTCATTGAGAGATATATAGACATTGTTACATAGGCCTCATGGGATAGAGAGGGAGAGAGAATGTACAACACTCTTAACAGTGACAATGATCCTACTTTGTTCATTCACACGTCTGAGCATGGACACACTCTTGCTATAATGTGGATGACATGCTGATTATAGGGGATGACATGGAGTATATTGTTTATGTGAAAAAGAAACTCAGTTAGCAGTTTATGATGTCTGATTCGGGGACCTAGAAATTCATTTCGTACAATTGAACCTTTTCAAATTGTTTCTTTTTTAGAACGAAAAAACTTGTGCCAAAATAACAAATGCGAAGAACAAAAGGCCTTGGACGCGTAATGGATCCTAAAGCACGATTTCTACATCCCCTGAACAAACCATCCCACATTAGGATTGCTTGTTAATGGTTGATCAAGCTTGATCGATTCCCCTTCTGAAACAAGTTCTGGCCCGGAAGGTATAATATCAATCACTTGGTGTCCATCTGCTGCATTGACTATGGATATTTCATATCCCCCCTTTTCTTTACGTAATATTTTTTCTTACTATACCTGTTGACGTAGCATTATAAACCTTATTGTTACTCTTGCTACCATCAGGATAGATCTGTCCCCTTCCTCGGTTTCCCCCTATCAACTATTTCCTGGGGATTGAGATCACCTCCACAGTTGTTGGTTGTTATCTTTCTCAGCGTCGTTATACTGAGGATCTCATTGCCCGGTCAGGTCCAAGGATACTAGGACATCCACTACTCCCATGGAGATGCATGTTCAGCTTCGTTCCACAGATGACACTCCTCTTGATGATTTCTCCAGGTACCGTCACATTGTTGGCAGTCTCGTCTATCTCACTATCACCAGACCAGATATTGCTCATGTTGTTCACAGTCTTGGACAGTTTGTTAGTGCTCCTACCTCAATTCATTATGGCAACCTGCTTCGTATGTTGCGCTACTTGAGGGGCACTATAGCTCGTCGTCTGTTCTACTCATCTTCGAGTTAGCTTCAACTCCATGCTTACGCTGGCTCTACTTGGGCGAGTGATCCTGTTGATCGGCGGTCTGTCACTGGTTATTGCATCTTTCTTGGGTTCTCTCGTTGTATGTTAGTCCAAAAAAAAAGGTAGTCTCTCGTTCTAGCGCTGAGGCCGAGCTTTGTGCTCTTGCCACTACTACTGCAGAGATTATCTGGCTAGGTTGGTTGTTGATTGATCTTGATGTTCCTTGTGATGCTTCTATGCCTATCCTGTGTGACAACACTAGAGCTGGTCAAATAGCCAATGATCCTGTAAAGCATGAGCTGATCAAGCATATTGGTGTTTATGCCTTATTCACACGCTCCCATTGTCAGGGCAACACCACTCCTTCAGTATACACCTTCAGAACTTCAAGTGGCAGATTTCTTCATCGAGGCGCAGACTCACGAGCATCATCGTCTTCATCTACTCAAACTGTTTCTAACCCACCTTAAGTTTGAAGGGGTGTTAATGTATATATCCTTGCAATACAGAGTTACTAGTCTATTGTATATGGCAAACCCATGTGGCCCATGTGGCCCATGTATGGGTGTGTATATAACCCCTGATAATCAATAGAGAAGGCAAGGTGTCATTCATAATCTAACCAAGGTTCAAGAAATCGCCTCTAGGCGCAGCCTAGGCGGTCGGCGGAGCCCTGCCGCCGCGACTTCGCCGAAGTTCGCAGGCTAGGCGGGCGGA
Source organism: Ampelocalamus luodianensis (assembly GCA_036346255.1). Taxonomy (NCBI): domain Eukaryota; kingdom Viridiplantae; phylum Streptophyta; class Magnoliopsida; order Poales; family Poaceae; genus Ampelocalamus; species Ampelocalamus luodianensis. Next base: position 26,519,068 of record CM070628.1, on the reverse strand, counting down.
CCACCTAGGACCGGCTAGGCAGTCAAAGCCGGTCCAAGGCGACGCTCGGCGGCGCTTAGCGAGGCGGGTTCCAACCATTCCGTGGTGGTTCATCGACCTCGCCACCTACGAATCGACCTCGCCGAGAAGGGAGAGGAAGGGGGAAGGAGAGGGGGCAGAGGATTTGGCACCTTAATCGTCGTCGTCGTCGCTAGGTCGTAGACTCGTAGTTGTCGTCGCCGCCACTCCCGACCTCACCTATCTTCATCGCTGGACCTCGCCTCTCTTCTCCGCCGTGCCCGCCTCGCTCGCTGCCCACACGCCCGCAGAGGAGAGGCGAGAGGAGAAGGCGCACCGAGGTCCGCAGAGGAAGAGGCGCGATCCGAGAGGAGAGGAGAAGGGGAGCGAGAGGGGCGTGCGGGAGGCCGAGAGAGAGAGCGCTGTGAGAGAGAGAATCGTGAGGAGAGAGAGAACGACTCGACACCTCGTAGGGGATAAGAGCGTAGCAGCTCGGGTTGGGCCGACCGGTTGGCTGAGATGGGCCGATGGATTGGTTTTAAGCACATTACGAATAGTATCATTTGTGAATTTTGTTTTGCTCTACCGTCTCTGCACTGCGCTATACTGTAGCTAGTCGGTCGCCTAGACACCGCCTAGGCGCCCTAGGCACCGGGCCACCGTCTGCCTAGCGCCTAGCGCCTTCTTGAACCTTGAATCTAACAGGCCCATGCTACCGACAGTGGTGGACAAAGGCCAGCGGTCAACACTTTTCCGTAACGAGCATCACTAGGTCCCTCAACCTCAAAATTCAGGCGACTGGTGGCTTAGTTGTGGGTGGTAGTGGCAGCTGCGGGATCACCAGAAGGCGGTGGACTGGGTTGAAGGGTGGCTAGCTATGAAGCACCGATGTTCTCGTATCTGATACTGATACGCCTCCGATACTACGCCGATACGCATCTAAGGAATATCGGCATATTTTATTTTGAAAAAATAAATAAAAATACTCTGGGGCACCACTCTGTTACGGACCGGCCCAACAACACCCCACACAGATCAACAACTACCCACCACGCTTCCACCTCACACACACAAGAGCATAGGTGAGGCGACCTCTTGCGAGGGTCTCCCATCGATTGCACTTGAGACTTGTCTCTTAAGTCCTAATATTATGTACCGGAATATCAACTATCTTTCCTTTTTTATTTTTAATATACATGTGTCGTCGTCAGGGTTCAAAAACCCGGAACCGGACCCAATCCCGGTGAGGGCAGAACCAGAATCGCCCACGTGATTATCAAGATCTGATGGAAAACCGGATGAATTTCGTCCAAATAAATTTGAATTTGAGATGTTTTACTGGAATTTTGAATTTGAATTTGAATATGAAGGATTTACGGGATTCAAAATCCGGACCCACCAGAAATCCAGAACGGCGGTGATTCTGGCCGGTTTTGTTCCATGGTCGTCGTATCAATGATATTGGGGAATTCTTGTATCGGCCATATCTTCATGCCCGCACTAGTATCGTGTATTGGTGCTTCCTAGGTGGTCAACGACAAGGTAGAGAGGCAAGTTAAGTTGAGGGTGGTAGTGGGCAAGGAGAGGCAGAGTAGTGAGGCAGTGGCGAGTGGTGGCAAAAGAAGCTCTATAGGCGGCGAAGGCACTGGCCGCAGGGGAGGCGGTGGGGGGTGGAGAGATGGTAGGTTGGGTGGGCAAAGCAGGAAAAACAAGGGATGACTTCACTGGCATGGTGAGACACAAACATCCACATGTTTTGGTTCTCATGGGCATGTGCGAGATAGAACTCCCCAAAATTTATGAGCTGAGCTTAAAAAAATGATACGGAAACCTTACTTTGCATATTAGCTCTCCTTGGAAACCACCAGCTACTAGCAAATTATCCTTGACTGCCAACGTACTAACTTGAGTCTGAGAAAAACCCTCTAATAAACTTCCTGGGTGCTTCTGCAATAAGATAATGCAATAACATTAATAGATGTAGAGTAACAAAAGAAATTGCAAATTAAGAGGGAGAATTAAGCAAGAATTATCCCCTACCTCACTTGGTGCAACATGTCCTTGGACATTCATAATTTCTGTGTCCACACCACTCAAGGCTGACCAATGAAGCACCGAGTAATGAGACATTAGGTAGACATCATGCTTTGATGTAGCCCATACTAAATTTCTCAGCTGCAAGCATAAATTAAGTCATTGTTTTCTTAAAACATTTATGTATCAGAAGCAAAATAAAGCAGCATCCACCAAGACTGACAACAACCAGTCTCCATATTTTATTTGACCAATTGAAACGAAATTACATGCAGAACATTATCAGAGAATCATGAAACAGATAGATCCTTGAAAAGGCTAAGCCATTATTTCAGTAAATTTTTCTCAAATGATAATATGCAGGGTGAATTATAGATGGATGTAACCAAGTCAAATAAAGTCCAAAGTTTCATAAGGAATTCTTTATATTGTCAGCAAGTCGATCCTTTGTGGTGCACAACATCCCATAATAGACATATTAAGATACATCCAATAATCAAAGATACACTAGGTACTCCTTCGATTGGTTGTTCCAAGCCCAATCCATCTACAAAATTCATGCTTGAAGGTAAGTTAAAAGATATTGATTGGGTGAACCAGACACATTTGGGCTTTTATAGGTGACCTCTCAAAACGCATAAGTAGCTTTGGCGTTACCATGGCCCTTGTAGCCAGCAATAGATGTTGTGCTGGGTTTATGATGTTTAGTACTACATATTTACTGTAGTATGAAACAATTTACTGGTTCTCCACCATCTTTTGCTTTTTGATCTTTCAGGAACAGTCATTTGAATGTTAATCCCAAGTATAGGTTAGAGTTGTTCCATTTCACCCTTTATCAAAGATGGAAATTTTTGTTACAAATTTTTGAAGTAAGGTTTAGACTCCTTTTTAGTTACCGTCGTGTTTGGTTAGCAATACACAAGTCAACATTCAAAAGAACAACACAACAAAAGGACAGTGGTAACAGGGTAGTTAAATGAAAACTTGGGCATTGTTTGGATAAATATAATAACTCATCATTCAGGCACAGTTCTAGTGAATAGTGATGATTCAATGATCCTTAGTGATCTCAACTCCCAAGTGTGCATAGAGATAAATATTGAAGAAAATATAAAATGGCCACAGCACTTTCTAAAGTTCTAACCCCACAAATCTGGTTATGCAAATCCTACAAACCACCAGGCAATGAAAGTTTATATAACCCATGACCCAATTCCAAGAAACTCTAGTCTAAGAAAACTGAACCTTCATGATGGAAATCAACGAAGTGCGACATCTCCACCCTTACTTAAAAGGCGCACCAATTCATTACCAATTTGGGTAATAGTATATCTCACTATAGTATTAGTAGCCAGCTATCATATTCAATCTTCTTTGAGAGTAAGCCAAGAGAGTGTTGAATCTATAATGGAAGCAACACAACATAGATTCATTAACACAGTTTAGAATTCTTGTATAAAATACATATTTGTTTGAAGTTTGAACCCTTCTAGTTGGTTTTCATTTTTTTTAAATGTCCAGGAAGTGATACAAGCTCTGATTTCAAGTATTCTTCACCACTGTTTTTTGAAACTGTTTTGTTTATAAAATTTTAAATCAGGTATGCTAAAACTAGGATTAATCCACTGCATTCATTATAGATTCCACATAATCTTGTGCTGGATCTATAATGAAAGCAACACATCATAGATTCATTAGACAATATAAGTTCCTTGTATAAAATATACGTATTTGTTTGAAGTATGAACCCTTCTAATTGGTTTACAATTTTTTAATGTCCAGGAAGCAATACAAACTCTAATTTTAAGAATTCTTCAATCTTCACCACTGTTTTTCTTAACTGTTCTGTTTATAAAATTTTGAATCAGGTATGCTAAAACTAGGATTAATCCATTATTTTCTAAAATCTAGCTCAAAGCAGCAAGGACAATCCAAAGCGCAAGCTGCTGGTCCTCTTGAACATTTCCCTGGTTTGGATTTATGAAGTTTTAAGATAGCCACCTAAACTATAGATATATAATTACGGAGGCAACTATGGATCAGATGTCCAATCATTTAGCGCTTGTTGCAAAATTCATACAAGATACAGTAGCTATATGTAAATGTCGGCCGCAGCATAATTTCTTGTACTGCAACATCAAATAACTACACCAACATTGCAATTGGACTAATGCAATGCTTCAACTTTGGAAAATAAATCGGGTGTCTGATGGTTAACATTTCCAAATAATTACTCCTCTGGTAATCATTTTATAGCAAACCATCTTTAACAAAAATGCAGGATGTGCATGCTGCTGTCTAAAAAGGATGTATATACACTCACCTGAAAGTGTAGGATAGTAGATTTTACTGATCTAGTATTTCGTCTGAACTCATAATATGTTCCGCCTTTTTCAGTAGATTTGCATACCTGTTTTAGCAGAAGTGACCATCACAATGTAAGAATACTTTCTCCTACAATAAGTAAGTTATTTTAGAAGATGTACCTTCATTGCTGCTTCACCAGAATTAGGTATGTTCTCGTAGTTTTTGTACTGCTCTAGTCTGGTCAGCCTGTATTTTTCTCTGGTGATTGCCAGCTTATCCCACGGTATTCCTTGAATATCCTTTCCACTTCTTGCTTCTTCTGATGATGTGTCGGAGGCCTTATCATTCTAAAGAAATAATTATTTATTTTAGAGCATTCCAGTGACTATGTAAGTAATGAAAACAAAGTTTCATGCGGATACATAATTTGATGTCATATTTATCTTGACTCTTGTTGCTCAAAATATAAATAAGAACTCCTTTAAAAAGTAACTAGAAAAAACCTTTTCCTTCCAGTCCTACTCATTTGACTGCAATCGTATGTACTGCAACAAATTTCCTCCCAATTGAGAAATCAAAGAGAAAAAATAGAAGGAGGCAATTTGAGAATGAAACCCAAGTAATACAGGAAGGGCACCATGTACAATGTTTAGGGCAACCAAACGCAAAATTGGGCTTCACGGATCTAGATATGTTTTTAAAAGAGTGATGTCTCGTTAGTGCCCCAACTAAATATAGCAGTAATTCAACATTGTCTATTGATCCCTTCATTGCTTAATATGCCATCACAAGTACACAATTTGAGTAAATTAGCTAAGCATTTTTAATAGCCTAACAATTTATGATTATCAGCAGAATAGTGCTACATAGGCAAAGTAGTGCTACTACTCGACTTGTTTTCAAAGATACGGTACACACCGCTTGGCCATACTCATCGTCTTCCTCGTCAGAATCGGAATCCCTAGCCTCCGGCTCGTGATATTCTTCTTCCCCCATGTCATCGACTGGCTCGTCCATGTCGTAATCATCCTCCATCTCAACATTGTCTTCGTGATAATGAGACATATCTCCACTCCCCAAAGAGAATCCGTCCTGCCCTACATACAACCAGCACCACCCACCATCGGAATCAACACCACATGGAAGATGGAACAAAACATATCAACATCACCATAAACTTTCTAGAGCAGTTCCCCAACAGCACTATAATTCAACGATCATATGTTCACAACCAAAGATTTGGATTTCGTTGTTCACAGCGAAGAACATAGTAGAACAAATTAGAACAATCCGAGAAAGTTAGGGCTTCCTTACCAACAAAAGAAATCCGTCCGGATGGATCTCCACGACACGCCGACACGCCAATCCAGTCGCGAGGGGGAGGAGAGAAGAATTCGAGGCGGCGTTCTTCGGTAGGGTTCGCGGCGCCGGATTTGGGTTTTTTTTCTTTTCCTTTCCGTTTTATTTGTTTGAGATGCAGGATTTGGGAATTTGATGGGTGCGAGACAGCGAGAGGCTTCGGAGGAATGACGGACGGGTCGGGAGGAGGTGTGGTTGATGGAACATAGGGGAACCGAACTTAAATTTAATTCTAGAAAGTAATAATTTTTATTATTAGGATAACAGTACGGATGGATAATGGTTCTGTCATTTTTTTATATTTTTTTCTCGGATGTGGATACGGATACAAATACGAATTATGCCGAATACAAATATGGAGCGAATATGAATCGAATCGGATACGATCACGGATATTTTCGGAATATGATAACCCCTTAAATTGTATGTCAAAAATTAACGAAAACATATAACTAGTTTCGTTGATCCAAACATTCATGAACTGTTTACATTTTCAGTAACCATTCTTTTCCCATTCATCTCTCCCATTAGTAAAAACCTCTACTACCATTTTTACTCCCTAACCATCCTCATTTATCCTAACCGAACCCATCCTCCCTAGTCCCCACCGCCATTTCCTTCTACCTTCCACTATCATTTATTCTCCTCTGCCATTTTTCTCCCCCAATAGAACTTTCCAAAAACATGAGCTAGCTCATCTCCACTTCTCTCCTTCCAATTTCTACTAAAAATCATAAATCCTCTCATGCATGATATACCGTTTCGATCATCATCGCACGAACGTTCCATCTTCGCAATCGGTTCGTGCATGCGAGATGGTTCGGATGCTTTGGAAGAAGAAGGAAAGAAGGCACAGTGGTATGGTCGTGGCTGGGGTAGGAGGCGCAGCGGCTCCATGCGGCCGCTCCATGTGGCCAAGGCGCAGCAGCTCCAAGCGGCATGCTTGAAGAAGGAAAGAAGGCGCAACAATTCCATGTGGCCGAAGCGTAGGGGCACCAAGGTGGCAGCTGCATGCGTGGTGGCCGAGGACGCGACGGCACCAAGGTAGAGGCCGAGGCACTACGCAGCCGGCGGCGCAGAGCGGCGCACCACGACGGCGTGACGGCTCCCGGCAGCACAGGCGCAGGCGGCATGGACTACGATAGCCTATAGCGGTGAATGTGCCTGGCGCCCAGCGGTGGTGGCTGGATCCAGCTAGCTCAGCCGGCCAAAGGGAGAGAAGAGAGGAGCCGGAGTGAGTAGAGAGATGAAGGGAGAGCTCTGGAGGTAGAAGGAAGAAAGAAAGAGACAAAGGAAGAGAAGAAATGGCCTGGCATAATCCAGATAATCCATATTCGATGGATACTAGAGCTACTGTATTCGTATTCGTTTATGATCCGTGAATTATCCGAATTCGTTTTCGTCCGGATCGGTAAGAAACTATCTGATCCGTTTTCACCCCTAATTGCAGGATTCTATTCAAATTCGTATTCGGTAAAATGCCAGTATTTTTATCGGAACATTTTTTTATCCGTATATGTATTTGTGTATAACTATTTGAATGCTCACGTGTAGTGTTGTGAAAAAAGGTTAAAGTGGATCGATTATTCGATGATTGTCGGACCCGAATTTGCATCCAGATCCTCTGTGTATACCGAGCTAGTCCTATAATCAGAAGCTAGCTCACAGTACAATATCGATGAATATCACATCCATACATAGGCTTAAGTAAAAGAGTATTTGATATTACATAAACAATCGAAAAATAACCCTTAAGGCCAAGTTCTTACATGTCGCTGATATGTCGCCCTTAAGGCCAAGTTCTTACATATCGCCGATATGCCGATGAGTCCAAAAGGGTAAATAGTTGTAACATCTCAATTTTTTTAGTTTCAAAATCTTTTTTTAGTAGTTTATCTATTTGGAAAATTTCACCAATTTTATTTGAATTTAATAAGCTTATGAGAAGTCAAAATAATTTAATGTGAATAATTCAAACATCAATTAATTCCAAAACTATTTTATTTGGATTCCTTGTGCTTTGAAATATTTTACATATTTTGTTTTGGATTTTTTTCAAGTTCATTTGATATTTTTCTTGGCATTTTCTATTTTCTGGTATTTTCTAAATTAGAAAACCTAATTAAAATCATTGAAAGCCCATTAGGCCGCATTCCTTCCGCAGTACACTTCTCTCTTTCCTATCCCGCCCCGCCAACCCGTTAACTCGCGCGGCATCGTAGCCCAACCCTGTCGGTCTAGATCCCTCGTGCCATCCCGCGTGCCTCGCTGTTGGCGTGGTAGGCGAGACCCACCTGTCAAGCCAACCATCCCCGTCTCTGACCCAGACTCCTCCACATGCCACCGTCTCCGTTCGGAACTCCGTTGAATGGATACGGGTAGGCTACGATAGCAACAATTCAAAATTTCTACCACGTAAATCAGGAAGCCAAACAGGTAGATGATCACAGATCATTACCATCAGACGTACGTGTAGTGGAAGAAGAGTAGGAGAAGCCTGGTCAAACGAAGAGCGCGTCGATGAAGTGGTCGTAGTCACTCGTCATGTGCCCTCGCAAGTCGATCGTCTCCTCCAGCAACCTCTAAAGTTTCTTGTGAAGATTGTGGATCGTCCTCAAGCGTAACAGCAACTGCAGTAACGCCTCTACGGTATCCACATGTCCAGAGAAGGAACAGCTGGACGCCGGTGTGCTAGTACCAAGTTGCACGGCAGGGCTCTCTCGGGAAGATGGCGGCTAGGGTTTTGGTGGAGTAACTCACGTCTCTCGCATGTCCCTAATAGTCTCAAGCATCTCCTTATATAGTGCCCCATGACGGATCTTATCCGAACACGTTTGACGAATCGTATTCATACTGGTTTGTTCCAACCCATTAAGTGTATGACCCGTTAGGTTTATGTGTAATCGGTTGTGACTCGGAAACCCTTTCCGACCATGAGTCGTAGGGATCCCTAGTAGGACATAACAATTTCCGAATACACATAAATTATATCGGACAAACCTTAATGCAATATGATATATGATCAGGTTCTCATCACTTACGACTAGCTCATATCTCGTCACGACCAGTCTGTATTTAGGTACGACCAGTTCGTAACTCCTTACGACCAGCTAGTACTTAAGTACGACCAGTCTATAACCAGCTCGTATCTCTATACGACCAGTTTGTAACTGTGTATGACCAGTTCATATTTAGTCTCGACCAGTTCATAACTCCTTACGATTAGGTTTTGACCACTCTGTGATTACGTTCGACCAGTCTACGACTAGCTCGTATCTCCATACGACTAGTCTGTAACTGATCGAAGTAAGCGACCTACTCGTGTATTCTCCCATTGCCTCACGATATCTGATTTGAACTCCAAATGAGATACATGTCATCCATGAACTATTCAATACTTTCTCGATCGAGTATCAGATAACCTTATGTGGTCGAACTCTTCGACCACCAGTGGCATGACCATGCACTTTCTTTATCTGACCACTTCGAGGGGCCCAGAGATATCTCTCCTGTTATGTTAGGAGGGACAAATGTCATATCCGACCAGTTACATCCCTCCGCATGTTTCATAACATACCCGAAAACTACTTTTATAACTACCTAGTTACGAGTAGCGTTTGGCAACCCCTAAGAGTGCTATTACATATGTAGGGAACCATGCTGATCTCAGGTCTAAAAATTATACATCATCATTGCTTGAGACCAACTAATGACATATAGAATCATAACAATCTCAATAGTGTCTCAAGGTGGGTCTATCCAACCCCATGTTCTTTAACATATGTTCATATTATCGATTCGATATCTCTATATTCATGACCGGTGAAACATGATCATCAATCAATGCATGTGTTGGTGTAGAGTCTCTGGTGTTCCGACCAGTGACATTCGACTAGGGATACTTTTAGAACGATAACATATAAGTTAAATAGTTTCACCAACAAGTCACATACTCGTTGATCTATATAACTGATGATTCATTCAAGGAACAGAATAACATTTATTCAATAACTCATAAACATAGACGTGATACAATCATCTCTATGATTGCCTTTAGGGCATATCACCAACATCTGTCTCCTGAGGCTATATAAGTCGTCCCGATCCTCCACCCCCACCCCCACACCTCGTCGCGCCCAAAAACCCTAGCTGCCGCCTCGAAGTCATCGCGAAGCCACCGGATTTGCGAGGAGAAGCCGAGCACCGCCGTCACCTTCGTCATTGTCTTCCACCATTGTCGGTGAGCCCCAGCCTTCGTCATCACCACCGCCGGGTTTGCATCATTGAGATTTACCCTGCCCCATCCTCGGTGTCGTTAATGTGCCATTGTAGCTAGTCATCGTTGAATCCCGTAGCACCGAAGTAGCTAAAGCCTCACCACTGGCCATCCCCGTTGTTTCTTGGCATCCGTGCACCACCCGGCGTGATCCCCGTTGCCCATCTCACTATTGTGCCCCAACGCTCGCTCCACCGTGGTCGCTATTGCCATTGACCCTCGGTTCCCAAGCTATTGTCGCCGTCATGGCAGTCGTGTGTCCACCACATCAGCGTCGTGTGAGCCTCAGTGCCCATGCCTACGTCGACGCCTGCAAGTCATCGGCACCCAAACCCTAGATCCAATCCCATGTTTACTAAGTCTATGGTGCACCGAGCCCATGACATGTGGACCCCACATGTCAGCGCACTGATCTGTAGACCCGTGAACCCGGTCCATAGACCATAGGTCCCACCTATCAGTGTCTTTTCCAAATTTTTTAATTAATTTAATTTCCAAAAATCCTTTTTCCAGTGGGTCACACTTGTTAGTTTTATCTCTCCTTCCAAGAGCCTGTTCTTCTTCATTCGATCTCCAATTGAGCAAATTCAAGTTTTTAAATTCATCTAAAATCGAGCCCTACCTTCTAGTATTTTAATTTTATTTTTTTGAGTTTGTTTTCATTTTGTTTTGTATTATTTGTGTTTATTCTCTCTCGTTGCAGTAGACGTCGATACTTTAGGAGCATTTGAGGAATAGGGATTTGCTCAAGATCAAGACTAAGGCCAAGACCAAGAGTTGTTCCAATGCAAGTTGTGATTTGATCGTATTGCGCCCAGTTTTACAAAACTACTTTGATTTAAATTATTGCATGCTAATTCAATTATCAAATGTTTTATTATTTTTTATTAGTTATGCAACCTATTTGATTTATATCCACCTTGTGAATTGTATTATTGTGATCATTTGTCATCCTAGCTTGGTGAACTACTAGTTGATATTATCATAGCACCAACGTGGGTTGGTTAGAAAAGATTAGTTTGTTTAGCCTTGCAACAGATCATTGATATCATTTTGTAATGTTACACTCATACTTGACTAAGTGATTATGGAATATCTTTGTGAAAAGTTGTGTGATGTATGTTGTTACCTGTTGATGGCATATGTTGCCCTTAATCAACAGGGTGGGAAGAGATTTAGACTAGGGCAAGTGGGAAGTGCTTTGTGAATTGGTGGACTTTGTGAGGGTGTTATGTGAATCTTTGTGACTTAGTGTAGTTTGGCAGTCTCATCTTGGTCAATTAAGGACTTAACTTTGTGAGTAATTGAATTGAGTCATATCGTACTACCACAACCTTGCTATGGGATAGGCCTAGATTAGTAAGTTACGGAATCTCGACGTTGGCTACTCAGGGAGTAGGTTAAGCACTTTTATAATGGGTGCAGATGTGGACTCCTTTGTGACGTGTGGCATATTTGGACAGTTCATTGTTTCCAGGTCTAACGGTGTGCGTTGGACCAGCGAGCTGAATGAAGTTTGGTGCTAGTTGTATGCACATCGGGAGGGTCAATTGTTTAGATGTAGTTTCTGAAAAGTTTTGCTATGATTAGTGTTGGCCACACTGGTTATATCTTATGAGTAAAGCTGTACAATCTCTACAGAGTGTTAACATCCTATTCGAAGAGCCGCATCCTTGGTCAAGAATATGCTCGGTGATTTACCTAAAGGGTAGATTTTTTATAAAACCATTGTGGATGGGAAGCCGTGTGACAAAATTGATTTAAGCATTGTGAACTTTGTGGAAACTTTTGTTACTTATTATTATTACTGCTTCAACTTACGCTTTCAATCTATTATTCATATTTAATTGCAAATGTTGCTTTTCGCAAAATAATCATAGAAGCTATTTTCTTTAGAATAAGTCATCATCTATAATTGTATTCTGTGGTACAACTTGTTGAGTAGTAGATGTGCTTACTCTTGCTATAATCATCATTTAGAGGAAGGATTGGAGGAGTCAACTTTTGTTCTGGAGGAGTTCTTCGACGAGGTTGATCGTTAGGTCTTGTTCCCAATCGGTTGCATCTCGCAAGTGATGGGTTATGCTGAAGTTGCTTTTTGTTCCGTTGCTGCTATTTCTCTTTATTTGCTTAAGCCCTGATGGCTGAATAAGTGTAACTCAACCATAAGGTTAAAACCTTTATTTGCTTTTCAAATTTAGTCGTTTATTTATTTTAAATTGTTTGTATGGATTGATGTTCATTGATGTTGTCACTGCGTCCACTACCGTGATCCTAGACTAGTGCAGCATACACAGAGAGTCCAAACTTGCATATTCGGGTACCAAAAGGGATGGTATCAAAGCCCATATTGACTGTAGGACTTGACCTTAGGTAGATCAGTAGTCCTTAGAAAATTCAAAATTATTTTCTAAAAAAAAATAACTTCAAGAGTAATGAAATGCTTGAATTTTCTTATCTTTCTCTACTCGTACCTATTGTTGAAATTCTTCACTTTGCCAGTTTAAAATTGTTCCTTACCAATCGCTTGTCTTTAATAGATGCCAATGCTTCGCACCTATGGAGAGCACACCGGAGGTTATGCTGCTAAGCTATGGAGGATTCTACAAGAGCTTGGAGGTTACGAGAGGTCGCTCTACCAAGGCATCAACTGGATGATGAATGGTAGGAGATGCGATATGCTATGTCGATTGACGATCTACGCATGAGAAGGTACTAAGACTAGCCATCCCATGCACACCATTGTTCAGAGGATCATCTTTGAGGAAGGGATCTAGGAGTCTTCTCGTCTTGCCATCCTACGAGTGTCGAGCTAATGACAAGACGCATTCGAAAAAAAACAACTAGCCTAGGTGTAACATCCCAAAGTTCTGTTACCAAAATAAAAATTAATAAAGTTATTCTTTTATTGGATTTTTCGAGTTTCATTAATGTTTTTTTTGGTTTTCTCAAATCTATAAGATTCTAAAAGTCCTTTTTGATTTTTCTAATATCTAGCAATTAAAAATGAATTACTGTCTGCAAATAAAAACCAAATTTGTGTTGAAAATATTTTATTTAAGCTCAAAATACCCTATTTAACTACTCTGAAAATTCATTGAATTTTTAGACCTATATTACTATTTTTCAAGTTTAAAATCAATTTTTAGCAATATAAAAATAATTACTGTGTAATAATAAAATTATTATTATTAATAATAATATTTTATTTGAATTCAAAATGTTGTATTTAATATCTGTAATTTATTTCGGATTTTCGGAATTAATTTGCTATTTTCCGAATTAATTGGTGTCTTTCCGAATTTTCAAAAGGAATATTCCTTGGATATTCCTGGGAATATTCCGTCTGCTTCAGTAACTCCGGCGAAGGCGTAAATTCTGGCCATAACTTGGCGAGCAATTCCGCCAAACCGTTACTCCTTGCCCCTATAAATTGAACCGTAGCTTCTCCACCCCATTCCCACACCCTCTCGCTCAGATTTGCGAAAATCCTCCCGGAGACCCTCTGCTAGCCCTTCTTCTCCAACTCCGGCGACAACTCCGGCGAGCCCGATCTCTCATCCGTAGCTCCGTTGTTCGCCAAATTTTACCAGTGAGTTCCTCTCGAGATTCTCTACATTTCTATTCAAGCCGAATTTTGATTATCATGTTGGTTCACCATGGCCACAAAGTACCGACTGGTCTTCTTCTCCAACTCCTACGACAACTCCGTGAGCCCGATCTCTCATCCGTTGCTCGTTGTGCACCAAATTTGACCGGTGAGTTCCTATTGAGATTCACCACATTTCTATTCAGTGGAATTTTGATTTACTTAATTGTTCATCACCGCCACATCTTCTTCCCTAAGTCAGATAAGAACTTCACGAGCCCGATCTCTTCATCCGTTGGGTAATTACTCGAACCCTTTTACCTACATGTTCCTTTCAATATTATCTACCTTTCTATTCAAACAAAATTTTGAATTTCGCATAATTGTAATCATTATGTCATGTCACGTGCTCACCGCCTCTGCCCACGCGCGTGGCGGCTATGTGTGTCATGCTGCGTGGTGTTATTCATCTGTTTACCCGCGATGGACCAAACCCCATTTTCATGGACCGGGCCCACATGTCATTGACTCAACCATTTTTTTCTTTACAAAATAAATTCGACTGAAAATTCATTTTCCCACCGCAGACATCATGCTAACACAATAAAGGGATTTCCTTGGAAAAATAATTCCTTAAATTCAAATTCGAATTTCATCTTTTCTTGTGATAATCAACCTTAGGGTGTTCGTTCCCCTTCATACGAACTCCGATTCCGTCGATTCAACTTCCTAAATTCATATAAAGTCGATACCTTCCTCCGAGATTTATCTTGGATTTTATTTGGATTTTATTTGAGTGTTATTTGAATTTAGCTCGTTTTACGTATAGATTTTACTTGACTTGATTTAACCGGATTTCGACGCCGTTTAAGAAGAACGAGTAATCAAGCAAGGCAAGTTATACCCTTGATCATATCGATCCCATTATTTCAAATTATTTATGTTCTGTTTTAAATTATTACTGCATGCATATGTTTGTACAATTATTTTAATCCCCCTGTTTAAATACTTAGTTATTCCAATTCCTTGTGTATAGCCAATTTGAATATTGATTATCATTTTCTTGTCACCATTAGATAAAATAATATTGGAAATAATTAAATGCTTAGCCAATGCTTAGATCAAATCTTGTATTTGGGAAATATTAGCCAAATCTTCCAAATTTGATTTAAATTGGTTCTATGGTATTGTTTTACCATAGAAGGTTTATAAATGATTTTACTGGAAAAATAAAATAGAAATGGGTTTGGACTTGAGCATAATGGATGATTGGTGGGTGCAGGTTCATGCACGGGCTTAATCTGGTTAGGGTTAAGGCCCATGGTTATTTTGGAAAGTTGCCCAAGTCAGTTAAGGACCGGTCTTCGAGCGCATGATGCTATGCCTTATCGTACTACCACATGTCCTGTGTGGGCGGGACCTGGCCAACTAATTTGCAACGTTTCATTGTTAGTTGTGCCATTTTGGTGTGTGGGTGTTGGTTAGACAGTATTCCCACTTGGCGCAAGAGGGGACTTCTGGCGGATGGTTAGTCCAAAAGAAGTGAAACCTTAGCGGGCATAACTACTTTGGAATGGCGTATTGTAAAGGCCTCGTGATAATCACTTAGTCGCACACGTTCGGAAGTGTGTCAGACGGACATTAAAAGTTGATTATCTCTTGTGGGTAAAGTTGTACAACCTCTGCAGAGTGTAAAACTATTCGAATAGCCGTGTCCACGGTCATGTACATGCTAGCAGAACTACTCAAAGTTAGACTTTGGTTTTGTCTGAAAAGACTTCATTAAAACTGGTTTATCCAAA
The DNA here is from genome assembly GCA_036346255.1 of Ampelocalamus luodianensis. Lineage (NCBI taxonomy): Eukaryota > Viridiplantae > Streptophyta > Magnoliopsida > Poales > Poaceae > Ampelocalamus > Ampelocalamus luodianensis. The sequence goes on along the minus strand of CM070628.1, from coordinate 26,503,701 downwards.
TGGGAATTGGGCAGGAAGCCATGTGATAGGAGGGTATCCTTCACCATTCATGTGTGAATGTTATCGACTATAAAATTGAGAATTTATAAAAGAATTTTAGTTATAAAATAAGCGCTTTGGAACTTAGTACCGATATTTAAAGGAAATCTTGCTTTATGCAAATAAACCAATAAGCCATCCTTTGTTACATCCATATATGCATGTCATTACGTTACTTGTGGGTGTAACTTGCGAGCACAGTAGTTGTGCTCATACTTGCTTTATGCAAACAAATTTCAGAGGAGAAGGACTTTGCTACCGATGTGGATCTCGACGACTAGGCCGCTTCCCCAGTCGATTGCCTGTGGCAGATTAACTGGACCCTACTACTTCTTCGTCTTCCGCTGTGTTTATTTTATTATGGGCCTGTAAGCCTCCTTTGTAATAAACTCTGTTGATTATTAATAAAGTTGTGATATGAATTTGTTACCATAATTGTTTACTGTGTGAACTAGCGACTGATCATGGGACTAGTACAGTTATGCACAGAGGATCTGGGAGTATTAATTCCCGGGTTCTGACACTAGGCTAGTTGCCCTCCAAGACCCCCACAATCGGCCATCTTTAGCCCAGAAATGACATCGCAAGTTTTTAGTTTTCTGTTTTTGGTGAGTCTTTCAGCCTTCCTTTTGGAATTTGGCGTTCGTCCTATTGAGAAACTTGTAGATCTCGTCGAAACCTTTCAAATGAGTATATATAAGCTATATAAAACCTTGTATTTTCATCGTTTGAGACTAGCTGTTGTTTCTACTCAATCTAGAGGGTTGTTCGCGTTTTTACCGATATTGTTGTTTTGTGCTCTACTTCGCGTGAATAATCTTGTGCGCTTAGGAAGAAGTTTGAGTAGTTAGCTAGCGTTTCTCCTAGCACTTGTTGTGAGGTTCTACTTTGCTTACATCCAGTGGCGGAGCTAGAAATTAGATGATGAAGATGCACACTTCACAATCACAATTCTATAGTTTGTATAATGATTTTATAATATCATAAATCAATACATAGGTTCCAAATTTGTCAAAAGCACAATGCAAAAGCACATTATGAAAATCACTGAGAATTTAAGATGGCATACCATTTGGTCTATCAACTATCAAGACAAGTGAACAAGCATTCAAGCAAGTAACTGAGTAAGCATTAAGCAACCCAAGCAAAAGTGGCGAGAAAAGATCAAAAGAACTACCTGAGCCAATGAGCTAGCCGAAGTGCCCCCAAGTTCAATTATTCTAATGGTTTTGTGAGGATCCCTTGCAAGTGTGCCAAGAGCATAGTTTGCCGCAACCTAAGCATAGATGCCTTCATCAGAACCTACAAGAAAGGTACCAGCCAGAGTGAGGCAGAGAACATCCAGCCATCCACATCGATATTTCAGCCAATGTCACGATTCACGAAAGCCATCTATATCCAAATATCCCAACAGCTTTTACATATACTGATTCACATTGGCAAAGAAGCCAGAAGGACATACCGATTCGGCGATTCCAGAATCCATACCAACTCAAGCCACTGCCTCCAAGTCTCCAAGACTGAAGACTCCAACTCCAAATCAACTAATCAAGCAAGCAACCCAATGGGCAACGCCGCAACAGCCAACGCTCCAACGGTCCAGCCTCCATCTGCCTTCGGCCTTTCGTCGGTCACCTAGATGCAAGATGCCTGCTCCCGCGCCGGCACGCCACGCACCACGCGCTACCGACGGTTGACCGCTTGGTGCCTACTCCCGCGCCCGCTCTGGTGGGCGGTGGATCGGTGCTCCCGGCCTCCCATGCTTGCTTCCCTTCCCAAATCGTGGTCTATCGGTCTTAGGAGGAGATATTAAGGTTGCTGGGTTGGGGAATTGGGGAATTGGGAGCCAATTCAGCCAAGGAGGAGATGGAGAGGCACTGAACTAGCTACTGGGCTATGGTGGACTGATTTGCACATCAAACATCGTCGAAGAGCCTAATGGACTTGGACCAGCTGGGCCTGGTGAGTCAGCTACTAGGTTGGGCTGTCCACTGAGGCACTGAACCACTGGAGAAGTGATCCCTTCTAGCTTTTCAAAATTTTGGGGGTGCCGGTGCATACCCGGCACCCCACCTGGTTCCACCCCTGCCATATTCGAGAAGCTTAGAAGGATGACCCTGAAATCAAGTGTATCAAACTCAATGTCGATGATCGAGTCGCGATCTTACGAAAAATAAAGGAAAATGGCACTAGATTTCCTAAGAGAGAATGGGACTGCTCTTTATTGATATGAATTGGCTATTACAGGGGGTGCCTACGACCAGGTGGTGCACTAATTCCTAAATACACTGAGCGTAATGCTTGCTATTCTAATTGCTATGCTTCAATCTGATAGCGCTTGATCTTCTGAATTCGGATTGCTTTCTGCCGTATATGTCCTCCTTTAAGTAGTTGACGAAGCAATGACAGTTACTCCTAGAGAAGACGCCCGTTGTGAAGCGTCACGACTGGTCGGAGCGAGGCGGTGGTTAATGAAGTATCAACCGTTGTGCGGTGAAATGTCTGTGAGACATTCAACCGTACAACAGTTGTTTGTTAGTGACTTAGGATCATGTAACGTCACGTGGCATGGAATATATAACATGTGTTCCATTCATCACATTGTATGGAATATACCTGGAGTTAGATCTAGATGCTAGTTCATATCTTCTACGAGCAACTACTTGGTTGGAGGCTATGTACAGAACCTTGTCCAAACAAGTTACCCCTCATGTAACCTCTGGAATCCTTACGACCATTGAGGTCATGAGCCTTAGGGGTTACCACCATGCAGACTTGTGGTATTTTATTATGTATTAAAATACATAGAGATTTTAATCCTTGTCAGCTAGCCCTCGAACTTTAAATGAATAGGTCGTGTGAACACCTTCCGACGAAATCGTATCGGGTAGACCCTCATTTAATGCCGTGACATTCGAGGTGGTTTGTATTCATTTTAAAGTTGAGAACCTGCCTTGGGAACCGAAGAGTTTTTTTGTCCGTTGGAGACAAAAGGTTGTATCCGTTGGACTCTAGATAACTCTCAATTACGGTTAATAGATCGAAGATATAAAATCCCCTTTGCACTGAGCCTTGAGGTTTTACGCTTTCAGATTCCCTTCTTCATCTCTTGAGCAGAAAAAATTGCTTCCGACCTCTTATTGCCTTCAACCTTCTACGACCCCCTTTCTTCCCTCATCCAAAAAACCCAACCATGTCGGATTATACATCAACTGGTCGACTTCTGATTTAAGCGAGAAGAAACTTGAGAATCTAGAGAAGATCGGGTTGCTTGCTTCCCGACAAGAATCTGATTTCTTGGAGATCAGCGGCTGGAGAGCATTCTATGAGCAACGAAGATGGGGAAATTCCTATTTTTCTCGCATATATCGAATGCGGATTCAGGCTGCTAGTTCACTCATTTCTTCCTACAATTTTGGAGCATTACAGAGTCGAACTGGTGAATCTTGCTCCCAATGTCATTGCCAACCTCAACATCTTTGTCTACCTCTGTGAAGCGTACTTGGGAATTCTCGCAAATCTGGATTTCTTCAAGTACTACTACTAGATGGCTAAGTCTAGGAGGACGACAGGAACGCCTGGAGAGTGCACCTTGCTTCTTCACCATGGGAAAGCTAATGAGTATATTCCCATGTACTCAAAGTCTTTTGTGGTTGTCATGGAAGAAAAACTAGTTCTACATGATAGTCACACAGAAAGATAGTCTCTACTATACTGGTAAGAAGGCGGTCGAGAATCCAAGATGACACTCCTCCGTGGAGGAGGAGGGAAAAGTAGGGAGATGGGTTGAAGCTATCCAACTCCTTAGTGCCAAGGGTTTAACCTCCTAGCACGTAGTAAGGGATATTTTTCATGCGCCAAATCAGCCATTTGAAGGCCAGAGCATACCCGATGCTCTGGTATATTGGTCGTGATGCTGCGACCAAAGACTCCAAGAAGGGTAAGTCTTCAAGGATTCCGACCAAGTTGCTTTCATTAGTCGATTATTACTGTAACCTCAAATCTCTTGTTTACCTTCACAGCTTTGTCTTCTAATGAGATCAGAAGCCGGATCAAAATGATCTGCGCCAGAGAGCCTGGCGAAAAGGCTAATTTCCCTCGGATCCTAGCGGTTGTTTCCGCAGAAGAGAGGACTGGGAGACTTAGGGTAAGAATATCAACTATTCTTCATATTTTTTATATTTTTCGATCGGTTTACTGTAAATCCTCTTTGGTGTGTAGTTGGTCGGGTTGAGGATCAATGAAGCCACTGAAAGTTGTGAGCCGATTGATGATCCGACCATTCCTACGACCACACAGGATATTGGCCTTATGAAGGTAGGTAACCTAACATGAATGTATATTCTAGATGAAGGATTTTCATCACCTAACTAACTTTGATTGTTAATTTAGGTGGTTGTCGTGGACTCTAGTATGGTCGTTAAGGACCTACCAGTTGTTACTGAAGCAACTACTTTGGACATCGACAAATCTACACCCTCTGACTTGATGATCAGGTATGATGTCTCCAACCAGTTGGTTGAGAATATCGCCTCCGATCTCTTGTTGGAGAATGTGAGGGGTACAACAAGCCCTGCTAATTCAGAATGGACGAAATCAGTTGAGAAGAAGAGGAAAACGAGTACTAGGGGCTATACTTCAGCACGTTTCAAGGTTAAGACTAGAAAATTGACCAAGTATTTACAAATGAAAAAGTTATATAAATATGTACCTTGGACATTTCTAATATGTTGAAATCATGAATTTCCTTTCTTCTTTTTGTCTAGATCTTCTGGTATTCCGGTTGATTCCGACCAGGATACTCCTAAGGAAAATGCTCCTAGGGATAAAGTAGTCAAGGAAACTTCCGACCAAAGCATTCTTCAAGAAGAAGTTCCTGAAGAGAAAATGGTCGAGGAAGCCCCCGAGCAAGCGTCAGTGCTAGTGCTTGTTCAGGATCCTGTTGTGATCCCACCTTCGTCTACAGAGGCGGAGGTTGCCAAAGATCCTCAACAAGCTAAGGCTACTGACGATAATTCTCCCCATGTTAACAAATTCCCTTTCTCCCCTCGATTTATTGAGGATAAGGAATTTGATGAGGTTTGGGGAAAGATATCGGACCATCAAGCTAAGACAGATCCTGGTACTCTTTTCGCCGAATACAATGGCATGGCAATTTGGGTAAGTATTCACGACTAGTTTCAAAAAAAATTTCTTTAAAGTTTACGGAAAACTTAAAGAAGGGCGATATTTGTGTAGCACACGGTTGAGAATTACGCTGTGATCGGAGGACTGATCCAACGAGTAAAACTCTTGGAGCAGAAGCACTCCGAATTAGAAAGTAAGAACTTTCTTCTTGACTTTTCTTCCCCTTCCTTGCTTCCTTATCCCTCTTTTCTTAATCAATACTTCTCTCTTTATCATATTTGATAGATTTGGAGAAACTGAAAGAAGAGGTCGTGGCTAAAGAAGCCATGATAGTAAAGCTTAAAAAGGAATGCTAAGTCAAAAAACAGTCAATCGCATACATGACGACCAGGCAAAAGGAGGTGTTTGATTCTTGCGAGAAGAAAATCAAAGGTAACTGGTCGTAAACTTGACTAGTACACCATCTTTGCCAATTTATATGTGTTTATCTATTAGTCTACTCGTACAGAGAAAATTCAAGCACTAGAAAGAACAGATAAGACTCTTGAGTTTGAGCGCAGCCAGAGAGCTGAACTTGAGCAGAGTCTTGAAGAAAAGGTTAAGGCTGTGAACAAGATGCTCTTCGACCTCGGGTCGGGAATGCAATTGCCCACCTTAAGAGATCCTGTAGAGAAGTCAATTTTCTTGACCAGCAGCTTGAAGATCTCAAGAGTCTAATGAAGAGCTTTCGAGAGAACCATATCCAGTCAATAAAAGAAGCTATTGCAAACGGAGTTAGTTTTGCCTTGGCAAAATTGAAGGCTTCCGACCCCTCTATTCACCTTGGAGCTATTGAAGAAGACTTCGACTGCTCGGGCGAAGAAGCGACCAAGTTTCTCGAGGAAGTAAAACCACTCAGAGACAAGGTTGCGGAGGAAATGGAGGTTGGATCTCCAACACGCAGCAACCAATCTGGTAGTTCTAACGAGTAAACAATTGTAATATTTAGGCTTTGTAAATAAAACTTACCTTTTAACATCGATGAAGTGTTTATATTGTGAGGACCCGGGGTATTTAACTAGTAATACTTAACCTCCATATGGTTCTAGTATCACTAATTAAATATCCTAAGCCTCGATGGACATGTGCTTCCCAAAATTGCAGCACACATCTTTACAAAATCATGCATCATTTTCATACATCACAATATACCAAGTCTAGCAAAAGACATACAATATATAGAGTTATTACAAAAGTAGCTGACCGGCCAAATGACATCAAAGTAACAATTAACAGCTGAAGCAAAAGAGCCATAAGATGGCTATAAACAAAAGACGACCGGTTAGCCAACACAACCCACAAGGCAACCGACTGGGCCGCCAAGCTAGTCGCACGATCCGCAGCAAAACTCATAGAAGTTGATCCCTTGGGGATCCACTTCCTCCTCTGCAACAACAAAGCAATGCAGTTGAGTACAAAAATGTACTCGCAAGACTTACAAGTAACAAGCCTATACATAGCTACATGTGAGCTGAAACAAAGGAATATGGTCATATGGTTGATTGGACGCATAAAACAATTTTTATTTGCAATAATGTAATAGATTGAAGGTAATTTATCAAATCTGTTTTTAATCATTGAAATAACAGCGAGGCAACAATACATAACATAAATAACAACCTAGAGGTGACTAACCCAATAGCCACCACAACATAGCACGAATCTCCGATTCGTACCACCCATCAAGTTTTAATTTAAAAGGTGATAGTCTAACTCTTGCAAAACCTAACCAAGCGTGTCCATAACCTAGGACGAGGCTATTCGAATAGCTCAAAACCATGCAGGGGTGTACCAATGTACCCACACTTCAGATCACCTTTTTGCCACTAGATGAAGCACACTTCCAAAGGTATGCCGACACGGCTGAGTCCTACGAGACGTTTTCAATATTGTGTATCAACTACGAGCCGCTCATATGGATAGAAACCCATACGCTACATTGTAAAGCCAAAAGTCAACTACCCACCAGGGGTAAAGCTTTCGGACAACTACAATGCTCCCAAACATCTTCCCTCCTACAAAACCTCTTGCGACTCGGAGCTAACACACGCCAAAGTACTAAAGTCAAGAGAGGTCCCATACCCTCTAGTGTGGTTAGCACGCAAAAAATGCTTGGATAGTGTGACACAAGATATTCGGTCCTTGTTGACTCAAGCACCAACCATTCACACCCAAAAGCACACCATCTTACCATTGTGCCCAAGTCTAAATCATTTTGTTTTCAGTTTTAGTTTTCACAATTAAACATAGCACAATGTGCTGAATATAAAGCCATAATAAGTTTTGTGTGATCAAGGTTATCGACTAAGTTGACAACCACCCAATTCTACCGGTAGCTAAGCATGACTAAGCAACATTAACTCGTAAACTACTAAGTGACAAGGGCTCATCCAACGAACCCTAAATCACAGCAAAATAGCCTTAGGCTCAGTAGTAAAGGATAAACATTTGCCTACAGATTATGCATCTAATGGGTCAACTAATCGACAGTAGTTTAACAACAAAATAGCAATGTGTACGTAGAATTTACAAACAACATATTAGACTTTGATAATAGGAGCAATATGATCAAATGATGCTACATCTGCTTGCCTTGCTGGAAGGGCTCAACAAATTCTTCGAAACCTAACACAAGAATGTGAAAATCCAATAAGAACGAAGAACACCGAAAGAAACTCAAAAGCCAAAGTTGTCCAGATCCCATGAAATTTACACAGCAGCAAGATCATGATTTTAAATGAATTTAGCAACAAGATTATGACCTAAATACTTTCTTTCAGCTAGATAATTCAATTTAAACTAATTTCAGGTATTGTTCATGGCATAATTTTTCAGAAAGTTCTAGAACCTGAAATTTTTATGGTAGGTAGAACATGGCATTCTAAGAATAGCAAAACTGGATTTACTTCACTTGGAGTTAAAATGAATTACTTATGATTTTTCTAAGTTGTGAAACTAGGACATATCATTTTTCAGAGGCAAATATAGGAACAAAACCTATCCTATATTAAAGTACATTATCAGAGTAATTTAACAAATTTTAGTTTGCTAAATTTGGAGCTACAGAAAATTACTTATGCATTTTTCAAGTTTAACTGAATTTCTGGACAATATTTAATACCTAGGCAAGTTAATTCAATATACAAATTTTTCTGGTACAGAACAGAGTCTAAACATATTTTTGATTAAAGTTTAGTTAAACAGAAATTTAACACAATTGGGATCATCTAAAATGGAGCTAAAATGAATTAGTTATGAAATTTTGAAGTTTAATACCTTTTTCAGTTGACAAATAAATGCTTACCGGAAAGCAAACAACTTAACCAAAAGAAAACGACGTGGACGATCTTGGGCAGCAGATCGCGAATTAAACGGCTTAGATCCAAGGGGACGTTCGGACGGTCCGAACGGCGCAACAGATCTAGGCCGCATATCTAAAAACGAACGGTAACAAGGAACTGGAACGCCCCACGGAGGTTTAGACCGTTATATCTAGATTTGACGGTCCAAGGATATGGGAGGTTCGGATGGTCCGAATAGCCCAAATGATCCGGACCGTTGATTTTACATTCGACGGTCCACAATCAACGAAGCGCTGCGCACTATCCACGTGCTTAATAAGTGCACCGAGAGGGTTTTAAGGGTGCGGGCCCACTGGTAAGTGACATAGAGGGCTATTTAGAACAACCATTAATTACTAAACCCAATGATTAGTGATGATTAGCATTAATGGTGTCCTAATGATACCGCGAAGTGCCAGCGGGGTGTTTTCAGTGGCTGGACCCACATGGTAGCGACTCTATAAGTCATTTTAGGATAGCCCTTAATTGCTAACCAATGATTACCAATGATTAACAGTGATTAGCAATAATGATGTCCTAATCGAGAACGCATAGTGACGACCTCGCCCGACAAAAAGGCCGAGGCAAAGAAAAGCTTGTTGCCGACGGTCCGGCCACCGCGACGGCAACTAAAGGCAAAAATGGGTTCGCAATAGCCTTGCGCACCTGAGGATAGCACTCACACTAGCTACATTGGACTAGAACGCCGGTGGGCCGACGGTGAGCGATGGCGACCAAAACGGCCGAAAACGAAAATAGCGCAAAAGCTCCGCATTGCCCATAAAAGCGAGTGCCCAAGCTTCTAGGGACTAATAAGAAGCTATCTGAGCACAGGAGAGCTTCAAAGATGGTCGGAGAAGCTTTGACGATGGAGGAGCTCGCTGGAGTTGGGGAAGAAAGCTACGGGAATGCGGCCTGAGCAAAATGAACACCACTGGGTGGTTAGAATAGCTACAACTAGGCCCAAAGAAGGTTCAAGAGTGAGTAATTTGGCAAAAGAAACACTTACCAGAGTTGGAGAAGAAAGGGGATGATTTTGGCCGAAAAGATCCAAACTCAAAATCAGGTGATTCCTGTGAATGCAACCCAAAATTAAGTTAGGGAAAATGATCATGGGGTTAATGATCTCTAAAGGGTACAAAAATAAAAGAGAAAGAACCACTGGAGCACCAAAGCCACCAACAGAGCTTCACGGCCTCTAATGACGATTTGGGGATTTCTGTGGTTTTGAGCTCCCAGAACAAGGAAGGAGCTAGAGGTGTCATAAAGGAACACAATGATGAGCTTTGGAGGCTTTATATAGCTAGGAAACTAGGGTTTGGCAAGAGCAAAGGCCCAAGGGTGAGATCGGTTCATGGCGCTACCATGGACCAAAAGAATTGATGGGAGCAGTTGAAGACCATGACCCTAGGGCGAATGCCTGGTACGCATTAAATGAGGGCTCAAGAGCCATTGAGGGTGACGCCATGGAGATGACCAAACAAGCTCCCCCACGCCCTATGCTCTGTCGCACACACACGCAATCCAGAGGTTGAAGATGACCAGTCACGGCGAGGGGCCCACATGTGAGTGAAAGGGGTTAAAACGGCTTGGTTTGAAAAGGACCAAGGGGTTGGGTTAAAACAATGGGAGTGGTCCGATCGGAAATGAGCGGCTGAGATTAATTGGGACGTTTGGTCGGTCCGAACGGCCCAATCAATCTGGACCGTTGAGGCAAAATCCATAGGTCCAGAACACACGTGCCACTTAGAACGAGCCTGGGTGCAAAAATAACGGTTGGATTGAGATCCAATGGTTAGAAATCACTGATCCAAATGGCCCAATGAACAGAGGCCGCCTGATGGAAATCCAACGGCTCAAATGGACGCGCCCTTTTAAAAGCGAACCGGTACGCTAAGTTGGTTTGACCCATGCAAGTGGCTTGAGCCAAGCTTGGGCTCAGCGTGCAAAAAGGGTGAGGCCCCCAGCAGTTAGATTAGGATCTAACGGCTGAAAGGAAACGCAGGATTCGGGGGTCCGAAAGTATCGCGCGATCTGGGTGGTGCGATCAAAATCGGACAGCTCACAACGCACACCCATCTCGGTCCGACTCGAACGCGCGCTAGAGGGTTGGGTTGAGCCACAAGGCTTGAGTCAAGCTCGAGTCTGACTCAAACCCAACTAGTTTGACTTAGGGTTTGGATTTTAAGACTGAGACTTAGAGAGATTTTTAAGGATAGCAAACTAACTCCAAAATTTCTGAAATTTTTACAGTAGCTTGCTAACTTTAAGATTGACCTTGTATAAAATTTTCAGAGGTTTTGCTGTAGTGCATTTTCTCTAAAAATTTCTCAAGGTACTGATTTAGGGTTTGACCCATGGTCAAACTTGTTTGACTGACCTCTTAAAATATTCAAATATTTTCTAAAAATTGTGAAATTTTTCAGAGAAGTCACACAACATCCCTAGAACCAAGGAAAATTATTTCCAGAGGATGATCACAAGGTTTGACCAAGATTTGAAGATGGAGTGTCAAGACTTGGTCAAAAATGACTTATGCTTTTGAAATTCCCCAATTCCTTTGCAAGAATTTTCATAAATCCTTACAACAGTAAGATGTAAGAAATTTTTTTAATTTCTACATATTTTTTTTACATTTGAAACACAAGCCTAAACTTGGGATATTACATATATCATCGCAAAATTCGCTAAATACTCATATATTCCCTAGCCCCCGACTGCTTTTATTAGTAGATGAACATTACTAAAGAAGCAGTAGACTAAGAGAATGAGCAATAACTATGACCATGGTATAAAGCATATGCTGATTATGTAGTAAAATGGTCTAATTAACACTAGAAAATCAATTTTGGTCAAACCTTGTGATCATCCTGGGTAGGACCACGTGCAGAGAGAAGAGACTTCGACTAGGAGGCTTTCTATGTCCCGACCAGTAGCCAAATAAGAGTAGAACAGAATGTTGAAATGAAGAAAGTGAATCTTCAAACTCTTAAGCAAATGAGGAATCATATGAAATTGTTCGTGTGATGCTCCTGTTACTGATATGTTTGTTTGAGAAAAGAGTGTGGTTGCGCGTGGGAATCATTGAAGCAATGATCACGACTAGAACCGTTTTGGCGTACGACAATCAAGTCTAAGCCAACGAGTAATAGAGACCCTTTAGAAGGATATCAGAGAAAATGAGAGTGTTCTCCGACCATCTAAACAATAATGATCTTGGACCAAAGTAGCGGATAACAAATATATAAATAGTAACACTCATTGAAAATAAAGGAAAACATCTTTATTCGAATGGAAAAATGTATATATAAAAATAATTATACAAAGAACTTACGCAGTTGATCAATGTTCCAGGAATTAGACAAAACTCGCCCGTCAGACATTGCTAATCGTACCGAATCTGGTCGGGTGACTTCGACCACAGTTTATGGACCATCCCACTTGGGAGAAAGTTTGTTGCGATTTGCTTGGTTCTGAATTTTTTTGAGAACCAGATCACCTACAGTGAGGCTACGAGGTTGCACCTCACGACTATGGTACCTTCTCATGGCTTGTTGGTAGACTGCTGATCATATTAGGGCTTTATTTCGTCGTTCTTCAAGGAAATTGATGTCGTCAAATCGTCGTTCATTCTGATTGTTGTCGTTGAAACAATCAGTTCGAGCAGAACCAAGTTTTAGTTCTGGAGGAAGCATGGCTTCAGCACCATAAACAAAAAAGAATGGTATTTCACCGGTCGCACGACTGGTCGTGGTTCGAATGGCCCATAACACAGAAGGAAGTTCTTGAACCCAAGCTCTTGACAGTTTGACTAACTGGTTGAACACTCGTCGTTTGATCCCTTGCATTATGATACCATTAGCTCGCTCAACTGCTCCGTTGCTTTGTGGATGAGTGATAGAAGCGAAATGTATCTTGATACCTAAGTCCTTGCAAAATTCCTAAAAAATTTCACTAGAGAACTGGGTACCGTTATCTGTGATTATACGACTGGGTACACCAAATCATGTGATCACATTTTTTGTGAGAAACCTCTTAGTGGCTTCAATTGTTGTTTTAATAACTAGCTCGACTTCGATCCATTTTGTGAACGTGTCAATCATGACGAAAAGGAATTCAAGTCCCCCGAGTGCTCTTGGGAAAGGTCCCAAAATGTCTAGTCCCTAGGAAAGATGAATTGTTTGCAAAGCTTTTGCCGGCTGATGTACTTGTCGGCTATGAAACTGATATTGTACGCACTTCGTCACGAGCTCTTTTGCATGATGAAGGGCAGTTGGCCAGTAGTATCCTTGCTTGAAGGCTTTACCGACCAACGTTTTGTAGGAATGATGTGCTCCACAGACTCCTCCATGAATTTCGGTCAGTAACTTAATGCCATTCGGTTGGGATATGCATTTCATCAACATCCCGTGAGATCCTGGTTTATACAAGGTACTTTCAATAAGAGTGTATGATTTGGCTTTTCGTACTAGACGATCAGCATCTACATCATCTTCTGGAATTAGGTCATACTAAAGATAATTGTAGATCGACATCATCCAATCTCTACCGTGATCGTGACGGCACCAACCATCAACGACCTGTGGAGCATCCATGTTCGCAGAATCGAGGTGTACGACCTCCTTGTGAACATCTACATCCTCGGAATGCTCGACCATGGAGCGTGAATCGAGTTGCTCGAGAAAAACTCTAGGTGGGACAGTTGATCTGGTTGAGGCCATCCATGCCAACTGATCTGTTGGAAAGTTTTCCTTTTTAGGAATATGTTGGATCTGAAAACCGAAGAAGTGCTTTTCGAGTTTTCGTACTTCCGCCAAATAAGATGACATCTTGGTACTAGAGCATCGATACTCTTTCCCTATTTGATTCGCTACCAGTTAAGAATCGCCTTTCACAAGTAATCTACGAATCCTGAGCGCTATGGCTGCTCGGAGTCCTGCTAGTAAACCTTCGTATTCTGCCACATTGTTTGTAGTAGGAATGTTTAACTGAATAGCGTATTTGATATGTTCTCTAGTAGGGGATATTAGGACGACTCCAGCCCCCGAGCCTTTTAGTATCAAGGAACCATCAAAGTACATTGTCCACTCGTCGTGGTGTTTGTACTTGGGCTCTTGGGTGGGTTCAGGGTTAGTCCATTCTGCAATGAATTCAGCTATTACTTGGGACTTGATTGCTGTTCGTGAGATGGCCCTAAGCTCGACTACCCATTTTGCTATTCGTCCTGATGATTCCCTATTTCCAAGAACCTGACCAAGTGGATATCCGATTGGTACGACCACTTTGTGGGCCTAAAAGTAATACCTTAGTTTCCTTAAAGCCATAAGGAGACCATAGAGCAACTTCTATACCTGTGGATACCGTTCTTTTGGTCCATGTAAGATTTCGCTTACGGAATATACTGGTCGTTGGACGTTGTCGCGTTCTACAACCAGTACACCACTAACTGTTTGTGGCGTTACAGCCACGTAAATCAGCAATATCTCTCCCGATCTTGGAGAGACTAAGATCGGGGAACTCATAAGGTACTTCTTAAGTTCTTCAAAGGCATCATTTGCCTCTTTAGTCCACTCGAAACTTCCGTGCTTCCGAAGAAGCTTAAAGAAAGGTAATCCTTTTTCACCTAACCACACTATGAAACGACTTAGCGCTGCCATACAACCAACTAGTTTATGGACTTCCTTCTTTGTGGTCAGAGGGCTTATCTGGTCGATGGCCAAAATTTTTACTGGTTTTGCTTCAATACCTCTAGCCGAAACTAGGAATCCAAGAAGCTTACCAGAAGAAACTCCGAGCACAAACTTTTTCGGATTTAACTTAAGGTTATACCTTCTTAAGTTATTGAAAGTCTTGTGTAGGTCTGAAATGTGATCGCTAGCGTTGATGCTCTTTATGACCAGATCATCAACGTAGGCTTCTAGATTTCGACATATCTGTGGATTAAAGGTTTTTTTTTTGCATCAACCTTTGAAAAGTTGCACTAGTGTTTTTGAGACCAAATGGCATCTTTACATAACAGTAAGTATTGATAAAGGAAGTTTTCTCTTCATCGTCTTTACTCATATTAATCTAGTGGTACCCTGAGTACGCATCTAAAAAACTTAGCAACTCATACCCGAAAGTAGAGTCTACAAGTTGATCAATACGAGGAAGGGGGAAGTCATCCTTCGGACAAGCTTTATTAAGATATGTAAAGTCGATACACATTCGCCACTTCCCATTAGCTTTTTTAACCATTATAGGATTGATGAGCCACTCTGGGCGGTCGACTTCATGAATAAACCCAGCCTCGAGGAGCTTGTCGATCTTCGACTGGATTGCCTCCTTCCGATATGGTGCAAAACGCCTCAGCTTCTGTTTGACTGGTTTCTTGTCAAGCTGGAGAGCTAGCCTGTGCTCGATCACTTCCCTAGGGACTCTAGGCATGTCAGACGCCTACTAGGCAAATATGTCCTGGTTTGCTCGGAGGAAGGAGACAAGCAACTCTTCCTATTTGAGGTTGAGTCCTGCTCCGACCAGTATTTTGGCGCCTTCTGGAGAAGCGCTTTTGTCGAGATGTACCTCTTTTGTTTGGTTGAATGGTTTTGGTACCATCTTTGGCCTCGAGTGCTTGACCTACATGGTAAGCAGATTAGATTCCCTGGTCGGTAGTTTATCGACCAGTTCTAAGGATTTCTGATCACATGCGTAAGCCATTTTTCGATCTCCTCAAACCGTGATGACTCCCTTCGGTCCTAGCATTTTTAAACTCTGATAACCGTAGTGCGTGGCTATCAGGAATTTTGCTAAGGCCGGACGACCGAGGATTCCATTATATGCGGTTTCAAAATCTACCACATCAAACAAAATCTTTTCTGTTTGGAAGTTGTCGAATCTTCCGAACGTAACTCGTAGGGAAAGCTATCCTATCGGTTTAGTGGTAGAACCAGGAACTCTACCATGGAAGGCATACTTCACAGGTTTCACCTTGGATTTGGGAATTTGCATATCTTCCAATGCTCCGGTAAATGGAATATTTAAAGAACTACCCCCATCTATTAAGACCGATTAACCTTACAATTGTTAATAGTAGGCTCAACGATAATAGGGAATCTACTTGGTCGAGTCGAAGGGATGGAGCGGTCTTCTTTGCTGAAGGAGATTACAATATTTGACCTTCTGGATGGCTTGACAGTGATCGGAGATTCGACAAGGTTGACCTCCCGCTCCATGGACTTTAAATGACGTCTTGACTCATACGAAGAGGATCCCCCGAAGATCACCTCGACAGTACGTTGAGGCTCCTTGTACTCCATTTCTTCATCACCGTCTTTGTCCTTCTTGGAGCTCATCTCTTCGAGTTCCTGTATCGAGGGGAGTGTACCTTTACCTGCATAGTAATCTTCCAACTTCTTTTACCAGGCTCGGCAGGTGCGCAAGTCATGCCCTGCTTATTGGTGAAGTGGACACCACTTCTTGTTTTTCTTGTATCCATCGGTCGGAGCTTTTGCTTTGCCACGACCGGTGTAATCTTTCTTACCCTTGGTAAACTTTTCAGGAACCACAAGGACTTCTTTGTCATTGGGTTTGCGGTTTCTCTTTTTCTTGAGAGCCTTTCTTTACTTCTTTTCTAATTTATCTAAGCCAGGTTGAGGGATTTTGTCCTTCCGATCAATGGCCTTTTTCCACTCAACCGTTTTAATGGTGGTCGCGTATTTGTCGGCTATGTCGAAAAGCTCGATGTTCGTTCGTGGAGGGTTTATTGCTAAATTCTCTGTAAACCGTTGATTCCTTTGTCCTGCTTTGAAAGCTTGGATGATAGAAGATTCAACGACCTCTGGTATTGAATTTTGAAACGGGCTAAATCTTTTAATATACTGTTGGAGAGTCTCATTGGATTTTTGCCGGATTTGGAAGAGATCATCCTCCTTCCCAGGGCAGTCGTACTTACCGTGGAAATTCGCAATCAGGAGATCGCAAAGTTGCTCCTAAGTGTATACTGATCCGATCGGCAGGTTGAGTAACCAAGACCGGGCAGATCCTTCAAGCACTGTGGGTAGATAATTTGCCATCACATTTTCGTCACCACTGGTAGCTCTGATGGCAGTGGTATAGATTTGGAGAAATTCTAACAGATTTTGAGTTCCATTGAATTTGTCTATGTTGGCCGGTCGGAACCTGTTTGGCCAACGTACAGCCTGGATCCCTACGGAAAAGGCTCGACAACCTGTAATTGATTCATGGTGCCTTCTTTGGAAGGGTGCCGGATTGTAATCGGTCGGAGAGCGGTTCCTTAGGTTGGAATGTCGAAGCTTCGATGTTCTGATTCAGTCGTGGATGTTGGTATGACTCCTCCGACCACCTGCTCGGTTTAGATGATGTCAGAGATCATCGGGTCCAAGCGATCACTCCTCTCGACAAGGGGAAAGGGAGGCTTATTGAAATAACCTTCTCTCCTTGTGACTCCTTGGTTGGAATCGTTGAGGTGGACTTGGTATCAACTGGTCTCCAATACGATCATACTACCCTCTACTGAGGGAGGAACGTTCGTATGAAGTCATGGTCTGAATTCGCGAATGCCTTTGTTCCCGGTATGCTTCTGTCGGACCCGAGAATAACACTCCCAAACCCTCTGTGCATTTTTGAACTAGTCCCATGATCAGTAGGTAGTTCACACAGTAAACAGATATAGTAACATCCATAATTCGTATAACTTTATTAAATAACAGAGTTGATTACCAGAAAGGCTTACGAGCCAACAATAAAGAAACACAACGGAAGACGAAGAGGATGTAGTAGAGTCCAGCTGATCTGCCACAGACAATCTACTGGGGTAGCGGCCTAGTCGTCGAGATCCACACCGGTAGCAAAGTCCTTCTCCTCTGAAATTTATTTGCATAAAGCAAGTATGAGCACAACTACCATGCTCACAAGTTACACCCAACAGTTAACAGAGTTAATGCATGAATGGATGTAACAAATGAAGGCTTATAGGGTTATTTGTGCAAAAACAACATTTGAAATTAAAAAAATACTAAGTTCAAAAGCTCAAGTTTTATAATATCTAAAATTGATTTTTAATTAATAAAGATAGTGTAGGCACCAACCCAACATCAATATAAACTCGGGCACCAACCCGGGGCTTCAACCCATAACTTTTCTCATAGACACCCATCCATGTCAAAACTGTTTTACAAAAATATTTTTGAAATCAAAACCAAAATCTAACTTTAAGTGGCTTTGGCAAGCATGTCCTTGACCGTGGACACGACTATTCGAATAGATTGACACTCTGCAGAGGTTGTACAACTTTACCCACAAGAGATAACCAATTTATATTGTCCGCTCACACACTTCCGAAGGTGTGCGACTAAAAGGTTATTACAAGGATTTTACAATGCGCCATTCCACCACAGTCCTCCCTCGCTAAGGTTTCACCCCCTTTGGACTACCCGTCTGTAAGGTTCAAGCCCCCTCTTGCGCCAGGTGGGACTAACAAAGGTCATGAAGAACTACCCACTGCATCAACAGGAACGACCATGATGGAACTTTGCAAATTAGTCAGCCAGATCCTTCCCACTCAGGACATGTGGTAGTACGATGTGGCTTAGCAAGATGCGGCTCGAACACTACTACAGAAAACGTCATCACAGACGGTTCGGAACCGTCTGTGTTTTTGTATGTCTATGATAACTGGCGGTTATCACAGACGGTTAAAAAAACTGTCTGTGATAAGTAACAACACAGACGGTTCTAATTAAGAACGTGCATGATATATGAATATATGCGTTATAATATGCGTCTATCCATATATCACGCGGTTATAATTACCAACCGCTGCGTGATATCCATATATCACGATAGCGGTTCTTAAATATCACCGTCGTAATATCCATATATCACGGGCGGTTATAATTCTGACCAAATCGTGATATATGGATATCACGACGATGTTAAATATGCCCGTCGTGATATCCATATATCATAGACGGCGATATACGGCAAATGCGTGATATCCATATATCACGAGCGGCGATAGTTATGAACCGTGCGTGATAGCTCTTTCGGCATATCTAATTTAATTTGGATTTTCGGCTAGCCTCGTGAATTGGTAGCCATGCCCTCGAAAACAAGCGGCGAGAAAATAGATACATTACGGATGAATCAATCATTGACGCTCAAAGTGATCATTTAACTCAAAATCAATTCGACACGAATATGTATCAAATATTGTCGCTAGAGTTACAATTGAATTACAACTATTCAAAGTGAATTACATTAATGAATCATTCAAGGTCATTCACGGTGTTGTAGTGAAACTCTCAGTTGGCGCTAATGATATCCGTCATGATGAAGGTGCAGAGCTTCCCTCGAACATTCGAGATCTCTCTCGAACAAGTGAATCTAAATCTATATTGAAGATCGTAGCTAGCAAGAGTGAAGTAGTAAGCATATATATTTAAATTTATAATTAGGAAATAATTATTGCGAGATTGACCAACCTCGGGATCCTCCAACTTAGCACTCATGAGAATCGCATATGATGGCAAGCGTAGAATGCACATTCTTACGCTTTTTCTTGGCGACCTTTGCAAAAATAGAATTACATATATAGGTATAGTCGGTTCGAAGCGTATTATTACAGTATGATAGAATTATTGTGTTGTAGCACGTCTGGAAATCGCATCCTGTGATTAAATGTGGCGTTCGTTCCTTGTATAGCCTCCTCGGCAATATAGGAGATGAGCGACCTACATGTTTCCAAAAAGTTAACCTCGGCCATTTCAAGCGAAGGAAGACTACAATTGAGTTATGTATGGAGGAAATAAGCACACCTGTCGAGTACTCCTCGCACAAGGGTGAAGTCGTGGCTTTTTTTCATTAGGGAATCAAGGTAGAGTACCTGGTTCCTCTTTGGTACAATGACTAAAAGGACCCAGTGGTGCCTACTCATGTATGTCGCTTGAGTCATTAAACCTAAGTTCGTCTTTGCGTATAAAGTACAAATGAAATTTGTATAGCAAGTAGTGAAGCACTTACTTACGGTTGTAGGGCACCATTATGTAGTCCTTGTCGCTTTGAGCAAGCAATCACATCGTTATGTATTTCTCGGCGTAGGATGCGCTCGCCAAGATGGTTTGCTCGAGAGACCACGTGTGGGTCGAGAAACCCAGGTTCTCTTTCAATCGCGAGCATTTTTAATCATTTATCTATACATAAGCAATGAGTTGTTATATTCGGTATTACGTGAATGTAGAACTTGATTGTACACACTTACGATGTCGACATCGTAGAAGTGAGGCATCGAGGGCTTTGAGGTTGAATAGGTCGAATAAGTCGTCGAAGCCCACGGCGAAGAAGCCGACTCGTGGAGAAATAGTCCTCCGTGTATCGCGATGATTCCATCGTGCACCCTTTCTCTTTGGTCTTGTGCAAGTACGGTATGCAAACTCGACAACCTAATCCGGCGTAGGCCAATATCTGCGGTGGTCGCCAGCGGACTTAGAAAAAGTATTTCTTAGGGTTAGGAGGGGAAGCGCCTTAATGTTCTTCGATTTCGATTTGTCTGAGCGACTTGCCGCACGCGTCCTCCGTGAGACGACTCGGAACCAAAAGCGGCACACTTCTTTTGTTCGTTCGGTGTCTTCTCCACGAGAACCGATGAGGCGGGCCACGAGCGAAGGTTGAGGTGTAGTCATGGAGGTCTGTTGGAGAGGCATGGTCGTGCCGAGATGGTTGGGGTAGAGTCATCGAGAGGTTGAGCGGCATCTGCAGGCCCGAGGCGATGTCCTTCTTGGTTCTGTTGGAGAGGCATGGTCGTGTTGAGATGGTTGTGGTGGAGTCATCAAAGGTTGAGGCGACGCTGCAGGTCGAGCGATGTCCTTCTTGGGCCTTTGGATAAAGCGTACGGCATCCCCTAGTGTTACGATGTCGTCGTTCGAGGCGAATCTCAGCGGGACGGCCTTAAAATTGCCATGTACCATGTCCACTGGACCTGGCGTAACCTGCGCCACACGGGCACCGTCTTTGCACTATCCCTTCCATGCATGGATCGCCACCCCACGCCCGACCTCAATAGACATCCCAACCATCCTCACTTGGGCGTGTAGTCGTCGGCTCCTACAAAGCGACACGCAATTAGCTAAGGCATCCTATAGGTCTATCTTTGGAGCATTCGAGAGATGTACATTACCTTGATGTCGTCGATAGGTAATTGGGCGTCATCATGTTCATAATTTTTGCGTGGGCCTAGCGCTACTCCGATGTTGAGGAGGACGGCTCCCAAAACAACGGGCGGCTTGCGGCGGTTGAGGAGTAGGAGTTGATTCACTTGGCCTGCAATCTTGCTATCTTTTCTTCAAATTTTGCGAGAAGCACTGTTCTCTTCCTTCAAATTTTGTAGTAAGCACATGTTCCAACTCTGTGTCGTACTCGGCCTTGGATCTCTTTCTGCTCCTATATGTGCAGTAGTCGTCTGGGAATCCATCCCTCCAAGATACGTCAACCCCTTTGCCTCGTGTGCGACTCGGGTGCTCCTTGTTTCCCAGAGCCATAGATAGTATATCCTTCTCCCTGTCTGCTTGGAAGGAGCCTTGGGAACATGCGGAACTCAATTCTTGCTGCAAGAGGTCATCATGTTATTATAGACATTATGAAGTTATGGACTTATTATCAACTAGGTAGTTCGAAGACATATTTACCACACGGTTAGCCACATCCCGGTCTGTCGGGTTTGTGAAAGAGATTTCGCCCGAAGACGTGACTGATGCCCTCGCTCTTAACCAAGAGAGAGCGCGCTCGTCTGTGATCTCAGCAAATGGTCTTGTTGCGTTCTCGTCCTCCGCCGCCCATTGCGCGGTTTTACCCGCGTACCCAGCGGTGCCGAGTTTGTGGGGGTGAGTGTTGGTGTCTGGAGAGCCTTGTGCGTCGCACTTTCCTCAAGAAATTCGGGCGTCGTCTTCATTTGCACAATGGCGTCCCATATATCCCGCGACAAGAATTTATACGCTGTGAAGGGTGTTCGACCCGTGTTCACGTACTTTGTGACAAGCACGCTCTTGAAGGTCCTCCACGCCTTTCCGATCGAGAGCAACGCCTGCCGTTCCACGCGCGCCAGGTCTGCGGCTGGGAAAGTGAACGATTTTAAAACCGTCCCCACGGTGGCGTCTCGAACATCCAACCACGGTGTCGGCTCGGTGTGGTGATGGGGACCCGTTCCTTCAAGTATCCGCACGGTCAGGAATCTCGCCACGCTTTGGGGGACTCACAGGATCCCATTGGCATTGACCTCGTGGCGATCATTAGGCACGGAGGAATTTTCGATGTTCCTCTGCCATCTCGCGACGTACCACTTTCCTCGGAGATCCGGCGCATTCGGCAGCGTCGATGGCGGTGAAGAGCGGTGCAGACGCCATGTAAACACTTGCTATCTATATATGCGCGAAGCAATATCGTAAGCTCTAACAGACCGATTCAAGCGGATGTACTCAACTTAACGAAAATGATGCACAAGCGTAATATATAAAGAAGGATTCATGGTAGTTTGTGCTCTCGAAGGAGAGTTGCGAAAGAACAAGTCTTTGCCATCTCAATCCTATTGTCTATACTCTTCATTAAATGAATATGATAGTATAAATTCAAACTATGAGCTCTAAGCGAAGACTTTGCTTAAGCGTCAAATGATCTCAAGCTATTCAGAAAATGATCTTAACTATCACATTCAATCTCAAGTATAAGATAAAAGTTCATCACAGAGCATGTCAACAAAGCCCCACTGATCAATTTCAGTTCACATATTATCAAAGTCACATCACAGACGGTTCATCAATACAATAGAGCTCAAGAATGAACTAACAGTATATCAAATTGACAATAGCATTCAACCATCTGTGATAACTAGCATTCAACCGAAAGTAACAAATTAACAATATAACAAATTGACAGTAGCAAGTAATACAATAGAGCTCAAGAATCAAGTAACAACTATCACATTCAATCTCAGTATAAGACAAAGTTCATCACAGAGCATGTCAACAAAGCCCACTGATCTTTAGTACTCACAGAGAGGAATACTCACAGAGAGGATGCCACACAACAACTCACGGTGCAAGAAGGAGGCCGGTGCAGGGGAGGAGGCCGACGCGGGGAGGAGGGAGGCGCGGGGAGGAGGCCAACACGGGGAGGAGGACGGCGCCGGGAGGAGGCGGTGTAGGGAGGAGGGCGGCGCAGGGAGGAGGCGGTGCGAGGGAGGAGGCCGACACGGGAGGAGGGCGCGTTGAGGCGGAGGCAACGTCGTCGATGAAGGGCGGCGGCGGGTCTTCTGGCCGGGAGGTGAGCAGGCGAACCCTAGAGGAGCGCGAGAGCGCGCGAGCCTAAGAGGCGCGGAGAGGAAGTGGCGAGTAAAGAGCAAAACCCTAGCGGTGCGCCTTTTTATAAAAGGATATCACAGACGGCTCTATTAAAGCAATGTCGTGATAAGATATCTGAGCGATTCCATTAAATAACCGTCTTTGATATGGAGGATATCACGACGATTATTTAATAGAACAAATGCGTGATATTGAGAATATCACGAGCGGTTCGTAAATAGAACCGCTCGTGATGTGAGTATATCAAAGCGGTTCTCCTTACTAGCAAATGCGTGATATAGAGAATATCACATACGGTTCCACATGGAGCCGTATAAGATTAAACACGACGGTTATTGAATGTAAATGCGTGATATTGAGGATATCACGCATGGTTCGTAAATAGAAGCGATGCAGTGATGTGAGTATATCAAAGCGGTTCTCCTTACTAACACTTTGTGATATGGAGGATATCGCGCGGTTCCACATGGAGCCGTCAGTATAAGTTAAACACTGAGCGGTTAGTTAGAGGAAATGCATGATATATAAGATATCACTGACGGTTGGGAATAAGAACCAATGCGTGATATCCACCCTATAAATATAAAGACCAAGCAGACCCCCTTGCCCTAGCGCCTCGATCTCTTCTTTGGAATAGAGGGCTTGAAGCTTTGCTCTGTGTTGGTGTAGGAGGCTTGTTTATTTTGCTTGCCTTGTTCTTGGTTGTGGGTTGCCCTAGCAACTTATGGCTATTTGGCTTGCATGCTTGCTTTGTAAGGCTTGGCTTTGGTGGTAGCTCTCGGTTTGGGTGTTGTGAATGAGAAGGACAGTGAGGAATCTCGTGGGATATTAGGAATTTTTGTCCTACGCTCCGAGGGTAACGATCTTTAACTCTTTATATTTGCTCTAGGTTTATCTTTAATCAATTTTAGTGTATTTGGTTAATAAGAGGAGTGCGTATATTTGCGGTTTATTAATATAATTTAACACTACTAATTGTTACGTGTGTAGCGTAGATGGTGGCTGGATGTACGGTGCGGCGTGTGAGTGAAGAGTACATTAATGGCGTGATTGCTTTTAAAAGAGCGCGAGCGGGATATCTTGAATAAGGGATAGAATTTATGTCTTGTCCATGCATTGATTGCGTGTCGAAGATTTTTAACAACCCGTAGCTTGATTGTAGGGCACTTGATTGAAGGGTTTCAAAAAGGGTATACATGTTGGACGATCCACGGTGAAGAGCGATTATACAGGAAGTTAATAATGATGACATTCAGGAAGTCAACGATATGCCGGATGTGGTGTGTTTTTGATGGCGATAGGTTGTGCGATGACAATCTGGATCGATACTACGCGATGCGTAAGAAAACTACGATGATAGAGAGTTTTGTAAATTCGGCGCTTAATGGAGGACTCGGGAAACCTTTGTTCCCTAGCCGCAGCCGGAATACACAAGGTTGTCAACCGTATTTGAGCCGCTGAAATTGAAGGCGAGCAATGGTTGGTCCGACAAGAGTTTCACGGCGTTGTTAGGTCTCTAGCGGACATTCTTCCATAGGGAAACGTGTTGCCCAAAGACCACCTACCAAGCCAAGAAGGTTCTTTGTCCATTGGGAATGGAAGTAGAAAGAATACATGCATGTCCGAACGATTGTATCTGTATTGTAAAGAGTATGCGAGACTTGCATGTATGTCCGTGTGCAAAGCATCCCGATACAAGCGTAAGAATCGCTAAGGTGAACCAAGGACCTCTGCTAAGGTGTTGTGGTATCCGCACTGTGATCCCACGTTTGAAGCGTTTATTTGCGAACCAAAAGGAGGCAAGATTGCTGCGTTGGCACTCGGAGGCGTAAGAAAGATGAAAAACTAAGACACCTGCTGATTACGCGGTGGAGAAATTTCGATCGGACCTTCAAAGAGTTCGGTGCGGGCAGGAATATAAGGTTAGGGTTGAGTCTGGATGGAATGAATCCTTTCGGTAACATGAGCGTGACATAGCTTTGGCAGTGAATCTATGTATGTATAACCTTCCTCCGTGGTGTGTGTGAAGCGGAAGTACATTTTGATGTCACTACTTATCCAAGGGCGAAGCAACACAGGAGCGATATTGATATGTACCTAGCACCATTCTTGGATGATCTTGTGACCTTTGTGGAGCGAAGGGGTACAAGTATGGGATGCGTACAAGCGAGAGAACTTCTCTTACGCGCCATGTTGTTACGCACTATCAATGATTTTCACGCCCTTAGTAACTTTGTCGGGCTTGATGCGAAAGGAGCCAAAGCTGTCATTTGCTTAGATGCTACGGAGAGTGTATGGTTGAACAACTCGCGCAAAGCGTGTATATCGTCACCGTAGGTTCCTTCCCAAGAGTCACCTATACCGCAAGATGAAGAAACAATTCGACGGAAATAAGGAGGGCGGTTCGGCTCAAGGGCTTTTAGAGGAAAGAGGTCTATGATATGGTTAAGGATATCGATGTTGTGCTTGGGAAGGGGCGTAAATTAAAACCCGTCGGAAGAACATCGGAAGAAGCGATCAATTTTTGGGACTTGCCTTATTGGGAGCACTTAGAAGTTAAATCATTGCATCGGCGTCATGCGTGGAGAAGAATGTATGTGAAAGCTTGATTGGTCTCTTCTTGAACATTAGTGGCAAAAGAAAGGATGGTGTTAGCGCACGGCGTGACTTGGTTGATATGAACATAAGGACCGAGAGTTAGCAGAAAGAGACCGATAAAGGCGAACATACCTTCCACCAACTTGCTACACTATGTCCAAGGCCGAGAGAAATGAATTGTGCCAAAGCTTGCATGGTGTCAAAGTCCGTCTGGTTACTCCGCTAACATTAAGAAACTTGTTTCTAAGCAAGATTTGAAATTAATTGGTATGAAGTCTCATGATTGTCATGTCTTTGATGACACAAATGCTTCTGTTGCAATTAGGGGTATCTTTAGAACAAGGTCGAGTGGCAATCTTGAGGTGTGTTATTTCTTCAACTCAATTGCTCGAAGGTCATCGATCAGAAGGACTAGATGCTCTGGTGAGGTGGTGGCGACTCTATGTCAACTTGAGATGTATTTCCCTCAGTCATTTTTGATATCATGGTCCATCTCATTGTTCATCTTGTGAAAGAGATAAAGATATGCGGTCCTATGTTCCTCGTCATATGTACCCGTTCGAGAGGTATATGGGAATTCTCAAGTCCTCGTGCGGAATCGATCTCGGCCAGGAGGGCGACATCATCGAAGGTTATGCAACCGAAGAGGTCATTGAGTTCTGCGTCGACTACATGGCTCGAGTGGAACCGATAGGTGTGCCTCTATCTCGTCATGAGGAAGGTTGGATGGTATCGAGACCATCGGAAGGAAATCAATCACTCCCGATCTTGATACGTGCGCTCAAGCCCATTTCACGGTCTTGCAACACATGACCCAAGTGTCCCCGTACATCGGCGAGCACAAAGACATGGTGCGCCAACGAATCGGACCGGTCGGAGGTTTGGATCACGAGAGCACAACCGTCGGTTCAACGAATGGTTAAAGGTGCGAATCATGGTGGGAGGTCATCAAGTGATTATCTGTTGCTATGGTTGGCAAAGAGCCACAATTTACAATTGTCACATGGCAAGGATATGACATAAATGGGTACACATTTTATCTGGCGGCTCGGGATAGGAAGAGCCTGATCCGAACAGCGGTGTCGCATAGATGCATTCGATCTGATGGGGTGAGGAGCTCGTACTATGG
Source organism: Ampelocalamus luodianensis (assembly GCA_036346255.1). Taxonomy (NCBI): domain Eukaryota; kingdom Viridiplantae; phylum Streptophyta; class Magnoliopsida; order Poales; family Poaceae; genus Ampelocalamus; species Ampelocalamus luodianensis. The sequence goes on along the minus strand of CM070628.1, from coordinate 26,477,080 downwards.
GCAAATAGAGGAGATATGGGAGCTCGACACGTGCTTTTCAAGATCCCCTATTTCGGTGCCGTTGGGTCCATCTCCACGGTGAAGGTCGACAAATGCGGCATCACTACAGTGGACCTCGATCGTGTCGGATACAAAGATGAACCATTCGTCTTGGCTAACCAAGTTGTTCAAGTCTTCTATGTAACCGACCAGGCAAATAAGAAGCGTCACATAGTTCTTCATAGAAAAGAAGGATTGTCGGAGTTGAGAATATAGTGGACGAGGAAGAATACAATCAATTTAACGAGTTGCCTCCTTTGGAGGCGGCATCGGGCTCGAGGAAGAACCAGTGAGGAAGCTAGCTATATGCGTCGATCATCATGAAGGACTATATTTTAATTAAGAAATTACTCCATTGTAATTAATTTATTCCATAACATCATGTGTTATGAACTTGTAATATGTCGATGCGTATATTTTGATGTCAACGTGGAATTGTAATCGCTCTGTCCTTGTGGACCGTATATTTTGGTGCATTAAAAATTCATTTAATTTGGAAAATAGTCCGGTGCACCACCTTTCTAGAAACCTAAAAACTAAAATTTTATGGCAAATAGTCTAACACCTTTGCAAAAAGCGGTATACTCATGCCTAATCCTGCGGTCATCAACTGCGAGAAGACGGCGTAGTCGTCCCACCCTTCCACACCGCGGCGGTGCTCGTGCCGGTGGCCATCCTCAAACAGCGCCCACCGGCCAAGTGGCGGCCTTCTTCCCACGCCGCCACGGACCATGTCGCGGCGAGCCTCGCACCGCTGCACTCCGGTTGGTCTTGGCGGTCTCGCACGCCGCCGGTCGGCTCGTCCTCGACCTAGCCGATGTAGTGCTTCCCAACGTCGTGCGTCTCGGCGCCGTAGAGGAGGAGACCGAGCACGTGAGGCTGCGGCCATGTGGCGCCACGGCCGCCGTTCAGGAACATGAGGCGCGCCGCATGTCTTGGGGCGCAAGACAAGCCCGAGGCGGCGATGAAACAAGCTCGGGTTTGCCGTCGGCCGGTGGTTGACGGCTGCGAGTGGCGCTCGTTGTCGCCACTTCATCGCCTCCTCTCGCTCGGCGCCACGCGCCTCCCACGGACGTTCCTTGGACACCTTGTACAAGGCCTTGCAACTCAATATCGTACATACGAAAGTCAAGATGTTAGAATAAATAGTAATGCGTGCGCATTTATTTTGTAGGTATAAATATGTACGTCACGTTAATCGTAGGTGCATAGGTCCTCCATGGGTGAGGAGAGCTCGCGGCCACCACGGCCGACGCGATGTCGACGGCGACATCGTGAGAAAGAGCGGCGATCACCGACCTCCTCGCCTTGGTGCTGGCCATCATGCTCGCATGCTCACCTTGGCGATTCTTTGCGCACGTACTCAAAACCGTGAGGCGAAGAGGATGGGAGTTTAATCTTGGTGAATTATTAATTTTGTCTTATAAAGAACTAGGAGTAAGCGGCGTGCGAGGCGAAGAGAGCGGTTGTGCGATGGTGAGATGAAGAGACATATCGTGCGGCGCGGGAGGCGAAGAGGTAGGAAATATCACGAGCGGTTCTATCTTGGAACCGTGCAGCGATGATAATATCACGAGCGGTTCTATCATGGAACCGTCGTGATGATAATATCCGACGGTTCTTTAATAGAGCCGTGCGTGATACTAGTATATTACGAGCGATTCTTTAATTGAACCGCTCAGTGATACTTCGAAATATCACGAGCGGTTTGTAAATAGAGCCGTCAGGATATATACTATATCACGAGCGGTTGAATATAGAACCGTCGTAATATACTAGTATCACGAGCGGCTCTATTAAAGAACCGTATGTGATATTATGTTCTGACGGTTCCACGATAGAACCATCTCGTGATATTTCGTACCTCTTCATCTCCGCGCGATATGTCTCTTCATCTCACCATCGCTCTGACTCCCGATGATTTGCGTCTCTTCGTCTCACGCTCTGAATTTATTCCTTGTTTTATATAAAAGGATCATCCGCCATTGAAGATGATCATCCCACACACTTATAAGAAAGCGAAATGGCGCCTCTTCCTTGTCGCCGGCATTGATAGCCTTCTGGCCGCGCACTGCATTTGCACCTCTCTCGTCTGACTGAATCGTCTTTGCAGAAGAACACTTGTTTCAACGGTGTCTTCACTCCTCTGCCGGCCGAGAATTTGCGGAGCGGTGACGGCCACCTTCGTCGTCTTGACATCCTCCTCCACCGTGTCTTAGGGTGATCTCCCACTTTCGGCGAGTTTATCGTGTCGTCGACGTGGTCCTCCAGAATGAGGTTGCACATCTCCAAGAGGCTTGCCGTGACTTGGACCGCGTTATCGACGCAGCAAGCAACCGAATCCATCGGCCGAGACCCCTGAAGAAAGGGAAGAGAGGCTATGGGCTCAACACTTCTTGATTCTACAGTACGATGGTCTTGAGGAGACACTCGAGCAGCGTGTCGTGGTGGGCGCATTTCGCTTCGTTCACTCACGATCGGGAATCGTCCGATCCGGCGCCGTCGCCTATGAAGTATTGAAGACGGAGATAGCGACCTACCTCCGTCACTAGAAAAACTTTATTTACAAATTTTGGTTTCTACCTTTTGAAGACTGTTATCTTTTCTTAATCTTTTTGTTTAATTATATCAAAGACGGTTTAATCTTTTTGTTTAATTATGTCAGCGACGTGTGATCTTTTCTTAATCTTTTTGTTTAATGATATGACTGACGGTTTGTAAAAGAACCGTATGTGATAAGTCACTATCACAGGCGGTTCCAAATGTAACCGTCTGTAAAGTTCAACTGAGCGGCTCCTTAGGAACAAATGCGTGATGGCGTCGATATCACGAGCGGTTCGACACCAACCGCAGGATACTACGGGCGGTTCGTAGAATTAACCGTTTGTGATACCACGGCGGTTCTTATTAGGAACCGCTCGTGATAATTCGCGACGGTTCCTAATAAGAACCGTCTGTGGTGAGTAGCTATCACAGCGGTTCCAAAGCACCCACCGTGATGAGGCGTCCAGTATGACCTGTTTTGTAGTAGTGGAAGACTGGTCCTTAACTGACCTGGGTGACAACCAATAGAATCTTGGGCCTCAACCTACCCTGTTGAGTCTGTGTATAAACCTGCACCCACTAGACAACCAATTCTCCCAAATCCAAACCATCATTTTATTTTATTTCATTTTTCAAAGCATTTATAAAACCCCCATGACACACCAATGCCAAGGGTACAATTTAAACAACATTTGATTTTTGGCTGAAATTCCCCAAATCAAATATTTTTGGTCTAAGCATGGCTAAGTATATTTTTCCCAAAATGTTCTAGTTCATACTATTGCATAAACTAGGTTTTCATCTAAGGTGTCAAGGTATGTTTGAATCAATATCAAAATTAGTAGTACAAAGGATTTTAAGCATAACTATAATTTAAAACATGTATTTAAATTACATTGAATAGAAATAAACATGCAATAATAATTTGAAACATAATTTAAATAATTTGAAATATTGGGATCAACATGACCAAAGGTATAATTTGCCTTGCTTGATTATTCAATGCTCTCAAACGGTGTCGAAATCCGGTCGTCCGAAATCGTCGAAATCTATACGCGTAAACGATCCGAATTCAAATAACATTCAAATAAAATACAAATAAAATCCAAAAAATTATAAAATAAATACTAGACAGAAGATATCGACTTTATATGAATTTAGGAAGTTGAATCGACGGAATCGGAGTTCCTATGAGAGAGAACAGATTTTTGGAAGTTTTGATGTCACATGAAATGATAGAGTTCTGAATTTACTGTTCACCCAAAATTTACTATTCACCCGAGAATGGCTGTTTCGGATTTTTACGTGCAAACTGAAGCAAAAGGATTGTGTGAATGCCTTATGGACCATTTGCTAGTGAAGGAAAGAGAAAGGGAATGGAGGAATCAATGAATGACATGTGGATCCCATGTGTAAGTGACTCCATTGCTAAGGAAGGAAGAGATCAGAACACTACATAGGCTGTTACAGTGAACACACATGGAGCTAGAGGTGGCGCCGGTGAGGAAAGCTGAGGAAAAGGAGAGATGTCCGACGAACGAGCAAAATGGAACCCGGGTGATGAGGCGAAGATAATGACGTAAACGGATTTTGGGAAAAACTCACCAAGGAAGCGAGGAACGCAACATACGCGTTTCAGCGTCGTGGCTTGATATGGCCGGCGATGATTCAGTGGTCTTCGGGCAATGGTGATGGAAGCACGACGTAGAAAACGTTGAGGCGAACCTAATGCCGCAGACGGTTTGGCCAGGGGACATCGGATGGCGGCGGAACGCGACGGAGAAGACATTCAGGTTGACGTCGCCGTTCCGGGCAAACGGAGAAGAGTTAGCGAATGAGGTTTGTGGCAAAACAAAGAGGGAACTGCGGGGAACACAATGCTCTCTTTGGTTGGGGGAGGAACACGCACAGTCGCCCGGCGGCGAGGAGAAAGACGGTGACGCGGAGAATGGACCAAATAAATAACAGAAAATAAATAAAATCTAAAAATTACAAAATAAATACTGAAAATAGTAGATGAATTTAGGAGAAAGAATCAATGGATTTGGAGCTTGCATGTGAGAGAACTAATTTTTGGAAGGAATAAAATGTTTATGTATAAAGGATGAAACCCACGACTAGATAATTGCTACTGTTCATTATCTTCTCCAACTGTAACATCCCAATTTTCTGAGTTTAAAAATCTTTTAATTAGTTAGTAGTGGAAAAGTCACCATTTGAATTTTATTTTCAAAAGCTTTATACTGGACTTTACAATAAAAAACATTTAATGTGAATAATCCCAACATGAACCACAGCCAAAACTATTTTATTTGGGTTCTATGTGCTCAGTTATATTTTCTAGATTTTTTCTAGAATTTTTCTGAGTTCATTTGCTATTTTCTATTGCTTATTTGAATTTCTGGTATTTTCTAAAATTAAAAGATATTAAAATCTCAAAAATCCTTTGGGCCGAATTTCCCAAAACCACGGCCCGCTCTCTCTCTTTCTGGCCCAGCCCCGCGTGAGGCCCAGCTCCTGCGCGCGCGCCCGCTCGCGCCCTCTGACGTGTGGGTCCCACACGTCAGGTCTTCGTCCTCGCGCCAGGCTTCGTCTTCGCACGCGGCCGCGCCCGTCCGCCATTGCCGACCTCCGAGTCCCGTATCACAACGCGAGGTTTCCAACAGAACCCCTTCTAGAAAAACGCGTAGAATCTTATCCTCTATCTCCCCGCATCCTTCGAGATCAAAATCATATCCCGTTTCCGTCTCTAACTCCGTTTTTCCCGCGAGTTCATCTCGGACACTTTTAGGGTTTGCCGCCGTACGCCGCCCTAGCCCCTCCCGACCCCTATAAAAGGCACCCCCGGGTTCGCCCTCTCAACCGCAACCCAGAGCCGCCACCCTCACCTCCTCCCAAGCTTTAGCACCGCCACAATCGGAGATTTAGGGTTTTTCGTTGCCGGTCTTTTCCTCCGTTTCACGGCGACGCCGATGCCGCTCTGCCCTCGTGGTCTGCACCACCGTTCAGCGTCACCAGAGCTACCTCCAGGAGCCTTCGCCGTCGCCGAAACCTCACTGGAGCCCCCGTCCGACAAAACCCGAAGCAGCTCCATCGCTCAACTCGCCGCCGCCGCCACCGCCCTCCGATCACCCGGAGTTGCACCCAGAGGTTCGCAATAGCACCCTCTACACGGCGGTACCACTCACCGCTGGCGAAGCCCCGCCGTTCGCCGTTGCCGTAGGGATCCGAGCGTCGCCGCCCTCGCCGTAGCCTTGTCAGCCTACAGCCTGCGTGTCACCTACGTGGCATCCACGTCGGTGCCGCGTCAGCACCGAGTGGCTCAGTCCACCGGATCCCAAGTCCCGAGGCTCGGTAGACCTAGTCTACCGTGAGCCTTGAGACTGACATGTGGGTCCCACATGTTAGTATTTTCTTTTAATTTCTTTTATTTTTGAAATCCCTGTGCTGACGTCGCACTGCGCAATAATCCGATTTTTCTGTTAAGAAATAATTTGGAAATTCTGGAAAATCCAATTTAGGGTTTTTCTTTTAGATTTAATCTTCCAGAGCTCATAACTTTTGAATCCGAACTCCGATTGAGCCCATTCAAATTCGAAAATTTATCTAAATTCAAGCTCTATTTATTTGAGATTTTTATTTAATTTTTGGAGCTAGTTTTGCCTCTGTTATTTATTTATTTATTTATTTATCTCGTTTGCAAGTAGACGTCGATTCGTTAGGGAATTTTGGAGAAGAAGGAGCACCCCAAGAGCAAGACCAATACATAAACCTTTTCCAAGGCAAGTCATACCTTTGATCATCTTGAACCCAGTTTTCAAATTACTTTGTTTCAAGTATTGCATTCTATTTTAATTGTTTATTTAAATGCTTTTGGGCATAGTTATTATCCAATTTGTTAATACACCTTGGTCTTGTATGTCATATTTCCTTGTCACCCTAGATTGGTTTATTAGTTGGTAATATTATAGCACCAACGTGGGTTGGTTAGATGCGAGTACAAGTGTTTAGCCATGCTACATGTCTCACATCTCATGTAAGTTGCAAATATTAAATTTGACTAAGTGGCTATGGAACTTTGTGTAAAACTGTGTGTGCTATGTGTTATTACTTCGTGATAGCATGTGTTGCACTAAAAACCAACTGGGTGGGAAAGGATTTAGACTGAGGCAAGTGGTGGATACTTTGTGACATGGTGGAAGCTTTGTGCATGGGAATAATGATCTTTGTGGCATAGTTAGAAAATGGAAGTCTTGCCTTGGTCAATTAAGGACTTAACTTTGTGCGCCATTGAATCGAGCCTCATCAGACGACCACATGCCTGATGGGACGGGCCTAACTTAGTAAGTTATGGATTCTCGACATTGATGTCCAGGTGGATAGGTTAGGCTTTGTGACAGGGTGGAGGTGTAACTACTTGGTGGTTGCATCGCGGGACGATTCGTCGCATCCCTGTCCAGCGGTGTGTGTTAGACTAGTATTCTCTGTGAAGCTGGTCTAACGGGAAAGCACATCGGGGATGTCAATGTTTGAGATGAAGTTTCCGAACTGTTTTGTTACGATGAGTGCTAGCTACACTAGTTGTATCTTGTGGGTAAAGTGTACAACCTCTGCAGAGTGTTAAATCAATCTATTCGAATAGCCGCGTCCGCGGTCATGGACATGCTCGGGGATTTCACACGAGGGGTAGTTTTCATAAAATGTTGGAATGGGAGCTATGTGATCTAAGTCATGTGGCTATGTGAAATAATCTTTGTGGAAAATAACTACCACTAGCGACTCATTAATTAATATCTCCCAAAGTACTAAATCAAAAGAGGTCCCATATCCCTCTAGTGTGGTTAGCATGCAAATATCGCTTGACTTAGTGACACAAGTAACTCGGTCCTTGATGACCCAGACACCATTTCATTCACACCAAAAGATCACACCATCACACCAATGTGCCCAAGTCTAAAATATTTTATTTTCGGTTTTAAGCTTTACAAAATAACAAAGCACAAGGTGCTGAACATAATGTAATTGTAAGATTTGTGTGATCAAGGTCATCGACTAAGTCGACAACCACCCAATTCTACCGGTAACTAAGCATTGCTAAGCATCAATTCGTAAATACAATAAAAGAGCATAAATCATTCACCGGGCTCTAATTCACCAGTGAGAATATTAACTTAGGTTAGTGGCAGGGAGGGATCATTTCAGGGAAACAATACATTAGGATTAGCTACCTCTAAACGACAAAATTATCTTTGACACAAAGAAGCATGCATACATATTCTTTACAAACAAGATATTAGACTTTAAAAGTAATGGGATCAATATGATCAAATGAATGCTACATCTGCTTGCCTTGCTGGAGATCACTTGATTGCTGCAGATCACTCTCGTACTCAACAATTTCTTCGGAACCTATCACAATAACGAGAAAATCCAATAAAAACGACGAACACTGAAAAAGACTCAAAATTCAAAGTCAACCAAAATCTAAAATTTACACAGCAAGTAGAGCATGATTTTAAATGAATTTATCAACAAGAATTATTCAATTTGGACTAAGCATGCAAAAGTTATGGACTAAACAGTTTTGATATGTTGGAAAATCCTAATTTAAATGCTTCTGTTACTGTTCATTACATAAATTTCTAGAAGGTTGGTGAACGTAAAATTTTTATAGTAGACAGAGCATAACATTCTAAGACTAGCAAAATTGGGTTATCATGATTTTTCTAAGTTGTGGCAATAGTGCATAATTGATTTCAGAGGCAAAGACTACATTAAAACCTATCCTACACTAAAGCATGGCAAAAGAGGAACCTAACACATTTTAGTTTGCTCGATTTGGAGTTATAGAGAATTACTTATGTATTTTTCAAGTTAAAGGAATTTTTAGAGCAATAATTAAAGCTAAACAAGTGAATAACCTACACACTTTTCTGGTACAAAACAAGGTTCAAACACATTTTTAGATTAAAGTCCAGACAAAATAAGAACTAACAAAATTTGAATCAGCCGAAAAGGAGTTAAAATGAATTACTTACAAATTTTCTAAGTTTAAAGCAATTAACAGTTCACAATAAAAGGATTCTCATAGTTCTTTAATACCAACCCAAAGCGGAGAACTTGGGCCGTTGGATTTAGATCTGATGGTCCAGATCTACGAGGGGAGGTCCTAAAGGTTAAGATCTAAGTTAAGGGAGGTCCTGATGGCTAAGATATGACAGAGGGAGGTCCCAACAGTCAAGATCTAAACTGAGGGAGATCCTGACGGCTAATATCTCACAGAGGGAGGTCCCAATGGTCAAGATCTAAGCTGAGGAAGGTCCTGACGGCTAAGATCTCACAGAGTGAGGTCCTAACAGTGAGATCTACCCAGGAGAGGTCCTAAAGGTTATCTTTACATAGCCCACGGGGGTGGTCTTTTACAAAGAGGACCCAGAGGGTGACCTTTGCAAAAGTCCAAGGGGTGGTCTTAGGGGAGGTCTGAGAGGATGGTCCTAGTAAAAGACTAGGGGGTGGTCTCGACGGCACAGATCTGCACGGAGGAGGTTCAGGACGGCCAAGATCAATAAGGGGTGGTCCTGAAGGTTGTCAAAGGGTGTGGTCTAGCTTACGACAACAGGACCTCAGTACCACCCGGTTTCACTCGCCGGCTCAACGCCGGCAATGAGAACCTCACCGGCGCAAACATGGGCACCACTAGGCGCACAATAGTCTTGCACACCCACTGGGCCCACTCTCAACGGCAGCGGTGGCGACCTAGAACCACGGCGAGCCGGAGAAGGGCGGCGGTGCAAACACAGCAAAAAAAATGAAAAGCAAAAAGGAGCTCCGCAGTGGTTCAAGGAAGCGAGTGCCAAGCTTCTAGGGATTACCAAGAAGCTACCTGAGGGTTGCAGAGACAAGGAGATGGTCGGAGCAGCTCCGGCGACGATGAACCGCGCCGATTCTGAGGAACCGTGCCGGTTCTGAGGAACCGCGCCGGTTCTGAGGAAGACGACGTGGAGAAGCCAGTCTGAGCAAAAAGAACACAACTGGGTGGTAGGGTTAGCTCCATTATGACTCACAGATGGACCATGAGCATTTAATTGAAGAATGAAGCACCTTACCGGAGATGGGGACGAAAGCGATGAACTTCGACCGAAAGAGGGCAAATCCAAAATTAGTTGCTTCCTGTTAAGGCAAACCAAAATTGGATTAGGGGTTTTGATGAAGGTGTTGAGGGCTCAAGGAGAAGCAAAAGATTTACAAAAGAACCCCTGGGACGCCGAAGACGAAGAAGCTTGCTTACGGCCGTCAATGGCGATTTTAGGGTTTTTGGCGATTGAGCTCAAACAAGTAGAGAGGGAGCTTGGTTAAGCAAGGTAGGTGTTTAAAGGAAGACAAGGGAGAGCTCAATGTCTACTTATAGCCGAAGGAGCGAGGAGAAGTGCAATGGCACCCCACGGTGGTCAAGCCTGCTATGGACACGCCGAGAGGATGGGAGTAGGTTGAAGGAGGACTTCGGGGGCGAAAGGTACTGGCGCGCATTTAATGCTCTGTGGCAAAGAGCCGTTTAAAAGACTCAAGGATGTGACAAGGCTCTGCTCCTCCTCTGCCATGGTGCTCATGCGCGAGGAAGGGGAAGAACAAGTGCGGTGAGGGCCCACCAGTCAGAGAGAGAAGCTAAAGTGGCTCGAGTCAAAACACACGAGTGGGTTGAGTCAAGTCAACAGACACAGACCCAAACTCATCAACGGTTGGATTAGAAACGAACTGCCCAAATTACTTGGAAGTGGTCATAGACGACTTAGATCTGTTGAGGGTGGTCCTGGATGGCTCAGATCACTATAAAGTGGTCATGAGGATCACAGAGGGTGGTTTTTGTAAAATGACCAAGAGGTGGTCTTTGCAACAAGACACGAGGTGGTCGTGACCAAGGGTGGTCTAAACGAGGGGGGGTCCGATCAAAAGTGGACGGTCACAATTGAAAGAAATAATCAGAGGTTCGGTCGCAACGAGCAACGAGGGCAGTTGGATCAGGATCGAACGGCAAAGAAGAACGAGCGCGAAAAGAAGGTCCGAATGTTCTCGCGAACGTGGACCACGGCAAATCCAACGGCTCCCAGCGCACACGCCTATTGAACTGGCCCGCGGTGCGGTTAGTTGGTTGGGCTCAACTCGGTGGACTAGGTTGGCTAGGGTTTGAATTCAAGCTAAAAACTTTGAAGAAATTTTTAGAGGTAGCAGACTAACTCAAAAAATTCTAACATTTTTACAGGAGAGTGCTGACTCTAGGATTGACCTTGTGTAAAATTTCCAGGCGTTTTTATGTAGAGCATTTTTCTCTAGAAATTCTGCAAGGTTCTGGTTTAGGGTTTGACCAAGAGTCAAACTGGTTTGACTGCCCTCTTAAAATTACCAAATAATTTCTAAAAATTATGAAATTTTTCAGAGGAGTCACACAACATCCCTAGAACAAAGAAAAATATTTTCAGAGGATGATCCCAAGATTAACCAGAAGAGTTTTCAAAGGATCAAGGCTTAGGTTAAAAGAGGCTTGTGATTTTGAATTTCCAAAATTCCTCTACAAAAATTTTCAGAACATTCAAACAACAACAATATGCAGGAAAAGTTTTAATTTCTACACATTTTCTTACATTTAAAACACAAGCTAAGAATTGGGATGTTACAAATCTCCCCCCTTTACAAGAATCTCGTCCCGAGATTCCGTTCACTAGGAACAGAAAGGCGGGTAGAAAGACTTAGTCGCTTTGTCAAAATCCAAACTTCTTCCCAAAGACTAACCAACTTAACCTTCACTCAACACTACTATTGTCTTATCGATTCTGGTTCAGCCACTTCTCATTGTTGTCCATCCAATTAAAACCCACCAATCATAGTTGGACTATAGCAACCAACCTCAATCTATCTTTCCATAATTTATACATTAACTACTGAACTGCTTGTTTAGCAGAAAACTTCCCAACCATTATAATCTTAGATTTGGTTTGATCCCCAAAAGGCCACTGACTTACTTCAAAACTTCAACAACCCATAAGTGAGCACAAACAACTATTGATGTACTCATACAACTATTGATGTACTCATATTTTGATCACAATTCTAAGGATACTTCATACCCTAATCAAAACCCCTATACTGCTCACCTATTTTATCATACATGTTTTCCAAATTTTTATCATAGGGTATCTCCCACACTTCCAACTCGTGAGCATTAGAGATTTGTACTTCATTGTTCATAATCCACCAATTGACATGTATTATCAGCCATTTATCTTCCATTGGTTGTTTCCAGCAAGTTTCCTCTCAACAATTCAATTCTTAAAAGAGGGCACCTCTATGCATGATCCAAAACATCTCCAAGCAAGGCCTCTCTATTTCGGATTTTCAATCCCTTTTGGCAGCATGATCAGACCACTTGTAGTAACTTATCCATCAAATACTTACAAACAATCTTTTAAGGTCCACTCCACTTACTTACTATAGGATCTAAACCACCACCAAAACAATATAATTATCTTGGGCTGATAAATACATATCCTTCATTCATAGTCAACCACATTCTAGCGAGTTATACTGTCAAGATGATCCTACCTCCAAAGTGATCTTGCAATTCACTCATGATTAGGGATGGCAATCGTGCCTGATTACCCATGTGCCCATGGGCGAATACCCTAATGGAGGCGGGTATGAGCGTCTTTCTTTACCCACAGGCATAGAAACAGGCACAATTTTTGCCCATCGGGTAAACGGGCTCTGGCATGGGTAAGCTTCACCCGTGCCCGCTTCGCCCGATTACCCGCAACCTACACTGACAGGTGGGGCCACTATCTAGAACCCTAGTCGCTCGGTCAAATTGCTCCAAGACCCAGCCTCCCCCTCCCAGCCCACTTCCCACTTCCCCATGTGCTCTTCCTCCGGTCCTCCCCCAGTCCCCTCCCAGCCAACCGCCGCCGCCGCCGTCACCCATCCTCCTCCCGGCCAGCCACCCAAGAACACCAGATCCTCCGCCCCCGTTCGGAACTCCAGATCCGCGGCCCCGCTGCTGGTCTAGTGCCCCTCTCCCTTTGGCCCAGTGCTGTCACCTTGGTCCCCTCGCTGGTTTCCCCCGGTCCACACGCATGTCCAACTGCACCCCTATGCCCGCGCCTCTCTGCACCCAACTTGGCCCCGGCTCTGGCTGGAACTCCTCCCGGTGCCGCCTCCGGCCGGGCTTCGCGCGCTCCTGGCTCGCCCTCGTGGTTCCTCCCCTGTACCTCCGGCGGTATGCGCTCGCGCTCCTCTCTACGCTGCCGTGTGACGACCCGCCTTGGTTCCCTTTCTCCCTTAACCCAATTTCTTTTTATTTCGGTTTTTCAAGCTCTGACTTGATTCATTTTATTTGTGTTGATTGATGTTTGGTTGATGCTCATGTATGATTACAACTTTACTATTGTAGTTTTGAACTAGATTAAAGTTCATGAACTAACAGTGGGGTTCACAGCTTCCCCATGTACAACATTATTCTCCATTGCCACATGATGCGAGATCAGATGCTCCTCAACTGGAGTAGGATATGGTAATGTTGAAAGTGTCAATGCACATGGAATTAATTCTTTTTATTAAAGGAAATGCAAAAGATCCTTTACCTGTTTTAGCAACAGAGCCAGCATTCTGATTGCTTTCATTTTCTTGATTAAAGATGACTGAAGTTAAAGATGGGGTTAAAGATCCAGGATTCTTGATTAACAGTGGGGTTCATAGATCCTTTTCTTGATCTAACAAGGAAGAATGATTGCTTAAACCTACGACAAATGCCATCAAATGTAGTTAAATATCCAACATTCTGATTGCTTTCATTTTCTTGATTATTAGTTGTTGAATGTGTGATGCTCTATTGGTATGTGAATTGTGCATTGTGCATTGTTTGTGTGATGAGTATGCCCACGGACGACGGGGCGTTTTTCGCGGGTAAATGGGCATGCCCGCGGGCGATGGTACCCGTGGGCGACGGGCATGGCGAGGTTTTTCGCCCGTTGTCCTTCGTGGGCATGCCTGTGGGGGAAAATCGGGGTCGCGGGCATGGGTATGGACAAGCAATATCCGTACCCGCCGCACCCGATTGCCATCCCTACTCATGATCCAACAGCCTGACTTACTTACCTTATCTTAGTTAAATTACCTATAACCGCTGTCTCAACCCGAATTAATAGCATCGGACCAATGTCTTTCAGACAGAAACTATTACTCCTCAAGTGTCAATTAAATCCAACCACCATAATTATTTATTCCCAATCAATCCCATAACACTATCCCAGGGGTAATCATTACTATACGCATAACCTGTCATTTAATTCTCAGGTGCCTATTTAAGGCTAACTACTGGGATCAGTTATTCCCCAATTGGTTCCATACTACTGTCCATGGGACAACCATTTCCCCAAGGATTAAATTCTTATCTAACTCCTCAAGGTCACATGCTACCCGACCAATTTATTACCTAATCAATTCCCAACTCCAGAAATTTTATAACCTAGTTATATACTCAATGGCATACATGCAGTTCTCAATCTACCCCCATAAGTATCTACCAATTAATTATCATAATTATCGAAAGGAAGTGCCTAAAGATCCAAGGCCGTCACACAATTCACAAAGCACCAATCAGTTCTGGGCACAATAGCATCCTTTTCAGTTGATTGAGGAAGGAAGAGGCTACTGCCCAAAACAGAGTCTTACACAACATACCTAACTGAACAGGTGCTATCCTATCACACTTTATAAGGACCGTTATTAGTTGGATACAACCTCCAGCCACGGTCTTTTCCACACACCTAGATGTAGTCATGTCTGTTGAAGTTCACAGGTAACTCGTCCAGAAGATGAGCTCTAGGTGATCCGGTGTCCAGTGGGGACAAAGGGTTGAAGAGACGTCTCGGGGATCCTAATAAAGAAACATGACCTTCCAAAGGATCGGGCCTCCGATTGCGAGGAAATCCTGCCGTTATGCAGACTTGGCGGTGCGATCCATAGACAGGCCATGGCCCTGTCACTTCCGGAAGTCGAAATCCGGGTGGTGCCGCAGCAGCTGGGGAGGTCTCATTGGCACCAAAAAGCACATTGCGAGGAATACAGTTCAAGCTGACCCCGATCCTGAGGTATTCCTGGGCCTCCCTAAGACGGCGCCGAGTTTCCAACAGCTCATACACATTGCAGCGATGGATTTGGTCCATGATATGGACCAACCTCGCCAACTGGCGTACTTGAGGGTCTTCTCCGAACTGAATCTTAGCGAATGTGTTAAAATCCACTCCAGGACCTCTTTGTCGGAAATGTTCATAGGGTGGTTGAGACAATTCCGTCAAGTCATGACGAAGTTGGCTCATAACCCTGCTGGCCGCTTCCTGAATGGCCATAGCTTCGGAGGTGGCATGAACATGGAAGCAGTACGGGATATTGCCGGTCACTTGTCTTGCGATGACGTTGACCACGCAGCGATACTCTTCCATTCCAGGTCCTCGGTCCCGGCAGTAGATGGCATACTCTAGGTGGTAGGTGAAGTTGGCACGCCACATCATATCTCGCAGCAGTGTGGGACACTCGTTCACGTACTCCGCACGTGTCTCCTTGGCCAAATACCAGCTGCCCATCTACCGCATACAAGGACAAGGTAGGTGAGCAAAAAAAGTTAGTGAATTCAACCGAAAGTTGGGGGGTGGGAAAGGACACCAGGATGGATAAGGACCAAACCCGAAAACTTAGACGCGCAAGATAGAAAAAGGGACACTATTGAGTAGGGAAAAGAGATATTACCCTACCCCAATTGCAAACATAAGCAGGGAATGAACTCCAAAGGATCGCAAAAGGCACAAAATCAGCACAAAAAGCATCAAGACACAAGATCAACCTCCCGATATGACTAACTCGTACTGAAAGAATGAGCAATCGGTTGGGAAGAACCAAAATTAGAGCACAACTCAAATCTAACACGCCCAAAAAGCAGGGTAAAACCAACTAAGAGGGGTGTTAGCTACTTAGCTAATTAATATCACTTCTTACCCTTTTATTCCCACAAGTTTTAGTTGAATTAACCTATCATTTTCGACCTTAACTAAACACTAAGAGCTTTTTGTCCAGAAATGCATTCTTGACTCCAAGATAATCTTGTCCACTTCCAGAAGCTTCTAATCTTCATTCTAAAGGCAGCCACACTTCAAATTACAACTCTCATTAGTTTCCCCCAAAACCAATTTAATCGATAACAACTAGCTTTGAAAGAAGGAGAGGAAAAACAACCGTTTCAAATCAAACAAGAACAAGGTAAGGTGAGCAAGGTAAGATAGATAAGGAGTAAAATCTGAGAACTTACTTAAGTTTTCATAAATCATTTGATATTTTGAAACTAAGTTTTTTAAAATATCCTAAATACGATCAAGCTAGGGGTTGCTACGGTCAGTATGGCTCTAATACCAAGCTTTGTGAGACCCTGGGGTATTTAGCTTGTAATGCTTAGTCTTTCCTTGACTCTAGCATCACAAACAAAATATCTCGTGTCTTGGGAAAATGTATACTTTTCAGAATTGCAGTATACATACCCTTTTACAAAACAATGCATCAATTCCATACAAGCTCTATACAATCGAACTAAAGCTTTACAAGCAAAAGACATACAATATAGTTATTACAAAAGAGAGGCGACCGACCAAGAACAAGATAAAGAGCTAAACAAATAGCGGAAGCAAAATGCCATAAGATGGCTATGAACAAGAGCCAACGGGTTTGCCACACACCCACAAGGCAATCCGACCGGACCGCCAAGCTAGTCGTCCACACCGCAACAAAACACACAAAAGTCGATCCCTTGGGGATCAACCTCCTCTACAATAATTAAGCAATGCAAATGAGTACAACAATGTACTCGCAAGACTTATGAGTAACAAACTTAGATATTACTACATGCAAGCTTAATCAAATGGAGAGGGCTAAAGGATCATTTTCAGCATAAATCAAATTTTATTTGCAATAAGTAATAGATTGGAAGCAGTTTTAACAATCTGATTTTATTTGCTCAAAAAACAGTAAGATAATAAGTAGTAACACAAAGACATCCTAGAGATGACTAATCCAATATCCATCCCAACAATAGCATGAATTACCCATTCGTATCACCCACATCAAGTTTTAATGAAAAGTTATAGTCTAGTTCTTGCACGACCTTACCAAGCATGTCTATAACCTAGGACGAGACTATTCGAATAGTGTGAACCCTGTAGGGGTGTACCAATGTACCCACACTTCAGACCGCCTTTTTTGCCAAGCTATTAAGCACACTTCCTTTGGTATGCTGGCACGGCTAAGTCCTACGAGACATTTTCGATGGATTGTTTTAATTAAGAGTCGCACGTATGGGGATTAACCCTTAGTGAACTACCGTTACGGGCTCCCACTAAGGACTCACACGTTGAGTTGGAGACACCGGCCCAGCCGAAGCAACTCCGGGTGCTCCTGGGTATGGAGAACCTAGAAAGGAACCCATCCCTCTCATCCCAAAACAAACATTTTTCTCTATAACTACCACAAGCGACTCATTAATTAATACCTCCCAAAGTACTAAATCAAGAGAGGTCCCATATCCCTCTAGTGTGGTTAGTATGCAAATATCGCTTGGCTTAGTGACACAAGTAACTCGGTCTTCGATGACCCGGGCACCATTCCATTCACACCAAAAGATCACAAGGTGCTGAACATAATGTAGTTGTAAGTTTTGTGTGATCAAGGTTATTGACTAAGTCGGCAACCGCCCAATTCTACCAGTAACTAAGCATTGCTAAGCATCATATCGTAAATACAATAAAAGAACATAAATCATTCACCGGGCTCTAATTCACCAGTGAGAATATTATCTTAGGTTTGTGGTAGGTGTGAACAAGTTTAGGGAAACAATGCAATAGGATTAGCTACCTCTAAACGAAAAAATTAACTTTGACACAAAGAAATATGTATACTTATTCTTTACAGACAAGATATTAGAATTTAAAAGTAATAGGATCAATATGATCAAATGATGCTACATGTGCTTGCCTTTCTGGAGATCACTTGATTGCTGTAGAGGATCACTCTCGTACTCAACAATTTCTTCGGAACCTATCGCAAGAACGAGAAAATCTAATAAAAACGACGAACACCGAAAAAGACTCAAAATCCAAAGTCAACCAAAATTCATGGAATTTACACAGCAGGTAGAGCATGACACAAAACAAGGTTCATACACAATTTTAGATTAAAGTTCAGTTCAACAGGACAATGACAAAATTTGAACCTCTCAAAAAGGAGTTAAAATGAATTAGTTATGAAGTTTTTAAATTTAAAACAATTAACAGTTCACAGATAAAAGATTCCAGGAATTACGTATTACTAACCCAAAGTGGAAAAACCTGGGCCGTTGATTTTCAATTGAACGGCCCAAACGCGAGGGCCGATCGGAATGCGCACAGTGCCCCACAGAGCCAACCGTTGGAATAGATCCAACGGTCCACCGTGGAGGAGACTTTCGGACCTCCCAAAAGCTTCAACAAACCTGGGCCGTGGAGCTAAAAAGGGACGACTCAGATCAAGGTCATCTTCGGAGGTCCGAAAGTTCACGAGATCTGAACCACAGATCTAGAAATGAACGGTAATAGGTGATTGGAACGTTATAACTCCGAACGCGCTGAGGAGGTCTAGACCGTTGGATTTAGATCTGACGGCCTAGATCTACTCAGGGAGGTCCTAAAGGTTAAGATCTAAACTGAGGGAGGTCCTGACGACTAAGATCTCACAGAGGGGGGTCCTAACGGTCAAGATCTACCCAGAGGAGGTCCTGAACGACAAGATCTAAAAGAGGGGAGGTATTGAACGACTAAGATTTACAAGAGGAGGTCCTAGATGGCTAGGATTTATAAGAGAAGGTCCTGGAGGTTTCCTTTACAAAAGACCCAGGGGTGGTCTTTTGCAAAGAGGACCTCGAGGGTGGTCTTGAGGGTTGTCTTTGTAAAAGACCAATGGGGTGGTCTTTGCAAAAACACCGAAGGTGGTCTGGGGTGGTCGTAGGGGAGGTCTTTGGGAAGGTCTTTGGAAAGATCTTTGTAAAAAGACCAGGGGTGGTCTTGATGGCCCAGATCTGCCCGGAGGAGGTCCGAGACGGCCAAGATCGATACGAGGTGGTCCTGAAGGTTGTCAAGGGGTGGTCTAGCCTACGACAACAGGACCTCAGTACCACCCGGTTTTGCTCGCCGGCTCGCCGCTGATGACTCTGGCCACAGCGGCGCAACCCAAAGGCGGCAAAATGCTCGCAATAACATTGCGCGCACTCTGAGGATACTTTTGACGGCGGAGCCGTGCCAGAACGTCAGTGAGCTGGAAAACGGCAACGATGACAAACATGGCCAAAAACGAAGAGTGAAAAGGGAGCATCGTAGCAGTTCAGCGAAGTAGGTGCCAAGCTTCTAGGGGCTACTAGAAGGTTACCTTAGTACGGAGAGGTCCAGAGGTGGAAGGAGGGGCTCCGACGACGTAGGACCTTGCCGGCGCTGAAGAAGAAGAAGTGGAGGAGGACAACCTGAGCAAAAAGAGAGGGACCAGATCACCCCAATAGCTTCAATAGAACTCACAGAAGGTCCATGAGCAAGTAATGGAAGAGCCGAGGTGCTTACTGGCACTAAGGAAGAAATGGGCGGTTTCGGCTGAAGAGGTCCAAAACTCAAAATTGGGCAGCTCCTGTGAAAGCAACCCAAAATTAAGTTAGGGAAAACGGCCACAGTGATTAGAGACTCAAGGTGAAGCAAAAAGATTGCCAAAAGAACCCTTGGAGCACTGTCGCCACCGAGGAGCTCCACGGTCCAATAATGGCGAAAAGGGGGCTTTCTGGTGTTTTGAGCTCAACAAGCAAAGAAGGAGCAAGCTAGAGCTGGAAAAGGGTCCAAGGAAGGGTTCAAGGGATTTTTATAGCCGAAGGAGCAGAGATCAAGTGAGGGCAAAGCTCAAGGATGAGCTCGGTTCATGGCTCTGCCATGGACAAGTTGAGGCGACGGGGGCAGCTAAGAAAGAAGACTTTGGTGGCGAAAGCTGATCCGCATTTAATGCTTAGCGGCAAAGAGCCATTTGAAGGACTCCAAGGAGGTGACCCTGCACTGCCTCCTCTGCCATGGTGCATGCGCACGGTGAAGAAGATGACCATGTCCAGAGGTGGTCCCACCTGTCAGCGAGCCAAGCCAAAGTGGTCAGATCCAAAACACACGAGTGGGTTAGGCTGAGTCTGATTCGAACCCAAACAGAAAAGGTGGACTTAGGGTTTGAAATTGAGCTGAAAACTTTGAGGGATTTTTAGAGGTAGCAAACTAACTCCAAAAATTCTGAAATTTCTACAGGAGCTTGTTGACTCTAAGATTGACCTTGTATAAAATTCTCAGAAGTTTTTATGCAAAGCATTTTTCTCTAAAAATTCTACAAGGTTCTGATTTAGGGTTTGACGAGGGTCAACAGGTTTCACTATCCTCTTAAAATATCCAAATAATTTCTAAAAATTGTGAATTTTTTTTAGAGGAGTCACACAACCTCCCTAGAACTAAAGAAAATTATTTCCAGAGGATGATCACAAGATTTGACAAGGATTAAAAAAGAGTATCATGACTCCAGTCAATTGGGAGATTGAAGTTTTTGAATTCCACAATTACTTTACAAGAATTACAGAAAAGTTCAAAAACAACAAGATGCAAGAAAAGTTTTAAATTCTACACATTTTCTTACATTTGAAACACAAGCCAAGATTTGGGATGTTACAGAGTATGTCTTTCAAAACTTGGTTGACTCGTTCTGTCTGGCCATTAGTTTGGGGATGGTAAGCTGAGCTGAAGGAAAGATAATTTCCCATAGCCTCTTGCAAACTATGCCAAAATCGAGAGGTAAATAGAGACCCACGATCTGACACAATCGTCTTCGGCACACCGTGCAGACTCACGATGCGGGCTATGTAGAGATCCACCAAGACACTTACACGAAAGTCAGTCTTAACAGGAAGGAAATGTGCTACCTTAGTCAACCAATCAATGACAACCCAAATGGCATCTTTCCATGAAGATGTACGGGGTAGACTGGTGATAAAGTCCGTGCCAACAGAATCCCACTTCCACTCAGGCACTGGCAAAGGCTGAAGCAAACCTGTTGGGCACTGATGCTCGGCCTTTACACGATGACACACGTCGCACTCGGCAACGAACTTTGCGATCTTGCGCTTCATTCGGGTCCACCAAAATCTTTGCCGGAGACTTGATACATCTTTGTGGCCCCGGGATGAATGGACAAAGAAGAATCATGGGCTTCGCGGAGAACCAACTCCCGCAATTCCATGACCTTCGGAACCACAAGGCGTTGCCCGAACCATACAACACCAAGTTCATCTTCCGAGAAGCACTTGGTTGTACCGTTCTTGACATTTTGCTTGATTCGGTTCATTCCAATGTCCAATTACTGAGCAGCCTTGATCTGATCTACCAAGGTTGGTTGCACAACCAAGGCAGCGAGAGAACCCTGCTCAACTACTCCCAAGTTGAGACGCTGAAATTCTTCAAGGAGGGCGGGCGGCTGCTCCTGGAGCAACAAGTTATTGCAATGCGCTTTTCGACTACGTGCATTGGCAACAACATTAGCCTTGCCCGGATGGTAGTGAATACCCATATCATAGTCTTTGATCAACTCCAACCACCTTCTCTGCCTGAGGTTCAGATCAGGTTGAGTGAACAAATACTTCAAACTTTTGTGATTCGAATACACTTCACAACTATTACCGACCACGTAATGTCGCCAAATCTTAAGTGCATGGACCACAGCAGCAAGTTCCAAGTCATGGGTTGGATAATTGAGTTCATGAGGTCTCAACTATCTTGATGCGTAGGCCAATACCTTGCCTTCTTGCATCAGAACACACCTGAGTCCTCGACGAGAAGCATCGCAAAAGATGTCAAAACTCTGGTGGACATCGAGGAGAACGAGAACTGGAGCGGTGGTTAATCGCTTTTTGAGTTATTGGAAACTCTTCTCGCAATCCGCGGACCACACGAACTTCTGGTCTTTCTTGAGCAACTCAGTCATCGGCTTCGCGATCTTGGAGAAATCCTTGATAAAGCGGCGATAGTATCCTGCTAAACCAAGAAAACTCCTGACCTCGGTTACCGACTAGGGCTGACCCCAAGAGAGTACATCGCTGACCTTGCTAGGATCCACAGCTACGCTTCCTACTGAAATAACATGGCCCAAGAATGCCACTTCCTTGAACCAAAACTCGCACTTGCTGAACTTTGCATACAGCTGGTGCTCACGCAGCTTTCCCAACACAAGCTTCAAGTGCTCAGCGTGTTCTTCATCGTTCTTGGAGTAGATAAGAATATCATCGATGAAGACCACCACAAATTTATCCAAATATTCCATGAAAACCGAGTTCATAAGGTTCATGAACAGGGCAGGAGCATTGGTAAAGCCGAAAGACATGACGGTGTACTCGTACAAACCGTAACGAGTAGAGAAAGCCGTCTTGGGAATATCTTCAGGTCTGATCCTTACTTGATGATATCCCACTCTTAGATCAATCTTGGAGAAAACTTGAGCTCCGATCAATTGATCGAAGAGGTCATCGATACAGGGCAAAGGATACTTGTTCTTTACCGTTACTTCATTAAGCGGACGGTAATCAACGCACATGCGCAAAGTATTGTCCTTCTTCTTTACAAAGATTGCTGGACAGCCTCAAGGAGATGAGCTAGGGCGGATGAAACCCTTCTCTTGAAGCTCACCAAGTTGCTTCTTCAACTCCACCAACTCATTCGGAGGCATCCGGTAAGGCCTCTTTGAAATCGGGGCGGTACCGGGCGCCAACTCGATAACGAACTCGAGGTCTCGAACTGGTGGCATCCCAGACAATTCTTCGGGGAAGACATCGATGAAATCACATACCACAGCAACTTCAAGGATATCTGGAGCCGACTTCGCTTCAAGTGTGAAGAGATGCGGTCCTTGTAGCTTCAGCGAAAAACCAACTTGCTCGCTGGAGGGACTTGTGAGGTAGACACACTTCTTGGTGCAATCGATTTGACCCAAATGCTAGGATAACCAATCCATACCAAGAATTACATCAAGGTCACTGAATTGAGGAGGATAAGATTTGCCAAAAATCCCACCCCCTCGATCTCAACAGGAACATCCCGACATTCTAATTCAGCTATCAACTCCGAACCCAGAGAGCGAATGAGCAAAGGGATAAGCAGAGGAGCAAAAGGAAGATCACCCACAACAGCAAAAGACTTAGATACAAAAGAATGAGAGGCTCCTGAATCAAACAAAACAGTAGCAGGACAAGAATTAACAAGAAGCGTACACAACACGACGTCAGGTGCCTCCGCGACTTCCTCAGCTAAGATGTGGTTGACGTGGCCGCTTCCCATGCTCGGGGTCTTCTGGGTCGCCTTCTGATCCTGAGAGTGATCACTCCCTTGCCCGCATCCTCCATTAGGACGAGGGGCCGCTCCAGTCTTCTTATGGCAATTATTCGCATAATGGCCCTTGTTGTTGCAAAAGAAGCAAGTGACTTTGGCAGCTGGATTGCGGAGGCCACCTTGCTGACTCGAAGGCGCACGTGGCTGAAACACGGCCTACGGAGGGTGAGGTATAGGTGCCAAAGGCCTCGGTGGTGCTGAAGCCTAAGAACGAGACACCGGGCTTGCCCGATGCGAGGACGAAGAAGGTTGGCCCTTGTAGACTTCTGGGCCTCCCACTTGCGCTTATGGGACTCTCCCAACGCTCTGGCCTTGTGCTCAACAACAACGGCCTTGTCGACCAAGGTCTGAAAGTCAGGGAAGTCCATAATAGATAGTTTGTCCTACAGCTCCTCGGACAAACCATCCATGAACTTCTCCTGCTTGGCCTCATCAGTGGCCACCTCTCCTGGAGCATAATGAGCCAAGTGGTTAAACTCGTATAAATACTCCGTCACCGATTGGCGCTCTTGCTTGAGTGCAAGAAACTCCTTCTTCTTGAGCTTCATTAAGCCGACGGGGATGTGAGCCTGACGGAAGGCTGTACAGAACTCCTCCCAAGCAATGACGTGGCCTGCAGGCTGCATGGCGAGAAAGTTCCCCCACCAAGAAAATGCTGCCCCTTCCAGCTGATGGGATCCAAAGAGTGCCTTCTCTTGATCTTGACACTAAGCAACGTCGAGCTTTCGCTCAACTAGACGCAATCAGTCGTCTGCATCCAGTAGGTCCTCTGACCGAGAGAAGGTGGACGGCTGAGTGCGAAGGAACTCCGAGAGTCCCCCTCGTGGCTGATGTCCACCTCCTCCCTTTGATCCGGAGGCACCAGAAAGAGGGGAGGTATTGCGCGCAATCGACTCCAAAATCCTCATTTGGTCCAGCCAGTTGCGTTCGATCTGAAGAAGAACTTCGGCCATGGTCGGAGGAGGCGGGAGCTCCTCTTCCAGACCAGCCAGCTGACCTTGACTGCTGCGAGTCCTTCCAGCCATCCTGCTGCGAAAGGAAAGGGTTAGCAACAAAACCCAAAAACTGGAGGCAAGGAAAACAAATAACACAACTAAGAAATGAACTCCAAAGGCTCAAAAAACTTGCACAAAATAAGCATAAAACCTCAAGACACAAGATCAACTTCCCAACACGACTAACTCGTATTGAAAGAACGAGCAATCGGTTAGAAAGATAAATTTCAAAACACAACTCAGATCTAACACACCTAAAGAGCAGGGTAAAACCACTAATAGGGGTGTTAGATACTTAGCCAACTAATATCACTTCTTACCCTTTTATTCCCACAAGTTTTAGTTGAATTAACCTCTCATTACTAACCCTATCAACTAACTAAGAGCTTGCTGTCCAAAAATTGGGACTTGCTGTCCAGATTTGCATCCAAGCTCCAAGCACTTCTATTCTTCACCAGAGGGCAGCCAATACTTCAATTTTGCAACTCTCATTCGTTCCCCAAAACCGAAATTAAACGATAATGACTATCTTTTGACAGAGGAAGAGAGGAAATTAGCTTTTCAAAACTCAACAAGAGTAAGGTAAGATGAGCAACTAAGATAGGTAAGGAGCAAAATCTGAGAACTTACTTAAGTTTTCATAAATCATTTGATGCTTTTGAAATTAAGTTTTTCAAAACATACTAAGGACGACCAAGCTAGGGGTTTGTACGGTCGGTATGGCTCTGATACCAAGCTTTGTCGGACCCCGGGGTATTTAGCTTGTAATGTTTAGTCTTCCATTAACTCTAGCATCACAAACTAAATATCTTGTGCCTCGGAAAAATGTATACTTCTCAAAATTGCAGTATACACACCTTTTTACAAAACAATGCATCAATTCCATACAAGCTCCATACAACAGAACTAAAGCTTTACAAGCAAAAGATGTACAATATAGTTATTACAAAAGAGAGACCGACCGGCCAAGAACAAGCTAAAGAGCTATAATAAACATCAGAAGAAAAATGCCATAAGATGGCTATGAACAAGAGCCAACTGGTTTGCCATACACCCACAGGGCAATCCGACCGAGCCGCCAAGCTAGTCATCCACACCGCAGCAAAACTCACAAAAGTCGATCCCTTGGGGATCAACCTTCTCTACAACAATTAAACAATGCAAATGAGTACAAAAATGTACTCGCAAGACTTACGAGAAACAAACCTAGATATTACTACATGCAAGGTTAATCAAAGGAGAAGGCTAAAGGTTTATTTTCAGCATAAAGCAGATTTTATTTGCAATAAGTAATAGATTGAAAGCAGTTTTAACAATCTGATTTTTATTTGTTCAACTAACAGCGAGACAATGAGTAGTAACAAAAAGACATCCTGGAAGTGACTAACCCAATAGCCACCACAACAATAGCACGAATTACCCATTCGTACCACCCACATCAAGTTTTAATGAAAAGTTATAGTCTAGTTCTTGCACGACCTTACCAAGCATGTCCATAACCTAGAACGAGGCTATTCGAATAGTTTGAACCCTGCAGGGGTGTACCAATGTACCCACACATCAGACCGCCTTTTTGCCAAGCTATTAAGCACACTTCTTTTGGTATGTCTGTACAGCTAAGTCCTACGAGACATTTTCAATGGATTGTATTAATTAAGAGTCGCACGTATGGGATTGACCCTTAGTGAACCGCGATTACGGGCTTCCACCAAGGACCCACACGTTGAGTTGGAGACACCGGCCCAGCCGAAGCAACTACCGGTGCTCCTGTGTATGGAGAACCTAGAAAGGAACCCATCCCTCTCATCCCAAATCGAACATTTTTCTAGCACGCAAATATCACTTGTCTTAGTGTCACAAGTAACTCGGTCCTTGATGACCCGGGCACCATTCCAGTCACACCAAAAGATCACACCATCACACTAATGTACCCAAGTCTAAAACATTTTATTTTCAGTTTTAGATTTCACAAATAAACAAAGCACAAGGTGCTGAACATAATGTAATTGTAAGATTTGTGTGATCAAGGTCATCGACTAAGTCGATAACCACCTAATTCTACTGGTAACTAAGCATTGCTAAGCATCATATCGTAAAGACAATAAAAGAGCATAAATCATTCACCGGGCTCTAATTTACCAGTGAGAATATTAACTTAGGTTTGTGGCAGGGGTGAATAATTTTAGGGAAACCATGCAATAGGATTAGCTACCTCTAATCGACAAAATTAACTTTGACACAAAGAAGCATGCATAGATATTCTTTGCAAACAAGATATTAGACTTTAAAAGTAATGTGATCAATATGATCAAAAGATGCTACATCTGCTTGCCTTGCTGGAGATCACTTGATTGCTGTAGAGGATCACTCTTGTACTCAACAATTTCTTCGGAACATATCGCAAGAACGAGAAAATCCAATAAAAACGACGAACACCGAAAAAGACTCAAAATTCAAAGTCAACCAAAATCCATGAAATTTACACAGAAGGTAGAGCATGATTTTAGATGAATTTAGCAACAAGAATCATTTGATTTGGACTAAGCATGCAAAAGTTATAGTCTACACAATTTCAATATGCTCGAAAATTCAAATTTAATTGCTTTCTGTTACTGTTCATCACACAAATTTCTAGAAAGTTTTTGAACATGAAATTTTTATGGTAGGAAGATAAGGACATCCTAAGAACAGCAAAAATTAGTTTACTACATTTGGATTTAAAATGAATTTCTTATGATTTTTCTAAGTTATGAAACTAGGGTATAATTAATTTCAGAGGCAAAGACCACATTAAAACCTATCCTATACTAAATAATATTAACAGAGGAACCTAACAAGTTTTAGTTTGCTCAATTTGGAGTTGTAGAGAAAAACTTATGCATTTTACAAGTTTGAACAATTTTTAGTGCAAGAAAAAGCTAAACCCTTAAGGTGGAGAGGTCCCGAGGGAGGCCCCGGATGAGGTCCTTAGGGTCAAGATCTAACTGAAGAGGTCCTGATGGCTAAGATCTCACAGAGGAGGTCCTGGACGATAAGATCTAATAGAGGGGAGGTCTTGGACGGCTCAGATCTCCATGGGAAGGTCCTAAACGGTCAAGATCTCTACGAGGAGGTTCTAAACGATAAAGTCTAAAGGAGGGGAGGTCCTAAACGATATCTTTACAAAAGACCAAGGGTGGTCCTAGTGAAAGACCAGGGGGTGGTCTTGACGGCCCAGATTTGCACGGAGGAGGTTCGGGACGGTAAAGATCGACAAGAGGTGGTACTGAAGTTTGTCAAAGGGTGTCTAGTTTACGACAACAAGAGTTCAGTACCTCCCAGTTTCGCTCGCCGGCTCGCCGCCGGTGACTCCGACCACGGCGGTGCCAACCAAAGGCAGCAAAAACGTTCGTAATAACATTGCGCACCCAAAGGAAGTACTCTCAACGACTGAACCAACCTAAAACGTCGACGAGCCGGAAAATGGTGGTAGTGACAACCATGGCCAAAACGAAACAGCAAAAGAGCTCCGCAGCGGTCCAGATAGTGAGTGCCCAAGAACTAAGGGACTACCAGGAGGTCACCTTAGCACGGAGAGGTCCAGAGGAGGATGGAGGAGCTCCGACGACGATGAGGCTTGCCGGTGCTGAGGAAGATGATGCGGACGAGGTGGTCTGAGCAACAAGAAGACAAAAGAATGGTAAGGATAGCTCCATTACGACTCACAGATGGACCATAAGCATTTAATTGAAGAATGGAGCACCTTACCGGAGATGGGGACGAAAGCGAAGAACTTCGGCCGAGGTGATCCAAAACCCGAAATCAGGTCGCTCCTGGGAAAGCAACCTAAAATCAAGTTAGAGGGTACAACCATGGTGATTAGTTGCACAAGGCGATGCAAAAAGGAAGAATGAAGGAGCACTAGAGCCCTATCGTCGACGAGGAGCTCGAGCGGCTGACAATGGTAGAAAAGGGCTGTCGACGATTTGCGCACAATTTCACAGAGAGGGTGCTTAGGTTTGCAAGGCGATGTCGAAAGGGAGCTAAGGAGGAGCTCGGGGGCCTTTTATAGCTGGAGGGCAAAGGAGAGGAGCAAAGTTAGGCTCCATGGTGAACTAGGCTTAGGGCACTGCCATGGACAAGCTTGAGTGACAGGAGCAGGTAAAAGGGGGACTTCAGGGCAAAATGTACTGGTGCGCATTTAATGTTGGCCGCAAGGAGCCGTTGAAGGTGACACACGAAGTTGACAAAGGGCTCTCTCCCATGCCCTGTTCTATCACACGTGCGTGAGTTAGAGGTTGAAGACGATGACCAGGACCGGTAAGGGCCCACCTGTCATCGAGGGAACCAAGGGCTCTAGTCCAAGAGGAACACAAGGACTAGGTTAAGTTAAGAGATCGAGTTGGGAGATCTTGACGGTAGGATTAGAAATGGAAGCCTACGATATAAAGTAACGTTCGGAGGTCCTGAACGTTCAAGGAAATCTCAATGGTACGATCAAGATAGCACGGCTAACACGAGTTACCGGCTCGGAGAGGTCCCAGTGTTCAAAGAGATATGAGACACAAATCTGCACATGAACGGTCCACGATCACCTAAGCGCTAACAGTGGTGGTAACCAAGGTGGTCTGGAGGGTTGTCTTTGCAAAAGACCAACATGGTGGTCTTTGCAAAACACCGAAGGTGGTCTGAGGGTGGTTTTAGGGGAGGTCTTCGGGGTGGTCTTTGCAAAACGACACGAGGGTGGTCCAAACGAAGGGGAAGTCCGAGCGCTCCCGAAGATCTCAGCGGTAGACAGGAGATCCAACACTGACAATGATCGCTTCCAAGGGACTAAGCCCGAGTGCGCTAAGAGGTCGGGTTCGACCAAGAACTCGAGTCTGACTCGAACCCAAACCAAGAGTTTGACTTAGGGTTTGAAATTGAGCTGGAAACTTTGAGGAATTTTTAAATGGAGCAAACTAACTCCACAAATTCCAAAATTTTTACAGGAGGTTCCCAACTCCAGGATTTACCTTTTGTAAAAATTTTAGAGGTTTTTGTCTAGAGCATTTTTCTCCAAAAATTTCTTAAGGTACTGATCCAGGGTTTGACCAAAGTCAAACTGGTTTGATTGGCCTCCTAAAATATTCAAATAATTTCTAAAAATTGTGAAATTTTTTAGAGGAGTCACACAACATCCCTAGAACCAAAAAAAATTATTTCCAGAGGATGATCACAAGATTATCTAGAAAAGTTTTCAAGGGTCAAGACTTGGTTAAAAGAGGCTTGTGATTTTGAATTTCCATAATTACTATACAAGATCTCTCAGAAAATTCATACAATAGCAAAATGCAATAAAAGTTTTAATTTATACACATTTTCTTACATTTGAAACACAAGCCAAGAATTGGGATGTTACATCTTTGCTTCTGAACAATGCTATACCCTAGTTTCATAACTTAGAAAAATCATAAGAAATTCATTTTAACTCCAAATGTAGTAAACTAATTTTTGCTGTTCTTAGGATGTCATTATCTACCTAACATAAAAATTGCGTGTTCAAAAACTTTCTAGAAATTTGTGTGATGAATAGTAATAAAAAGCAATTAAATTTGAATTTTCCAGTAGATTGAAATTGTTTAGGCTATAACTTTTGCATGCTTAGTCCAAATCGATCGATTCTTGTTGCTAAATTCATTTAAAATCATGTTCTACCTGCTGTGTAAATTTTATGGATTTTGGTTGACTTTGGATTTTGAGTCTTTTTCGGTGTTCGTCGTTTTTATTAGATTTTCTCGTTCTTGCGATAGGTTCCGAAGAATTTGTTGAGTGCGAGAGTGATCCTCAGCAACAAGAAAGTGATCTCCAGCAAGGCAAGCAGATGTAGCATTCATTTGATAATATTGCTCCTATTATTTTCAAAGTCTAATATCTTGTTTGCAAAGTCTATGTATGCATTTGCTATTTTGTTGTTAAACTATTTTCGGTTAGCTGATCCTCTAGATGCATAATCTGTAGGTAAATATTTATCCTCTACTACTGAGCCTAGAATTATCTTACTGTGATTTAGGGTTCGTTGGATGAGCCCTTGTCACTTAGTAGTTTACAAGTCAATGTGGCTTAGTCATGTTTAGCTACTAGTAGAATTGGGCAGTTGTCGACTTAGTCGATAACCTTGATCACACAAAAACTTATTATAAATTTATGTCCAGCACCTTGTGCTATGATTAATTTGAGAAACTAAAACTGAAAACAAAATGTTTTAGACTTGAGCACAATGGTAAGATGGTGTGCTTTTAGGTGTGAATGGTTGGTGTCCAAGACAACAAGGACCGAGTTACTGAGAATTTTGTGTGCTAACCACACTAGAGGGATATGTGACCTCTCTTGACTTAGTACTTTGGCGTGTGTTGGCTTCGAGTCGCAGGAGGATGTGTGTGTGTGTGTGTTGTGTTGTGGTAAAATGAGGATGGTGTTGTGTGTTGTGGGGGCATTGTAGTTGTCCGAAGGCATTACCCCTATAGGGTAGTTGACTTTCGGCTTTACAATGTAGCGTATGGGTTTCTATCCATACGAGCGGCTCGTAGTTGATGCACAATATTGGAAAATGTCTCGTAGGACTTAGCCATGCCGGCATACCTTTGGAAGTGTGCCTAATCATGCGGCAAAAAGGCGGTCTGAAGTTTGGGTACATTGGTACACCCCTACAGGGTTCAAACTATTCGAATAGCCTCGTCCTTGGTTATGGACACGCTCGGATACGCCCTGTGAGAATTACACTATAACCTTTTCATTAAAACATGACTTGGGTGGTACGAATGGGGAATTCATGCTATGTTGTGGTGGCTATTGAGTTAGTCACCTCTAGTTGTTATTTATGTTACTTATTGTTGTCTCACTGTTATTTTCATAATTAAAAACAGATTTGACAAATTGCTTTCAATCTATTACATTATTGCAAATGAAAGTTGCTTTATGCGTCCAAATAACCATATGACCATCTCCTTTGTTTCAGCTTGCATGTAGCTATGTATAGGCTTGTTACTCGTATGTCTTGTGAGTACATTTTTGTACTCATCTGCATTGCTTTATTGTTGTAGAGGAGGAAGTGGATCCCCACGAGATCAGCTTTTGTGAGTTTTGCTGCGGTGGGTGCGACTAGCTTGGCGGCCCGGTTGGTTGCCTTGTGGGTTATTGGCTAACCGGTTGGTTTTTGTTATTGCCATCTTGTGGCACGTTTGCTTTCGCTATTATTTTGTTAATTTGATATCATTTGGCCGGTCGACTCTTGTGTAATAACTCTATATTATGTATATCTTTTGCTAGACTTGGTGTTGTAAGTTGTATGAAAATGATGCATGATTTTGTAAAAGTGTATGTGTACTGGATTTCTGGGAAGTACATGTCCACCGAGGCTTAGGATATTTAATTGGTAATACTAGAACCATTTGGAGGTTAAGTATTACGAGTTAAATACCCCGGGTCCTCACAGCCTCCTTGGTTCCGCCCTGGCAGTTAGGACCTCCTTGGACCTCTTTCCTTGGATCTCCTTCGTTAGATTCTTTTCCCTTTGAATCTCTCCCGTTAAAACTCCTTTGTGTTGGACCACCCTTAGGTCCAAACCCTGTGCGCGCTTTGCCCTCTTGAGGACCGTTGGATCTTTTTTGGATGGCCTGATTAGGTGGAGGTGTTCGGATGGTCCGAACGTTCACTTGCATTATGGTGCGTCCGATTGAGTTTGGACGACCTGATGAAAGTAAGCGTTCGTACAACTTGAACGTTCCTATCTCCTTGGACCAGCCGATCAAGATCGTATGGCCCTAGTTTGTTGCGTCCTTTCCCTTTGTCTTTTGGACCTCCTCCTCCTCCTCTGGTCTTTTTGCAAAGACCACCCTTTTGGTTAAGACCACCCTCTGTGGTCACGACCTCTAGTCTTTTTGCAAAGACCACCCTTTTGGTCAAGACCACCCTCTGTGGTCAAGACCTCTGGTCTTTTTTGCAAAGACCACCCTCTGTGGTCAAGACTTTTGGTCTTTTTGCAAAGACCACCCTCTTGGTCAAGACCTCTGGTCTTTTTGCAAAGACCACCCTCCGTAGTCTTTTTGCAAGGACCACCCTGGTGGGACGGGACCTTCCTTGTCCTCCTCAAGACCTCTTCCTCAGGACCTCCTCCTCAAGACCTCTTCCTCAGGACCTCCTCCTTTGACCACCCCTTAGTTGGACCTCTCCTTTGGTCGCGACTTTCTCCTGTTGCTTTGACCAACCTCTTTGTTTGAGCTAGCCCTGTCCGCTTTTTCCTTTCTGCACGCTAGCAGCAGAAAGTCTGTGAGCATTAAATGTCGCTACGACACATTAAATGGTGTTACCCCCGTTGTACCTTTCTCTCCCTCTTGTCCCCTCCTTTACCTACTCCCGTCTTCTCCTCCTCTTATCCTTGAACACGTGTGCCCTTGAAACTCGTAGCAGCCCAGGCCTTATAAGCTTGGACAACACCCTATCCTTGCCTTCTTCCTCATTTCAGCTCTCTTGCTCTCACAGCCAGCTCTTTGGGACTTTCTTCCAAAGCTCTAGACCTCCTCCGACCAGCTCTTTGGACCCCCCTAATCAGCTCTCTGGACCTCCTCCAAACCTTCAGAGTTCTTGTGTTGGTTCTAGTGGTGCTTTCTTGGAAGTTCTTTTGGTTCTTACTTGAGCTTTGTTTGAGTTAGTTTTGTTCTTTCGTGTAGATTGCGAGGACACCGTGGAACCCGAGTACTTCGAGGAGGAAGATCCCCAAGCCTTCGAGCAAGGCAAGTCATACCCTTGATTATATTGACACCTAGTATTTCAACCTAAGTACTTTCTGTTTCAAGCTAAGTACTGCATGCATACTTTACTTAGTATTTCAATACTAGTGTTTACTCTCATAGTTATTCCTAACTCCTTTGTATGACCATTGTTTTCTTTACATTTGAACTAGTTGTCGCCTTAGTTGAAAACCTGGTTAATGCTTTAGTATGACCAGGACCTTTTTGAAAAAGAAATGCTTAGCTATGCTTAGACCAAAATCTTGATTTGGGAAATTTTACAACCAAAGATCAATGTTTTACCTCAAATATTTTTGACCAAGGCATTGGGTTGTCATGGAAAACCTGTTCTTGTTTTCAAAGGCAAGGTTGGAAAATGGTTTGGACTTGGGCGAACCTTGGTTGGTTGTATGGTGGGTGCACAGGGAGTGCACGGGGGTCGTGTCAGTCGACGCCCCAAGGTTGAGGATCTCGCCTAGGTCAGTTAAGGACGGTCTTCGAGCGTTACTTTGCGATGCCCCTACGTGCAACCACAAATCTTGAATGGGCAGGACCTGGCCGAATAATTTATAATGTCTCACCATGGTTATCCTTTTTGGATGTGTGGGTGGTCCTTCATGATCTACTTTCTTACATTCCCACCTGGCGCAAGAGGGGGCCTGAACCCTGTGGGTGGGTAGCCCAATGGGGGTGAAACCTTAGCGAAGGGGACTGTGGTGAGAAGGAGCATTGTAATGGCCTTGTGATAACCTGTTAGTCGCACACGTTCGGAAGTGTGTGAGCAGACAGTTTAATTAGTTATCTCTTGTGGTAAAGCTGTACACCTCTGCAGAGTGAAAATCTATTCGAATAGCCGTTTCCACGGTCATGGACATGCTCACAAAGCCTCTCTAAGTTAGTCTTTGTTTTGTGTTTTCAAATGGTTTTGAAAACTGGTTCTGGATTTCTATTCAGTGTGTTCGGGGCGGGGAGCCCTGGCGGTTAGCCTAGTGTTAGGAGGTCCTGGGTCTCAAGATCTCCTCGGGTTAGGTATCTGGATCTCCAGGTGGTCCTGTTGAACCTCCTGGGTGGTCTTGGAGGTGCTTACGGGTGGTCCTGCTGGACCTCCTGGAGGTCTTGGTGGACTTTCTGGGAGTTCTAGGAGGTCCTCTCGGGTGACCCCTGGCTGGGTCGTGACACCAGGGCTCCCCGCCCAGAACACACTGGATAGAAATCCAAAACCAGTTTTCAAAAGCATTTGAAAACACCAAAACCAAAGTCTAACCTGGAGAGGCTTTGCCAGCATGTCCATGACCGTGGACACGGCTATTCGAATAGATTTGCACTCTATAGAGGTGTACAGCTTTACCCACAAGAGATAACCAAATTGCACTGTCCGCTCACACACTTCCGAAGGTGTGCGACTAACAGGTTATCACAAGGCCTTTACAATGCACCTTTTCACCACAGTCCCCTTCGCTAAGGTTTCACCCCCTTTGGGCTACCCACCCTTAGGTTTCAAACCCCCTCTTCCGCCAGGTGGGAATGAAGGACCACCCACACATCCAAAAGGACAACCATGGTGAGATATTGCAAATTATTCGGCCAGGTCCTACCCATACAAGACTTGTGGTTGCACGTAGGGGTATAGCAAAGTAACGCTTAAATATCGGTCCTTAACTAACGTGGGCGACATCCTCAACCTTGGGGCGTCGGCTGACACGACCCCTATGCACTCCCCATGCACCCAGCATACAATTGTGGCGACCTGTCTCGGGAGCTCCTGGAAAGATATCCCAGGACCTCCTAGGAGGTCCCATCGGACCAACTGGAGGTCTGGGAGGTCCTCCAAGACCACCCGAGAAGGTCTCCCAGGACCACCAGGAGGTCTCCAGGACCTCCCCAAGAGGACTTCAAGGTCCACCCAGAGGTCCTCCAAGACCACCCGAGGGTCCCAGCCTCTATGCACTATGAGCTAGTCCTGTGATCGATTGGCTAGCTCGCATGCACTCAACAATTGGTGCAAATCAAATCCATACAATGTACACAAGGTCAAGGCATAAAATAACACATATTTATTAGCAAAAGACCTTATGGTTAAGGTTTCTACAAGATTGCCACTCAGGGCATACAACCTCAAAGGAGAACCTGCAGCAGAAAACAAAATACACGGAAGGCCATTTGGCAAGCCCACAAGCTACCGAGTGGAGGACGTCTCCTAGCGCGCAAGGTCTTCAAAAGAGCTCCTCTTCAAAGAGCACAAGACTTCCTGGATCACCCTCATCTGCTGATTAAAACAGAGGGCACAAGCCATGAGTACTTTGAATGTACTCGGTGAAGCCGTGTTGAAAATGAATGCAAATATTATTTATGCATGGCTTGACAATGGATAGCTATAGGGTTAGTTGGCAGAAAGCAGTGATTGACAGTAAATAGCATAAATAGATTGCAAAGCTCAAGTTAAAAGAGTAATACATAAGTATATTTGTTTTCAAAGGAGGTCGTGAGCACCCACTCACTCCCAAGGGCCTGGTCACACCCTACGACCAGGACCACTCCCAAGGCACCAACCAAGACCTTTCTGGAGCAATTACTCCAGAGTTCCACAAGACCACCCTAGAGCTCCACGACCACCCCAGAACACCTACTCTGGAGCACCTTGGACCACTCTAGGGCACACAAGACCTTGCTTTTGAAAAGTCTACCCCTCGTTCGAAATCTCCGGGCATGTCCATAATCGAGGACGCGACTATTCGAATAGATTTACTCTGCAGAGGTGTACAACTTTACCCACAAGAGGCAGTCGCTTGATATTTCACACGTTACCTTAGACATGCAAATCAAGTAGAGATTGCCACCGGGCTTTTACAAAGGTCAGTCCCAACTCGGTTCTGCTCGCTAAGGTTTCGCTTCTAACGGGTAAATCCCCTGCCAGATTCGTGCCCCCTCTTGCACCATTCCCAACCTCATCAGAACCGAAACAGAACCTCCCCAATTATTACACCCGGTCCACCCCATAAGGGACGTGTGGTTGCATGGCATGTCCTAGATCAATGGCTCACAAGGTTAAGTCCTTAGTTGCTGCTCAAGCGAGACCAAACCACAACCAAAGTGAGCCAAAGGGAACACGGAACAAGCAAGAAGGGGAAAGACAACACCACAGCTCAAGAAACTCCAAAAAAAGCCAACTCGGAACATCAAGCAACTAAAAAAAAAAACCAACTCGGAACATCCAGCAAAGAATAGGATTGGACCAGTAGGAATGGGTTCTCAGAAAGGGGCTTGACTTGTTGGGAGGAGGTCCAACGAATTAGGAGGACGTCCAACTGAGAGGGTAGTCTTTGCAAAAAGACTAGCAAAGTTCAAGAGGGGTGGTCTTTGCCTAAAGGCCGACAGGGGTCCTAAGGAGGAGGTCGTGACGGTCAGATCCAGAAAGGAGGTCTAAACAGAGATGAAGGTTTAGACCATGGGAGGTCTAAACCACAGAGAGATTCGAACCAAGAAAGAGGAGGTCTGGACTCAAGAAAACCCAAACAAAAGATACAAGGGAGAGGTCCAGAGGATAAAGGAGGTCAGATCCGAAGGGAAATCCAACTCAAAGGCAGATCTGGATATAGGGGAATTTCCAAACAAGAGGAAGATCTAAGTCAAGGTGGGAGGTTTAGAGGAGGAGAGGCTAGGCCGAAAGACACACTGCGCGAACAGGGAAGGGGACTAAAAGCCAAAGAACATCAACAACTCAAGATCAACCAAAAAGAGTTAATTGAAGTTCGATTATTTCAAGTTAAGTCTCCATATTTCTGAAATCTTCAAGTTAAGATTGGGCAATTGACAAAACCAAATGGTTATTTTTATTTTTGAAATTTTCAAAAACTCTGGACAAACGGGACGTTACAAACCTACTCCCCTTAAAGAGAATCTCAACCCCGAGATTTGGGCTGACTAGAGAATAAGTTGTGGGGAACTCGGGTTTTGCTCACTCTTCCAATTACTTTCTCTTTTGATTGAGGCAAACCGCCACGCATTAATCGCTCACTTACCAGACTATAGTTCGAAATGGTGTGGCTTACTCCACGGTGATGTGATTCACTTGTGTAATGTAACATCCCAATTTTAGGCTTGTGTTTCAAATGTAAGAAAATCAGTAGAAATTAAAACTTTTTCTTACATCATGTAATTCCTGTGGTGCCAAGAAATTCTTGTACAAGGAATTATGGAAATACCTTGTCACAAGTCTTGTTGATCCGAATCTTGCTATTCCAAAAACAATCTTGTCAAATCTTATGATCATCCTCTGGAAATATTTTTCCTAAGTCTCGTGATTGTATGTGACCCTCTCAAAAATTTCACAATTTTTAGAAATTGTTTGAATATTGTTAGAGGTACAAACCTGTTTGACTCTCACCAAACATTAAAACAGAGCCTTGCAGAAATTTTTGAGATTTATTCGCAGCATAAAAATCTCTGAAAATTTTACACAAGGTTAATATCTGAGTTAGCAAGCTCCTGTAAAATTTTCATAATTTTTGGAGTTATTTTGCTGCCTCAAATAAATCTTTCAAAGTCTCTGTCCTTTTCAAAATCAAACTTGGTTTATCGTTACTCGTTCGAGTCGACTGGCTCGAGCCAATCGACTTGGTCCACCAACTAAACGCACCGAGCCACTCTTTAAAGAGCGTTGAATCTCGCCCGTTGATTTCAATCGCACGCCCGCCGCGAGTAAGACTTCTGACTTTCCGCTGCAAGGTTGATTGTCAACCGTTAGATCTCCATCCAACCGCCGAGATGCGCCGAGACTTTCTGACCCTCCGCTGCATTTTTGAACTGAGCCGTTGGATTAGGATCCAACGCCGCACTCTCGTTGTAAATGAGAATTGCGACGTGGGGCAATCTGAGCCATCCATTTCTAATCAAGGCTCGCAATCTCCCGCTGTGTTTTAAACCCGGAGGCGTGGTGCTTTCGTGGCCGTCCGATTTAAATCGTAGGGTCGTGGAATCGCCCAGCTTTGCGCTGTCATCTTCAACCTCCCGCCGCGCGTAAAACAAGTGCAAGGCATGGTGAGGTCATTTCTTGCTCCCTAAAGCCACCCTAGCCGACGTGTAGGAGTATGGGAGGTACACCGAGCTAGGCCATGCCTTAATGCACGCCTTCACCTCCTTTCCTTGTCTCACGCACTCGTGCTTTGTGTTTTGCCGCGAGAGGAGTGGTGCAAACCCTAACACTTTCATGGCCTTATAAGCACCCAAACCCCTTCCTCGAGTTTCTTTAGACCACCATCAAGCTTCATTCCCAATATTGGAGCTTAACACCTCAAAAATGGCAAACCGCCATTGTTGACCCGTGAAGCTCCATTGGTGTTCTTGGTGTTCCAGTGGTCCTCCTTCATGTTTCTTTGCCCTAACCTCATCTATTTATCACCTTGAACATTTCCTCACTTAATTTTGGAATTGATTCTCGTGAATTGTCCAATTTAGTTTGTTCAAATTCGCCAATTTGGTCATCTTCTTCCTCACTGTGAGTGCTCCATTTTCCAATTCTTTGCTCATGTAGCTTCTGAATCATTATGAAGCTATTCGATGCTTTGGTATCACTCATTTGGCTCGTGGTGTCATTTTCGGATTTCTTCTCCAAGTCCGCAAGCTTTCACCTTGAGCAAGCATCTCCGCCATCTTTGAAGCTTCGTCGCTAAGGTAGCTTCTTATTAGTCCTTAGAAGCTCGCACCCTTCCTTGATCGCAGCGAGCTTTTCGCTATTTTCATGTTTAGCAAGAAGCTCTGTTTTCATTCTCCGCTAGCCGGCTGTTTCGATCCCGCCACGGTAGAATGCTACCATTAGACTCGTTGCAGTTATTGCGATTCCATTTTAGTACTTGGTGAGCGCCGCGCGCCGTTGTCGCCGACGATTCACCGTTGAAGCCACTGGTTTTGCCACACAGCGCTTCCCGTTGCTACTCATTAGGACACATTAATTACCAATCATTAGTTATTAATTGTGTCTTAATCATTATTATTGAGCCACTGACCAGGGGGCCCAATATCCTTAAATCAATCTCGTTCACTCCGCATCGCTCCGACATCATTAATGTCTAATCATTGCTTAATTAAATGAGTCGGCATTTAATCGCCATTTAATTAACCTGCAGTCGGGTCGATCGTGGGCCCGAGGGATTGAAATCAAATTCCGTGAGTCTTTAGTGTCTAGTTAATGATCATCATTAGTGCCATTAATTCTGTCCTAACCACCACTCTCAGTCGCCGACAAGTGGGTCCAGCAACCGTGCACGTGGGGTAAACCAGTAGCGTGGGTGACTGAAGTCACCGACATGCGTCCCACATGTCGAGATCCTCGCTTGAACTACGATCATCACCCACCGCTCATTTTAGATCTCGCGGTCTTGATCGTGAGTGCATTCGACCATCCGGCTCCTCATCATCCTCGACCGCCCATCTTGCGATCCGCGGCCGAGATCATGTGTGCAATCGGACCTTCCTGCTAGATGTGGGTTTCGAGCCGCTCATCTTTAGATCTGCGGTCGAGTTCACCGAGGCAACCGCATCGTCCCGTTGCATGCACTCGTTGGGCCGCTGGATCTTGATCCAACGTGGGCCCCGATTAGGTTTGGCGCGGCGCTATTTCCACAGGCGTAATGTTGGATTTTAAATCTACGCCCACGTGTCCACGCTGTTTTCTTTGTTTTGGGTTGTTCGTATTTGGTAAGTATTTATTTAACGATCAAAATGATGTAAAAACTTTAGAAACTCATAACTAATTCATTTTAGCTACTTTTTAGTTAATTCCAACTGTAATAAATTATGTTATCACTTTAGCTTATTATAAAAATGGATTTAAGCATGTTCCAAAGAGCGTAAAATTGTATAACTAGGAATAACTTGATTTCATCACCTTGAATATTCCGTAAAATGAATAAAACTTTAGAAAATGCATATCTTGCTCTGTATGTCCAAAATGAATGATTCCAACCTTGATAAATTTGTTATTAACCCAATGTTAATCTAAAAATGATGGTAGGTCCAAGATTGGGATGAAACCTTGATTAATGAGTTAGTACCTATTTTTAGCATTTAGAAAATTCGAAGACTTATAAAATGCACAAGTAATTCTCAGTAAATGCAAAATATATTTGATAAATTCTAGAAAACCCTCTGTTGGTATACTTCTCAAAATTAGTTTTGAACATATTTATGCTCCTGAAAGTGCATTATGCCAATTTTGCATCTTAGAAAATCATAACTAAATCACTTTAACTCCAAATGACCTGAAATTTTATATGGGTTACCTCTATACCAGTAGGTAGCTACCATAAAAATTCCAGCTTCAAAATCTCTCTAGAAAATATTTTTGCTACAGTGCTAATATTGGCCTAAAATGTATTTTTATGCATTATCTTTGCACCACAAATCCAAATTAGGTTTTTCCAGTTTCTATGTCTAGGTATATTCGTATTCTACCTTATGT
Source organism: Ampelocalamus luodianensis (assembly GCA_036346255.1). Taxonomy (NCBI): domain Eukaryota; kingdom Viridiplantae; phylum Streptophyta; class Magnoliopsida; order Poales; family Poaceae; genus Ampelocalamus; species Ampelocalamus luodianensis. The sequence goes on along the minus strand of CM070628.1, from coordinate 26,436,798 downwards.
GTAAATTTCACGCATTTGGTTAAGTTTTGCTTGCTCTTTTGTTTATTCGTGGTCGCCTTATTGGTTGTTCTTGGTTCTTTTTGCCTTTCGCTTAGGATTCGACATTTGCGGTAATCCCAGAACGATCCTCCGCAACCAATTGAGCAACAAAGCAAGAAGGCAAGCGTTTGATCATGTTAATCCCAGATTTTAAGTATTTATGTTGATTACAAATTCTATGTATGCATTGCTACTTTGTTTTAATAGTTGGCCTAGTAGATGCATTTCTTAGCAAATGATTATCCTCTACTACCATGAGCCTAGGTTACTTGCTGTGATTTAGAGTTCGTGGATGGGCTCTGTCACTTAGTAGTTGCGTAATTAATTGCTTAGCCATGCTTAGCTTCAGAGAAATGGGCGGTTATCGACTTGTCGATAACCTTGATCACACAAAACTTATTACGATTTATGATTTCCACCTTGTGCCATGTCTACTTGTGAAAACTAAAACTAAAAGCAAAATGATTTAGACTTGGGCACAATGGTATGTTGGTGTGATTCGTGTGACTGGAATGGTGCCTAAGTCAACAAGGACCGAACATCTTGTTACACTAAACCAAGCATTTTAGCGTATAACCACACTAGAGGGTATGGGACCTCTCTGACTTAGTACTTTGGCGTGTATTGGCTCCGGTCGCAGGAGGTCGCAGGAGGGATGGTGATGGGAGACAGTAGTCCAAAGACTTCACCCGGATGGGATTTGTTGTCTTCGCTTGCAATGTAAGCGTATGGTGTTTCTACCCATACGAGCGGCTCGTAGTTAATACACAATATTGGAAAGCGCCTCAGAGGACTTAGCCAGTGCTGCATACCCACGGAAGTGTGCTTTGGCTTAAAGGCGTCCAAGTGTGGGTACATTGGTACACCCCGCAGGTTAAAACTATTCGAATAGCCTCGCCCCAGGTTATGGACACGCTTGGGGAGGTCTTTCAAGAGTTAGACTACAACCTTTTAAATTAAAACTTGATGGGTGGTACGAATCGGGATTCGTATATGTTGTGGTGACTATTGGGATAGTCGCCTGTGTTGTTACTTGTATGTATCTTTACTTCACTGTTACTTTGAAAACTAAACAGATTTGCAAACATGCTTTTAAAATGTATTACCTTATTGCAAATAAAGTTGGCTTCATGCAAAAGAGACATACAACCTCCACCTAAATAAGCTTGCATGTAGTTTATGAATAGGTCCGCTATTCCACACGTCGCCTTAAGTGTACAAAGACAATCTTTGTACTCGGATGCTATGCTTAATTGTTTTGTTGCAGAGGAAGAAGGTGAGCCCGAGGGGCCTCACTTTTGTGAGCTGTGTTGTGGTAGCTCATGGGCGACTAGCTTATGCCCGGTCGGTTGCCTTGTGGGTGTGTGGCTAACCTGGTCGACTTTTGTTCTAGCCATCTTATGGCACATTTTGCTTTTGCCATTCTTGTATATTATTCTATTTGGCCATCGGCTCTCTTTTGTAATAACTTTACTTTATGTTGTTGTTGAACTTAGTGATATTGTTGTATGGAAATGATGTGTAATTTTGTGATGATGCGATATGTTGCAATTGGGAAACATATGTCCATCGAGGCTTAGAATGTTTAATTAGTAATGCTAGAACCATTTGGAGGTTAAGTGTTACTAGTTAAATATTCCGGTCCTCACAAAGTTGGTATCGAGCCATATCGACCGTAGAAACCCCTAGCTTGGACGTCCCTAGTATATTTTGAAAACTTACTTTCCAAATATCGGTGCTTTCTGAAAATCTTAAGTAAGTTCTCGATTTTACTTCATCTATCCTAGTTTGCTCCTCTCACCTCATTCTAAACCGAATTTGAAAAGTGAGTTTTCTCATCTTCTTTCAAAAGATAGTTGTTTATCGAGTAGATTGGTTTTGGGGACATCATGAGAGTTATAAAATAAAAAAAAATATGGCTGTCTTGAGAAGATTAGGAGTCTGGAAGTCGCAAATTTCGCCATAAGTTGAATGGAGAAATCTGGACAGCAAGCAAGACAATTTCTGGACAGCTAGCATCTAGGTAGTGAAAGTGCTGAAATGAGAGGTTAATTCCACTAAAACTTGTAGGGTTAACAGTGGTAAGAAGTGATATGAGTTAGCCTAGTGTCTAACCCTCCCGTAGTATGATTTTCACCTGCTCCTAGTCTGTCTCGAACAGAAGTTAGTGCTCAAATTTGTCTTTCCAAAATTGATCACTGCTTTTCCATACAAGTTAGTCATAACAGAAGATGGTTGTTATCTTTGTGAACTTGCTGCAATTTTATGTTGATACTTGAGCTTTTAAGGATTGTTTTGTTAAGTGGTTAGTAGTTTTCTTTGTCTCCTGTTCCGAGTTGTGTTTTAACCTATTTTGGTGGAACAGATGACAAGAACTCACTCGCAATCAGCCATTTGGTTCGATGAGGAGCTTCCCCTCCTCCGACCATGGTCGAGGTTCCGCTCGATCGAGCGGAATCGCATGGACCGCACCCGTATCTTGGAGGTCATTGCGAGGAACACCTCCGCTCCGCCGCCGCTCAGATCTGGAGGTGGTGGCCACCGGGCCTCGTGGTGGGCTTGCGGAGTTTCTCCGCACGCAGCCACCCACTTTCTCGACGGAGGATCCACTCGACGCGGATGATTGGTCGCGTCTTGTTGAGCGAAAGCTCAATATCGCCGATGCCGAGGAGCAGAGCGGGCACTCTTGCATCCCATCGCCTTGAGGGTGCAGACTATCTTGGTGGGAGAACTTTCGCCATGCAGCCGCAGACACGTTGTCTCATGGGATGAGTTTCGACCGCTTCCGTCCGCCCACATTCCTCGATGGCCCGATGAAGCTCAAGAAGAAGGAGTTTCTTGCGCTTGCTGTGGGCGCAAGTCCGTCTCGGAGTATCTTTACGAGTTTAACCACTTGGCTGCTATGCTCCGGGAGAGGTGGCCTCTGATGAGGCTAAACAGGAGAAGTTCATGGATGGGTTGTCCGAGGAGTTGCAGGACAAGCTATCTATAGTGGACTTTGCTGACTTCCAGGCCTTGGTTGACAAGGCCATCGTCGCCGAAAGCACAAGGCGAAGGCGCTCGGGTGAGTCTCGCAAGCGCAAGTGGGAGGCACATCGGTCTGCATAGGCTGGCCTCACTCATCCCCGTGTTGGGCCCACACCATGGGCTCGTGCTTTGGCTTCACCACCGCCAAGGCCGTCGGCACCAGTTGCTCGTCCCCGCAGCCGTGTTTCACCACGTGCACTGCGACCTAGCAAAGAAAGTTGCGCCCGCAACCCACCGCCGATGTTACTCGCCGCCGCAACAAGAAGGGCCATTATGCTAGCGATTGCCCTCGAGGATCGAGCAGCCCTCGCCCTAATGGAGGACGCGGAATGGTCACACACCGACTGTAAGGTGATCCGTAAGACCTGTGGTGTCGGGAGTGGTCGAGTCAACCACATCTCGGCCGAGGAGGCACAGAGGCGCCCGACGCTGTGTTGGGTACGCCTTGTTAATTTACATCCCGCTACGCTTTATTTGACTCGAGCTTCGCATTCTTTTATTTCGAGGTCTTTGTTGTTGATTGTGGACTTCACCGTGTTCCTCCTGGGATTCCACTGGCGATTCGCCTCCGGGTTCGAATTGAGAGTGACCAAGTATGCCGGATGTTCCTATCCACATCGAAGGAGTGGGATTCTTGGCGAATCTTATCCTACTCGACTCGCACGCTTGGATGTGATTCTTGGCATGGATTGGTTGTCCCAACACTTGGGGCAAATCGATTGTGCCAGAAGATTGTCTACCTCACCACTCTTCAGTGAACAGTTGGGTTTTCGCCACGATTGCGAGAACCCCATCTTTATGTCCTTGAAGCGGCCAAGATTGAGATTCGCGACGCCCCACGTGTGTGACTTCGCGGATGTCTTTCCGAAGATTTGCCGTGATGCCTCCTGCTCGCGATCCGAGTTTGTGATCGAGTTGCTGCCCGCATCGCCTCTATTTCTAAGAGGCCGATCGCATGCCTCCTAATGAGTTGGAGGAGTCAAGAAGCACCGGGTGAGCTGCAAGGAAGGGTTTTATCCGCCCTAGCTCATCTCCTTGGGGTTGTCCAGTTATCTTTGTGAAGAAGAAGGACAAGACCTTGCGCATGTGTGTTGATTACCGTCCGCTTAATGAGGTGACAGTAAAGAACAAGTATCCTTTGCCCCGTATTGATGATCTTTTCGATCAGTTGACCGGAGCACGAGTCTTCTCCAAGATTGACTTGAGATTGGGCTATCATCAAGTCAGGATCAGGGGCGAGGATATTCCTAAGACGGCTTTTGCTACTCGTTATGGCCTTTACGAGTACACCGTCATGTCTTTTGGTTTGACTAATGCTCCTGCTTTATTCATGAATCTTATGAACTCGGTATTCATGGAGTATTTGGATAGATTTGTGGTGGTATTCATCGATGATATCCTTATCTACTCCAAGAGTGAAGAAGAGCATGCCGAGCATCTTCGACTTGTGTTGGGCAAGTCGCGTGAGCACCGCTTGTATGCCAAATTCGCAAGTGCGAGTTCCGTTGAAGGAAGTGGCATTCTTAGGCCATGTTCTTTCAGCAGAGGTGTAGCCATGGATCCTAGCAAGGTCGGTGATGTGCTATCTTGGGGTCACCAAGTCGACCACTGATGTGCGGAGTTTTCTTGGTTTGGTGGCTACTATCGCCGCTTCATCGAGAATTTCTCCAAGATTGCAAAGCCCATGACCGAACTGCCAAGAAGGACAAGAAGTTTGAGTGGTCCGCCGCTTGTGATGTGAGTTTTCAGAACTCAAGAATCGGGTGACCTCACCCCAGTGCTTGTTCTCCCGATATTCACAAGAGTTTTGATATCTATTGTGATGCTTCTCGCCGTGGTCTTGGTTGTGTTCTTATGCAGGAGGGCAAGGTTGTGGCCTATGCATCGCGGCGCTTGAGGCCTCATGAACTCAACTATCCTACTCATGACTTGGAATTGGTCCGTGGTCCATGCACTCAAGATTTGGCGGCATTATCGATTGGTAAACCGTTGTGAGGTGTATTCACCACAAGAGCTTGAAGTACTTGTTCACCCAACCAGATCTGAACCTCGTGCAAAGAAGATGGTTGGAATTGATCAAGGACTATGACATGGGCATTCAGCACCATCCGGCAAGGCCAATGTCGCTGCTGGATGCACTTAGTCGGAAGGTGTATTGCAACATGTTGATGCTCCAAGAGCAAAGCGACCGCTCTCATTTTTTAATTTCAGCGCCTCAATTTGGGTTTGACCGAGCACGGTTCTCTTGCTACGTTGGTTGTGCAACCAACCTTGGTGGACCAAATCAAGGCGGCATGCATGACAGATGTTGTGTGAGCCAAATCAAGCGTAACATCAAGGATGGGATGGCCAAGTGCTTTTCGTGAGGATGAGCATGGCGTTGTATGGTTTGGGCGGCGCCTTGTGGTTCCTAAGGTCATGGAATTGCGGAATTTGATTCTCCGCAAGCCCATGATTCTCCTTTGTCTATTCATCCCGGGGCTACCAAGATGTATCGTGATCTTCGCCGAGGTTACGTGGACCCGAATGAAGCGAGATTGCCAAGTTCGTGGCCGAGCGCGACGTGTCGCCGTCGTGAAGGCCGAGCATCGGCCCAGCAGTCTTCTTCACCTTTGCGTGCGCGAATGGAAGTGGATTCGGTGGGCATGGACTTCATCACCGGATTGCCCCGCTTCGTCCAAAGGGAACGATGCTATTTGGGTGCGTGATCGACAAAGTTGACTAAAGTGGCACATTTCCTTCCCTGTCAAGACTCGCCGTGTGGGGCCTTTGGCGAACTTTATGTCTCGAGGATTGTGAGTCTTCACGGTGTGCAGCCAAGACGATTATTTCGATCGTGGTGCACTTTTCACCTCGCGTTTTGGCATGGTCTGCAAGAGGCTATGGGGACTCGCCTTCACTTCAAGATCTGCCTTTCATCCTCGACCGACGGCCGACGGAGCGAGTCAACCAAGTGTTGGAAGATATGCTCGTGCTTGTGTTCTATCCTATGGGAAGAAGTGGAGAAGTGCCTACCATTTGCTGAGTTCTCCTACAACAACGACTTTTCAGCGGTCTTGGCATGGCACCATTTGAGGCTTTGTATGGGAGAAGATGCGGAACCCCATTGAACTGGTCGAGGATCGGTGAGCGGCAATTTTTCGCCCGATTCGATCAATGAGGCCGAAGCGGGTTCGCTTGATCCGCGAGCATCCGCGCACGCCCACCCGCATAAAAGAGCTATGCAGATCGTCGTCGCCGTGAGTTGAGCTTTGAGCCCAATGACTTTGTGTATCTCAAAGTCTCACCCTTGAAGGGCCATCAGCGTTTTGGCATCAAGGGCAAGTTGGCTCCTCGATATGTTGGGCCCACCGTATCATCGAGAAAGTTGGAGCGATCAGCGCATGATTGGAGCTACCAGCTGCACTTGAGGGTGTGCATGATGTGTTCCATGTTTCACACCTGAAGAGGTGCCTCCGTGTCCCGACTGAGGAAGCTCCATTGGAGGTTCTCGATGTACAGGAGAATTTGACCTACCACGAGCATCCTGCTCAGATTCTTGAGGAATCTGAACGGAGGACGAGGAACCGTGTCATCAAGTTCCTTAAGGTTGGTGGTCAAACCATTCTCGAAGATGAAGCAACTTGGGAGCGCGAAGATCGTCTTCGTGCGATTTTCCTTCTTTCTTCTCCGAGTAAAATGTAATCTCGGTCGAGATTCTTGTAAGGGGGGGAGAGTTGTAACATCCCAATTTTAGGCTTGTGTTTCAAATGTAAGAAAATCAGTAGAAATTAAAACTTTTTCTTACATCATGTAATTCCTGTGGTGCCAAGAAATTCTTGTACAAGGAATTATGGAAATACCTTGTCACAAGTCTTGTTGATCCGAATCTTGCTATTCCAAAACAATCTTGTCAAATCTTATGATCATCCTCTGAAATATTTTTCCTAAGTCTCTGTGATTGTATGTGACCCTCTCAAAAATTTCACAATTTTTAGAAATTGTTTGAATATTGTTAGAGGCGATCAAACCTGTTTGACTCTCACCAAACATTAAAACAGAGCCTTGCAGAAATTTTTGAGATTTATTCGCAGCATAAAAATCTCTGAAAATTTTACACAAGGTTAATATCTGAGTTAGCAAGCTCTGTAAAATTTTCATAATTTTTGGAGTTATTTTGCTGCCTCAAATAAATCTTTCAAAGTCTCTGTCCTTTTCAAAATCAAACTTGGTTTCATTGTTACTCGGGTTCGAGTCGGACTGGCTCGAGCCAATCGACTTGGTCCAGCCAACTAAACGCACCGAGCCACTCTTTAAAGAGCGCGTTGAATCTCGTCCGTTGGATTTCAATCGCACGGCCCGCGCGCGAGTAAGACTTCGGACTTTCCGGTTGCAAGGTTGATTGTCAACCGTTAGATCTCCATCCAACCGCCGAGATGCGCCGAGACTTTCGGACCCTCCGTTGCATTTTTGAATCTGAGCCGTTGGATTAGGATCCAACGCCGCGCACTTTCGTTGTAAATGAGAATTGCGGCGTGGGGCAATCTGAGCCATCCATTTCTAACTGAAGGCTCGCAATCTCCCGCTGTGTTTTAAACACGAGGCGTGGTGCTTTCGTGGTCAGTCCGATTTAAATCGTAGGGTCGTGAATCGCCCGAGCTTTTTGCGCTGGTCATCTTCAACCTCCCGCCGTGCGAAAACAGTGCAAGGCATGGTGAGGTCATTTCTTGCTCCCTAAAGCCACCCTAGCCGACGTGTAGGAGTATGGGAGGTACACTGAGCTAGGCCATGCCTTAATGCACGCCTTCACCTCCTTTCCTTGCTCAGCGCACCTGTGCTTTGTGTTTTGCCGCCGAGAGAGAGTGGTGCAAACCCTAACACTTTCATGGCCTTATAAGCACCCAAACCCCTTCACTCGAGTTTCTTTAGACCACCATCAAGCTTCATTCCCAATATTGGAGCTTAACACCTCAAAAATGGCAAACCGCCATTGTTGACCCGTGAAGCTCCATTGGTGTTCTTGGTGTTCCAGTGGTCCTCCTTCATGTTTCTTTGCCCTAACCTCATCTATTTATCACCTTGAACATTTCCCTCACTTAATTTTGGAATTGATTCTCAGGAATTGTCCAATTTGGGGTTTGTTCAAATTCGGCCGAATTTGGTCATCTTCTTCCTCAGCTCAGGTGAGTGCTCCATTTTCCAATTCTTTGCTCATGTAGCTTCTGTGAATCATTATGAAGCTATTCTGATGCTTTGGTATCACTCATTTGGCTCAGGGTGTCATTTTCGGGATTTCTTCTCCAAGTCCGGCAAGCTTTCACCTGAGCAAGCATCTCCGCCATCTTTGAAGCTTACCGTCGCTAAGGTAGCTTCTTATTAGTCCTTAGAAGCTCGCACCCGCTTCCTTGACCGCAATGAGCTTTCGCTATTTTCATGTTTAGCAAGAAAGCTCCGTTTTCATTCTCCACTAGCCGGCGTTTCGATCCTCCTCGCCACGGCGAATGCTACCATTAGACTCGTTGTGCTATTGCGATTCCATTTTAGTACTTGGTGAGCGCCGCGCACGCGTTGTCGCCGGCGATTCACCGTTGAAGCCACTGGTTTTGCGCCTGACAGCGCTCCGTTTCGTCGACTCATTAGGACACATTAATTACCAATCATTAGTTATTAATTGTGTCTTAATCATTATTATTGAGCCACCGACCGGTGGGCCCAATATCCTTAAATCAATCTCTGGTTCACTCCGCATCGTTCCGACATCATTAATGTCTAATCATTGCTTAATTAAATGAGTCGGCATTTAATCATTTTCGAATTAACCTCTGGTCATCGATGGTGGCCCGAGGGATTGAAATCAAATTCGATGAGTCTTTAGTGTCTAGTTAATGATCATCATTAGTGCCATTAATTCGCCCTAACCACCACTCTCGCACGACAAGTGGGTCCAGCACCTGTGCGTGGGGTAAACCGGTAGCGTGGGTGACTGAAGTCACCGACATGCGTCCCACATGTCAAGATCCTCGCTTGAACTACGATCATCACCCACCGCTCATTTTTAGATCTGCGGTCTTGATCGTGAGTGCATTCGACCATCAGGTTCCTCATCATCCTCGACCGCCCATCTTGCGACCGCGTACGAGATCATGTGTGCAATCGGACCTTCCGGTTAGATGTGGGTTTCGAGCCGCTCATCTTTAGATCTGCGGTCGTAGTTCACCGAGGCAACCGCATCGTCGGTTGCATGCACTTGTTTGGGCCGTTGGATCTTGATCCAACGGTGGCCCCGACAGGTTTGGCGCGGCGCTATTTCCAGCGGCGCGGGTGTTGGATTTTAAATCTACGCCCACGGGTGTCCACGCGTTTTCTTTGTTTTGGGTTGTTCGTATTTCGTAAGTATTTATTTAACGATGAAAATGATGTAAAACTTTAGAAACTCATAACTAATTCATTTTAGCTACTTTTAGTTAATTCCAACTGTAATAAATTATGTTATCACTTTAGCTTATTATAAAAATGGATTTAAGCATGTTCCAAAGAGTGTAAAAATTGTATAACTAGGAATAACTTGATTTTCACCTTGAATATTCCGTAAAATGAATAAAACTTTAGAAAATGCATATCTTGCTCTGTATGTCCAAAATGAATGATTCCAACCTTGATAAATTTGTTATTAACCCAATGTTAATCTAAAAATGATGGTAGGTCCAAGATTGGGATGAAACCTTGATTAATGAGTTAGTACCTATTTTTAGCATTTAGAAAATTCGGAAGACTTATAAAATGCACAAGTAATTCTCTGTAAATGCAAAATATATTTGATAAATTCTAGAAAACCCTCTGTTGGTATACTTCTCAGAAATTAGTTTTGAACATATTTATGCTCCTGGAAAGTGCATTATGCCAATTTTGCATCTTAGAAAAATCATAACTAAATCACTTTAACTCCAAATGACCTGAAATTTTATATGGGTTACCTCTATACCAGTAGGTAGCTACCATAAAAATTCCAGCTTCAAAATCTCTCTAGAAAATATTTTTGCTACAGTGCTAATATTGGCCGAAAATGTATTTTTATGCATTATCTTTTGCACCACAAATCCAAATTAGGTTTTTCCAGTTTCTATGTCTAGGTATATTCGTATTCTACCTTATGTGTAAATTTCGTCGCATTTGGTTAAGTTTTGCTTGCTCTTTTGTTTATTCGTGGCTCGTCTTATTGGTTGTTCTTGGTTCTTTTTGCCTTTCGCTTAGGATTCGACATTTGCGGTAATCCCGAGAACGATCCTCCGCAACCAATTGAGCAACAAGAAGAAGGCAAGCAGTTTGATCATGTTAATCCCAGATTTTAAGTATTTATGTTGATTACAAATTCTATGTATGCATTGCTACTTTGTTTTAATAGTTGGCCTAGTAGATGCATTTCCTTAGCAAATGATTATCCTCTACTACCATGAGCCTAGGTTACTTGCTGTGATTTAGAGTTCGTGGATGGGCTCTTGTCACTTAGTAGTTGCGAATTAATTGCTTAGCCATGCTTAGCTTCGGTAGAAATGGGCGGTTATCGACTTGTCGATAACCTTGATCACACAAAACTTATTACGATTTATGATTTCCACCTTGTGCCATGTCTACTTGTGAAAACTAAAACTAAAAGCAAAATGATTTAGACTTGGGCACAATGGTATGTTGGTGTGATTCTCGGGTGTGACTGGAATGGTGCCTAAGTCAACAAGGACCGAACATCTTGTTACACTAAACCAAGCATTTTAGCGTGCTAACCACACTAGAGGGTATGAGACCTCTCTTGACTTAGTACTTTGGCGTGTATTGGCTCCGGGTCGCAGGAGGTCGCAGGAGGGATGGTGTTGGGAGCATTGTAGTGTCCGAAAGACTTCACCCGGGATGGGATTTGTTGTCTTTCGGCTTGCAATGTAAGCGTATGGTGTTTCTACCCATACGAGCGCTCGTAGTTAATACACAATATTGGAAAGCGTCTCGTAGGACTTAGCCGCGTGCCGGCATACCTACGAAGTGTGCTTTTGGCTTAAAGGCGGTCCAAGTGTGGGTACATTGGTACACCCTGCAGGTTAAAACTATTCGAATAGCCTCGCCCTAGGTTATGGACACGCTTGGGGAGGTCTTTCAAGAGTTAGACTACAACCTTTTAAATTAAAACTTGATGGGTGGTACGAATCGGGGATTCGTGCTATGTTGTGGTGACTATTGGGATAGTCGCTTCCAGGTTGTTACTTGTATGTATCTTTACTTACTGTTACTTTGAAAACTAAACAGATTTGCAAACATGCTTTTAAAATGTATTACCTTATTGCAAATAAAGTTGGCTTCATGCAAAAAGAGACATACAACCTCCACCTAAATAAGCTTGCATGTAGTTTATGAATAGGTCCGCTATTCCACACGTCGATCTTATGGGTACAAAGACAATCTTTGTACTCGGATGCTATGCTTAATTGTTTTGTTGCAGAGGAAGAAGGTGAGCCCGAGGGCCTCACTTTTGTGAGTGTGTTGTGGTAGCTATGGGCGACTAGCTTGATGCGATCGGTTGCCTTGTGGGTGTGTGGCTAACCTGGTCGACTTTTGTTCTAGCCATCTTATGGCACATTTTGCTTCATTGTCATTCTTGTATATTATTCTATTTGGCCGGTTGGCTCTCTTTTGTAATAACTTTACTTTATGTTGTTGTTGAACTTAGTGATATTGTTGTATGGAAATGATGTGTAATTTTGTGATGATGCATATGTTGCAATTGGGAAACATATGTCCATCGAGGCTTAGAATGTTTAATTAGTAATGCTAGAACCATTTGGAGGTTAAGTGTTACTAGTTAAATATTCCGGTCCTCACATGTAACACCTCACCAAAGATTGAGCCCGAATGCTACTAAAATTAAATTAAACTAAACTAAACTAAGACCAATTACAAATTTTTGGCAAAACCTCCTTTGTATAGTCAGCTATACCGAGGTTCCAACAATTAATCATGGCATTTATCAATATCTTCATAATCAGGTTCATTCAAGCATGCAGGATAATCTCATAAACATAACCAAAATTTGCTATTCTCATTATTACAGATTAATCAAACTCAAACCACCATAAGTAATTCTTAAGATTGAGTGGTAGTGCGTGCATCCAAACATCTACTCCCTCCCATGCATGCGGGTCTTGCCAGTTGTACCTAAAACACATCAAAGTAAGAGTGAGCCCAAAGACTCAGCAAGTACCAACAAGGCTAAGCAAATTATCATTCATAGCATCAACAATCCAAGATAAACAATGCACCAAAGTATAGCCTTCATGCTCATGTGAATGCAACCAATGCAATGCACCTTTTCAACTTTATCTCTTTCGCATTTTACCGTAATGCGGGGTATACAACCGTCGTATACCCTTGCTGCTCGCGCCCACCGGCACAGAGGACCAAGAGCCTATACACCACATGTATAGGGGACCTTTGCCCATCATCTTAATGATGGGGTCCTCTTTGCTCATAGCCCACATTCTACGAATGTGGGGACCTCAAGTCCGTCATCTACATGACGGGACCTCGAACATGCATAGTCACCACGTGACCAATCCTCCAATATAATTGCATGATGCACATGAACAAAACTTTAAACCATCATACATATGGATTCACAACAACGACGTGCATGAATAAACTTATTCATACTTCTAGCATTCCTCATCATTGACATTCTTAGCATTCTAGTATCCATGAATAGCACATATATTCATAATACTAGCAAACATGAACAATCCTTCATGAATAATAATTAATCATATCTCAAATATTTACCATCCTTAATCATACATGTCACACTATCAACCTTGCATGGTTAGTACGCATCAAAGTACTAGCACCTTCTATCAAACATTCATACATATTCTCTCAATCGAGTACTTGCATTCAAGGGATAAAATTGGAACTCATCACAATAACATCAACTTTAACCATAACTAGCATTCATCAAGATAAATGGAAACTCATCACATTAACATTCATGCATGGCTATTACGAGCAAAACACAAACACTCTCAAAGATACAAGCATAAATATGCTATAACCGAATACTTGCCTCAACCGTGCGAGAACGGTGGACGCGAAGAAGGCGCTGCCTCGGATCACGCTCCCACCGAACATAAAGATAACCCCAATCTTAGACCAACATACTGGATCAAAAGCATAAATAACAACACAAACGAACTCGCTAATCTCCCAAGCGTTTTCCAATCTTCCAATTTCTAGCGATCGCTTTGGTGGTCATCGGACAGTCAACTTCTAAAATACATAACTTTTCGCTCAGAGTCCAAATGAGGTGTTCTCGGACTTTACGGAAAGGTAATTAAATTACCCAAATAAACTTAGTTGGGGATCCTTTGATTATGCCATCTACCGCCCCTACCAAGCCAAACTGAAGAATCAAGTCCACGGTGAACTTGGGGGCTTTTTATAGCCGAAAACCAACGGGCAACTGAAGAATCGAAGTCCACGGTGAACTTGGCTCACTAGCTGCCATGGGCGAGGTGAAGGGGACGGGGCCAGCTGAGAAAGGCACCCATGAGTGCGAAAGCTCACTGAGGGCATTAAATGCCGAGGACCAGAGCTGTTGAACGGTGACGTATGAAGTTGAAAAGGGCTCTCCCCCCATGCCCTGTTCCATCATGCGCGTGCGCTAGAGGTTGAAGACGATGACCAGGACTTGGAGGGCCCACATGGTAGTGAGAGGGTAAACACGGCTTGGGTTGGAAAAGGACCAAAGGGTTAGGTCAAGACTCAAAAGTTGAGTCAACACATTTCAGCCCTTAGATTAGAAACGGACGGCCCAGATTTAAAGGAGACGATAGGGGGTCCCGATGTTTTAAATAACACGAACGGTCCGATCAGAAATGAGCGGCTGAGATTGATTGGGACATTTGGGCGGTCCGAATGGCCCAATGAATAGAGGCCGCCTGATGGAGATCCAACGGCCGAAACGCATGCGCCCTTTTTAAAATGAAACGGTACGTTTAGTTGGTTGGGCTAGACCAAGTGGCTCGAGCCACACTTGGGCTCAGCGCACAACAAGGGCGAAGCCCACAGCGGTTGGATTAGAATCCAACAGCTCGCATGTGATTAGAGTTTCGGAAGCCCGAAGGTTTAAAATAATGTGGACTGTTGGATCTAAATCCAACGGTCCAAAAGCGAAACGCATCTCGGGAGGTCTGAAGGTTTACGCGAACGAGGGCTGCCCGATGGACATCTAACTGCTGGGATCGAACGCGCGCTTTAAGTGAGCCCGAGGTGCAGTTAGCTGATCGGGCTCAACCCAGTCAACTTGGTTGGGCTCGGGTCTTACTCGAGCCCAACAGTACTTTGAGTTAGGGTTTTAATTTAAGCTGAAACTTTGGAGAATTGTTTAAGGTAGCAAAACAACTCTAAAATTTTTGAAATTTTTACAAGAGCTTCCTAACTTAGATATTGACCTTGTATAAAATTTTTAGAGGTTTTCATCCAGTGAATTTCCCTCCAAAAATTCAGCAAGGTACTGAGCTCGGGTTTGACTAAAATTCAAACAGGTTTGACCGACCTCCAAATGTATTCAAACAATTTCTAAAAATTGTGAAATTTTTCAGAGGGGTCACACACCATCCCTAGAACTTAGAAAAAATATTACCAGGGAATGATCACAAGATTTGACAAGAAAGTTTTTGAAGGGCAAGGTTTAGGTCAAAAGAGACTTGTGATTTGTATTTTCATAATTCTCTTACAAGAGTTTCCTCAGAACATACGTGAAATACAAGATGTAAGAAAAGTTTTTAATTTCTACACTTTTTCTTACATTTGAAACACAAGCCAAAAACTTGGGATGTTACATAAACGTTCTTCATACAGGACTTGGATCCCCGTATTTTGTTAAATACAGGCTTAAGTGAACACCGACGGGTGTGTCACTAGCTATACCGGTATAAGCATGCGTGCAGTCCTTTCATTTCATTCAATCCATTCATTCGGTGTTATGTTCATATTCTTTAAAGATGTTGTCTTGTTCATATTTGTTGTATGTCCAATTATTCACTGTACTTGCTGAGTCTCAGACTCATTCTTGCTTTGTTTGTTTATTTTAGGTGAACGTTGATGATGGCTCTATTAGGAAGGAGTAGACATGCACTAATCATTCACTTCACCATATTCCAGTTTCAATAATAGAACTTGGTTATGTCTTTCATTCGTTAAGAGATGAACTGTAATAAATAAAGTTAGATGTGGTTGATATCTACCTCTATGTTTTGGTTGATTAGGTATGCCTTGTGATCATTGATCACCCCTTTGATACTTATATGCATTCAGACTATATTCCTGCCAATGTTCTATTTAATTTTGATCTCTTATTGTCATTAGATGAGATAATGTTTAAATTCTTCCGCATTATGGTTGTATGTTAGATTATTTAGGTAATATCTTGGCTTCCGAATAGCCAGGGTGTTACACAAAACTTATTACTACTTATGATCAGCACCTTGTGCTTTGTTCTTTTGTAAAGTTTAAAACTGAAAATAAAATATTGTAGACTTGGACACATTGGTGTGATGGTGTGATCTTTTGGTGTGACTGGAATGGTGCCCGGGTCATCAAGGACCGAGTTACTTGTGTCACTAAGCCAAGCGATATTTGCGTGCTAACCACACTAGAGGGATATGGGACCTCTCTTGATTTAGTACTTTGGGAGGTACTAATTAATGAGTCGCTGGTGGTAGTTATAGAGAAAAATATTTGTTGTTCGGATGAGAGGGATGGGTTCCTTTCTAGGTTCTCCATACCCAGGAGCACCCGGAGTTGCTTCGGCTGGGCCGGTGCGTCCGACTCAACGTGTGGGTCCTTAGTGGGACCCCATAACGGCGGTTCACTAAGGGTTAACCCCCACACGTGCGAATCTTAATTAATACAATCCATTGGAAATGTCTCGTAGGACTTAGCCGTGTTGGCATACCAAAGGAAGTGTACTTAATGGCTTGGAAAAAAGGTGATCTGAAGTGTGGGTACATTGGTACACCCCTGCAGGGTTCAAACTATTCGAATAGCTTCGTCCTAGGTTATGGACATGCTTGGTAACGTCATGCAAGAATTAGACTATAACTTTTCATTAAAACTTGATATGGGTGGTACGAATGGGTAATTCGTGCTATTGTTGTGGTGGCTATTGGGTTAGTCACTTCCAGGATGTCTTACTGTTATTACTTATTGTCTCGCTGTTATTTGAGCAAATAAAATCAGATTGTTAAAAAAACTGCTTTTAATCTATTACTTATTGCAAATAAAATTTGCTTTATGCTGAAAATGAACCTTTAGCATTCCCCTTTGATTAAGTTTGCATGTACTTAAGTCTTGCGAGTACATTTTTGTACTCATTTGCATTGCTTAATTGTTGTAGAGGAGGTTGATCCCCAAGGGGTCAACTTTTGTGAGTTTTGCTGCGATGTGGATGACTAGCTTGGTGGCCTGGTCGGATTGCCTTGTGGGTGTAGGGCAAACCAGTTGGCTTTTGTCTTCGCCATCTTATAACTTTTGCTTCCGCTTTTTATTCTAGCCCTTTATCTTGTCTTGTGACCAGTTGGTCCCTTTTGTAATAACTATATTGTATGTCTTTTGCTTGTAAAGCTTTGGTTCGGTTGTATGGAGCTTGTATGGATATTGATGCAATGTTTTGTAAAAGGGTGTGTATACTGTAGTTCTGGGAAGTATACATTTTTCCGAGGCACGAGATATTTTGTTTGTGATGCTAGAGTCAATGGAAGACTAAGCATTACAAGCTAAATACCCCGGGGTCTCACAGCTTAAGCGTCTAGGTCCTCACCGTCCCGATAGAAGTCTTGTCCTGAATAAAGATTATTCAGCAAGAGTGAGCACTACTACTGTGCTCGCAAGTTACACCCAATATTGAAATATGATGTATGCCTAAGGTAAACAAATGAGACTGGCAGGGTTTATTTCACGTAAAGCAGCATTTTTAGTTTAAATACTTATAATAATTTCCAAGGCCATTTTCATACTATATCCAAAATCAGATTTTAAAATGACAGTTTTATAGTATGGATAACCTCCATGATTGAATAGTGAAGGATACCCTCCTATCACATGGCTGACCGCCCAATTTATACTACAAGGATTAACCATCCTCAAATCATTTGATAAAATCATTTTTAAAATAAAAAACAAAGTCTAACTTAGAGTGGCTTTGCTAGCATGTCCATGATCGCGGACGCGGCTATTCGAATAGTTTCTACTCCGTTGTAACACCCTGGCTATTCGGAAGCCAAGATGTCACCTAAAACATCTAACATACATCCATATTGCGGGAGAATTTGAATAAAATCAACTAATGATAGTATCAAAACAACCAGGACATGATGAAGGTATCCTTCCTTCACCATCTAAACTATTTATTTCAGTTCATTGATAATGAAAGTTCATATGCAGTAATAAATCAACCTCAATGTGGAGAAGGTATCCTTCCTTCACCAATTATAATTTAATTATTACAGTTCATCATTAACGAATGTAAGATAGAACTAAATTTAATCTTGAACATGAATAGGGTGATGTGAACGAGTAGTGCGTGTCTACTCCCTCCCAAGTGAGCCAACATCGGGGTTACCTAAAATAAACAAACAACGCAAGAGTGAGTCCATGACTCGGCAAGTACATATATCAATATGATAATCATTCAATATGAATAAGACAATCTCATCATCGAGTTCGATCACATCACAACCGACTACATATGAAGACATGATATGAATGCTCAAAATCAAAGGAATGGACTGCACACATGCATATATCGCAGATAGCGGTGAAACACCCGTCGGTGTTCACTCAAGCCCGCATCTTAACAAAAATGCGGGATCCACTTCCGTATGAAGAACGTTTCATACGGGTGTCCAACATTGCCCATCTTGGAGTTAATGGGTCTTACATGCCCATTCGGAATTAATGGGTCTTTCAAATCCACTCCGTGGGCGGGACATGACAATGTCCAACACCGCCCACACCGGAATGGTGGGACTTGCAATCCACTTTCGTGGAGGAAACATGCATAATGAATGCATAGAATGAAATACGAATATTGAAAGACATGATAACAAAACATGGATTCAACACATATGAAAGAACATAGACAATCCATCTTCTCTCGTATCATACCAAATCACAGCATGACCATATAAACATTCATCAATCACAATCATTAAGGGTGGCAATGTACTTGCCTTCGCGATGCGACGCGTTAGTCGGCAAGGTGATACTCCTAAACCCGAGGCTTCACCTCCTAAACAAGTAAAATAATTTCAATAAGGACATAATATACCCAACACTACTAATCGACGTTAAACATCGCTTCACTGATGACTCTAGTCATTAATACAAAACTTAAAATGAAATCAACAATTTCTGACATAACTTAATTCTGGACAGCAGCACGGTAATTGACATATCTATTGGTCTGGAACTCGGAATGAGGTGAGACCAATTTCCATGGATTCTTAACTGACATATCTACAATACTCTAGTTGGGCAAAAGTTCAGATTTTGCCTCTAATAAAATTTGGCCCATGGCTCAAATCTGTTGACTGAATTAATTGACAGAAATATCGGCTAAAATAAAATATCCATAACTTTTGTTGTACAACTCCAAATTGAACATTCTTTATCAATCTGAAAAGGTTATCGAATTATCTACAATAACTTAGTTGGCACGACATTCATATATTGTCTTTAACAAAAAGTGGCACACGGGTCAAAATTAAAGATAGAAACTGACATACAAACTGGACAGACTGACATACAATCTGGACAGTCACAAAGAAAAGTGCATAACTTTTGATCTATAAATCAAAATGAGGTGTTCTTTATCAATCCTGAAAGCTAGTGATATCACCTTCAAAATTTGTTATGGCAAGACCTCTGAATCACCCTCTAACTAGGCCATAAATCAACCTATACAGAGACTGCTATTTCTCGTCAGGATTCTGGACAGCAGATAATAAATCTATCATAACTTTTGACTCGAAAGTCGGAATGAGGTGATCTTGGCGGCCAACGAAAGCTAAGAACAAGACCTACATAACTCCAGGAGATGATCATCTCAGATTCGGCCTCTAAAACCACGAAACAGACCCCGCAACATTCTGGACAGAATTGATTTTTGAACGCAGCAGTTCGATCTAATCAAATATGAACCAAATCGCATCTACCACTAATCAAACGACGAGGATCGGTATTCGTTACCCTTGTAGAACCCTAGGAAGATGCTGATCAAACACCCGAAGAAGATCCTTCTCTTCTCTTCCTTTCTCCTTTCTTTTCTTGCCGAAATCCCTTTCTCCCTCTTCCTTTGGCCAATGGCAGCAGGATGAAGGGGTGTATGGGGCGTGCTACAGTACAGCGGCGCTACAGTACTGGGGCGGCGCTACGATCGTGCTAATGAGGGTGGTTGTCTAGGGTTTTAGGAGGAAAAAGGGGCAGCTTGGGCCATGGGCCTTAGGGCGCCTCCCTTAATGGCCCACTTCATGGCCTGCCAAAGACAGCCCTTAGCTTGGTGGAGGCTCAAATTCCCAATTCTATGAATCCTTAAATTTAATTTAATTTTCTCTTCCAAACAAGTTTCTCTCTTACCGATATACGGGATATTACATTCTACCCCTTAAACAGATTCGACCGAATCCTCACACGATCTTGCGAAGGACAACCACAATCGAGAACTATTGCGGTAACCACGTGCAAGTGATCAAACCGGATAACGCTCACGCATACGAAACTCCAACTCCCAAATGGCCTCTCCCGAATTGAGGAGACCACAACACAAAGATGTAAACGACATCCGTCCTAACACTCAACCCGAACTTTCCAAGTATACTCATCGAAGAGGATCGAATGTAAGACCTTACTCGATGGTCAACGTTTTTAATGAAAACTCAAACTTTGAATGGGCGGCTACTCACTCAAGACGAGAACACAGCGGATGTTGCGTTCTTCGCATATGGACCTTAGACGGTCAAAGCGATACGCCAACTTCCTAATTTACGCCATTGTTGGAAACGAGCGAATGAACCTGAGACAAACTCCCCTTTGGTACGAAAACACACAACGGGCTCAAAATCGAACTCTTCATCTAAGAAAGGACAACTCCGTTAAACAAGAGTGTACAACAGAGCTGGTTCCTAAACCACCAATTCTCAAAAAGAAGCCAACTGGAAATAGAGTCCTCATCGCAACCACGCAATACTAACTCTTCACCAAAAGTGTAAAATCCCAAATTTGAAAGTTCATCACGAAAACAATTCCACTTTCTAAATAGGCAGTTTACGAATGAACACCACGAAAACCAAAGGAGGAATCATTTTAAATGCCCGAATAAAAAACTTCCTTTATTATTTATTTATTTATATTTTTTTGCCTGAATTGGAAAGAAACATACATACTAGTACAGTGCCAACTCAAATTGCCAAGGACATCAGCCAACAACACAAAGCTCATGTGAGAATAAAGAAAACGCTTCATTACTCAAAAAGACATTTTTTTTTCTTAGTTTCACTTTTTGGAATAAAATCTCTCTCAGACCTTGGAATTCGAATTCATCGCATACCACACGGGCTCAAACCTCTTAGTTTAACATCCTCAAATTAGGCTTAAACCGAAATACATCATCCACACCTTTGTAGAGAGACTCTATTGATTCCACTGAACACTCTAGAGAACTCCTTCAATCGATGACATTAATTTGATAGAAGGCACCAAAGCACCTCAAAACCCATGCAATATTATCACCTCCAACTTTCAAGAATAACACGTCGAATCCTCGGTACACCCGCTCATGAACTACATCAAAAGAGTTCTATCGACAATCATTCCGCTACTCGGAATACTCCAGTTTTCTATCCCCTCTACACGCAAATCTTTGGGCGACCAAAAGTCTAGCATGAAAATGAAAAGCCCAAATTTAACCTCCAAGACCTCTACAACGAATTCCTCTTATAACAAATAGTGAAATCATCGGATTAAATCTCTAACATCCCCACAAATCAAACATACTCACTCATTGACATCATCAGAATCACTCACACAACATCGCAATACTTTCCAATTGTTTTACTCTATAACATTGATTAAGGTTTCCATACATTTGATAATCCCCAACATTTCAACATGAACCAAAGTTCGGAACTACACTATACCATAGGTCCTACTTAGTCGAACAATATACGGTTTTACTTGAAACCATACATCCCATCTCAATCAACTTCCTCCAAGAGGCTCAGTCAAAACCAACTCATCTTCTATTACTCCTCCAATAAGCTGGGTAGCAAAATCTCACCCCTACAATCACTTAACCACCACCAAACCAATTAACAACTTACGATTTGTAAAACTTTCAAACACAAAGCGGTTGATCCTTTCTCAAAAGAAAGAGGCGAACAAGAACAAATTTCACCACACGGGAAAAAAATCTCTTGCTCACAAAGTGAGCACGAGACCAAAAGAAATAACTGTAAAGAAGATGCGGGAAAACAAAAATTGAGTTCACAATGAGTGCACGCATCCCTTGAAAGGGAATAGCAAATAACCACCAATAAGAGAAATGACATTGCGATTGAAACTCGACAACTCTTGAGTGTAAAGAGCAAAAGTTTATGAACAATTCAAATAACCACAAGTTACAAAACTTGACTCAAATTCTCAAATATTCCTCTGCACTCTTTCCTTTAGCACTGAAATTAATTTTTGACTAACATCGCTTTGCCACAACGTACAAGATAAGATCTTTAGTCCAAACCACAAGGACTAATTAAGAACCAATGAAATTCTTCAATACGTCATATTTGTTCGAGCAGTTCAACTACACAAGAAACATGAGATCCAAATAATCTCAAACCACCAAACTCAAACATTTTCAATTCTGATTTCGCAAAAGCAAGTAGATTATTCTCCTCTTAAAGGAACCAACATAACTTCTTTGATTGCAACCTCACGTTGCCAACTCGGACAAAGAGCCTTTAAAATTAAATCACACAAATCTCTTAAGAAGCAACAGGACAATCCAATACCTTAATTTATTTAAAATAATTTCAGCTACGGATGATTCATGGGCTCAAAGAAAAATCACGAAAGCTAAACTTGAATTATTCTCATCTCAACGATATCACCAAAGCGATCAAATTACTATGGGTATTAACATCAATTTCACAACAACAATTAGAAAACACTTCAAAAGACCCACGTGAAAAGAATGAATTGATTCTTTCTCAAAAGAAGAGACAAATGGAAACGATTTTCACCAACTAGAAAACTCATCCACCACTCTGACCGAACATGGGACCAAGAGAAGAAACCAATTAAGCAATGAACTCACAGAACATAAGTGGAGTCCATAGTTGAACGCATAAGCCTCACAAGAATAGAATATCGAACCTAATGGATAAGAACAAATAAGTATTCAAAATCGAAGCACTTGCATCATCAAGAACCATTGCAACTTTGTAACATATCGTTACTCGATAAACTTCATTTACCACATAAAGCCTGAACCCCAAAAGATCATGAATACAAATCTTGAAATTTGATCATTTAGAGAATATCACCATGGGTGATCAAATTACCACGAATTAACCTCATTCTCACATTTTGACGATTTAATAACATCGACAACATACACTAGTACCAAGAATCATCAAACTTTATTACTCCATCCTAAAACTTCCCAAAGGGAATACAAACCACAAGGTTGAAACAAATTTATTATAACCAGATTATGCTAAGCAATAACAATATCACAGCGCACGCTATCAAAGACTACTTACGAAATTCATCTACTCAATCTGTTGGTGTTGCTCAACACCTTCTTGGTAACTCATTAACAATTGATGATTGTACTAACCATGTGTATACATACGGTACTAATTCCATTTGCAATCACATAACCAAATATAAACATAGATTCACATTTCACCTTTATTCAAATCATTTCAAAACATGATTAAAGATTCACTAACATAATTTCCTATAAACAAGGTTTCATGAATCGATACACGGCACCTATCGGTACTTTATACAAGTTTCAACAATTTTTGCATACCAGAAATAGATAAATCTAGCTCTTATGTAAGATCTATAGGTTACGAATGGATATGGACAATCTTTATTTAACATACACGGTATCAAATACAAGGACATTTCAAATTAATAAATTTCAATTTCATAGATGGTAGTTAAGAATAATTGATTTGCACCATGCTAAAACCCAACTTGGTAACCCACATCATAGCAATTTATTCGTTTAGTTATAACTTCTCATTTTAAGCATGGCAAGTCATCACAAAAGGATTCTAACGTCTTACTTGAGAAAAGAGAGACTTCAAATTTCAACGTTCAAGTAATCCAAAGAAACACATAAAGCAAAAGCTTTTCCATGCAAGCGAACTTCTGTGGAAACTCTCACTAACCAAGCTATCAAGCGAGTAAATGAGTCATTTTTTCAATGAGAAAGAAGGAGCAACCATGAAAACATCAATCTTGCCAATTGACAACGATCACAAGTAGTAAAAGCAACTCAACAAATCGAAAAGCAATAATTGTTTGAGAGAACCAAGAGGATCTATTGAAAACCATAAACTATCATGAACCACAAACCGGAGAAATTCATCAACCACCACAGGACAAGAAGCGCCAAAATCGTAATTCAAGGAAGAGAACAACTTTCTAAAGCAACTCACGTTTAACACTTGAAACTACGGTACTCGGGGTCACTACTCCTCTAACCACGTCTTTGCGAGCGGTGGTGTAACTCTGGTGAATCCCGAGTAACAACCACGATCTCCACTTCTTATCATCCGTTAACAACACGCTTCACCAAAATACTCAATTATGAATATACAGGACCATCTCATGACAATCATAGTATTAGTTCATATTAACAACAAGAACGATAGTCGAAGAAATTCAAGAAACAGTTCAATATGATGAAACACACCACTAGAAATACGAATACGATGGATTACCCAAACCCCACCTCATCAGGCACGTGTGTCAATTTAATAACTTAATTACCACGGACCTAAAGCCCGCTCGATACCAACTGTAACACCACGGCTATTCTGGAAGCCAAGATGTCACCTAAAACATCTAACATACATCCATATTGCGGAGAATTTGAATAAAATCAACTAATGATAGTATCAAAACAACCAGGACATGATGAAGGTATCCTTCCTTCACCATCTAAACTATTTATTTCAGTTCATTGATAATGAAAGTTCATATGCGATAATAAATCAACCTCAATGTGGAGAAGGTATCCTTCCTTCACCAATTATAATTTAATTATTACAGTTCATCATTAACGAATGTAAGATAGAACTAAATTTAATCTTGAACATGAATAGGGTGATGTGAGCGAGTAGTGCGTGTCTACTCCCTCCCAAGTGAGCCAACATCAAGGGTTACCTAAAATAAACAAACAACGCAAGAGTGAGTCCATGACTCGGCAAGTACATATATCAATATGATAATCATTCAATATGAATAAGACAATCTCATCATCGGGTTCGATCACATCACAATCGACTACATATGAAGACATGATATGAATGCTCAAAATCAAAGGAATGGATGCACACATGCATATCTGGTATAGCGATGAAACACCGTCGGTGTTCACTCAAGCCCGCATCTTAACAAAAATGCGGGATCCACTTCCGTATGAAGAACGTTTCATACGGTGTCCAACATTGCCCATCTTGGAGTTAATGGGTCTTACATGCCCATTCGGAATTAATGGGTCTTTCAAATCCACTCCGTGGGCGGGACATGACAATGTCCAACACCGCCACACTGGAATGGTGGGACTTGCAATCCACTTTCGTGGAGGAAACATGCATAATGAATGCATAGAATGAAATACGAATATTGAAAGACATGATAACAAAACATGGATTCAACACATATGAAAGAACATAGACAATCCATCTTCTCTCGTATCATACCAAATCACAGCATGACCATATAAACATTCATCAATCACAATCATTAAGGGTGGCAATGTACTTGCCTTCGCGATGCGACGCGTTAGTTGGCAAAGGTGATACTCCTAAACCCGAGGCTTCACCTCTAAACAAGTAAAATAATTTCAATAAGGACATAATATACCCAACACTACTAATCGACGTTAAACACTGCTTCTCGATGACTCTAGTCATTAATACAAAACTTAAATGAAATCAACAATTTCTGACATAACTTAATTCTGGACAGCAGCACGGTAATTGACATATCTATTGGTCTGGAACTCGGAATGAGGTGAGACCAATTTCCATGGATTCTTAACTGACATATCTACAATACTCTAGTTGGGCAAAAATTCAGATTTTGCCTCTAATAAAATTTGGCCCACGGCTCAAATCTGTTGACTGAATTAATTGACAGAAATATCGGCTAAAATAAAATATCCATAACTTTTGTTGTACAACTCCAAATTGAACATTCTTTATCAATCTGAAAAGGTTATCGAATTATCTACAATAACTTAGTTGTACGACATTCATATATTGTCTTTAACAAAAAGTGGCACACGGGTCAAAATTAAAGATAGAAACTGACATACAAACTGGACAGACTGACATACAATCTGGACAGTCACAAAGAAAAGTGCATAACTTTTGATCTATAAATCCAAATGAGGTGTTCTTTATCAATCCTGAAAGCTAGTGATATCACCTTCAAAATTTGTTATGGGCAAGACCTCTGAATCACCCTCTAACTAGGCCATAAATCAACCTATACAGAGACTGCTATTTCTCGTCAGGATTCTGGACAGCAGATAATAAATCTATCATAACTTTTGACTCGAAAGTCGGAATGAGGTGATCTTGGCGGCCAACGAAAGCTAAGAACAAGACCTACATAACTCCAGGAGATGATCATCTCAGATTCGGCCTCTAAAACCACGAAACAGACCCCGCAACATTCTGGACAGAATTGATTTTTGAACGCAGCAGTTCGATCTAATCAAATATGAACCAAATCGCATCTACCACTAATCAAACGAGCGAGGATCGGTATTCGTTACCCTTGTAGAACCCTAGGAAGATGCTGATCAAACACCGAAGAAGATCCCTTCTCTTCTCTTCCTTTCTCCTTTCTTTTCTTGCGAAATCCCTTTCTCCCTCTTCCTTTTGGCCAATGGCAGCAGGATGAAGGGGTGTATGGGGCGTGCTACAGTACCTGGCGGTGCTACAGTACCTGGGGCGGCGCTACAGTGCCGTGCTACAGAATGAGGGTGGTTGTCTAGGGTTTTAGGAGGAAAGGGGCAGCTTGGGCCATGGGCCTTAGGCGCCTCCCCGCTAATGGCCCACTTCATGGCGGCCAAAGACAGCCCTTAGCTTGGTGGAGGCCCAAATTCCCAATTCTAACAGAATCCTTAAATTTAATTTAATTTTCTCTTCCAAACAAGTTTCTCTCTACCGATATACGGGATATTACATCCGTAGAGTTGTACAGCTTTACCCACACGAGATAATTTGCTCTTTATGTCGGCCAATACACGCTTCCGTAGGCGTGCGACTGAGCAGCTATCATGAGGCCTTTACAATGCTCTGTCTTAATGTGCTTATGCCCGCTAAGGTTTCACTTCCTTTGGACTAACCGTCCTCCGGAAGCCCCCTCTTGCGTCAGGTGGGAATAAATGTCTACCCGACACCCACTCAATCATCATGGCACAAATAACACTAAGGCATCATAAATTATTTAGTCAAATCCTGCCCATACAGGACATGTGGTGGTACAAGAAGGCATAGCAAAGGAACGCTCAAAGGCTGGTCCTCAACTGACTTAGGCGTCTTCCAAAACAAACCCTGGGCCTTAATCTTAATCAGACTAAGTCCGTGCATAAACCTACACCCACCATTCATCCACTTCTCCCAAGTTCAAATCCATTTTTGATTTTATTTTAAATAAAACCATCTTTATAAACCTTTTATGGTAAAGCAATACCACAGATTCAAATTTAAACCAAGTTTGTAAACGATTTGGCTAAATCCTCCCAAAATCATATTTGTGGTCTAAGCATTGGCTAAGCTTAAGTTTAATATCAATATCATTTTATCTAATGGTGACAAGGTAATCATACTCAATATTCAAATTGGCCATACAAAAGGAATTAAAATAACTAAGCATTTAAAACAAGGGATTGAAATAATTGAAAAAAGTATGCATGCAATAATAATTTAAAAACTAAAAATAATTTTAAAATACTGGGGGCAACATGGTCAATGGTATAACTTTCCCTCGTTGAAGTCCTGGTACTCTAAGTCCTCAGAAGGATCGAACTCTACGTAGTCGTCGAAGTCTATACGCGAAAATACGATAAATTTAATTCAAATTCAAATAAATTCAAAAATACAGATCAAATTAACCCCAAATATAAATATTTTAGTTTATTTATCTAGATAATTATTTTATACAAATTTAGAAATTTGAATCACCCAAATCGGAGTTCGGATGCAAAAAATATGGATTTTAGAAGTTTAAATCTACTAAAAACCCTAAATCTGAATTTAATAGAATTTCCTGAATTATTTTTCTAAAGGGAAATCCATTTATTATGCATGGGTGACGTCAGCCCTCAGACTTTCGGGATTTAAATAAATAAAATAATTTCTGACATGTGGGCCCCTTGTGTCAAAGACACGGTTCATATGGACT
Source organism: Ampelocalamus luodianensis (assembly GCA_036346255.1). Classification (NCBI taxonomy): domain Eukaryota; kingdom Viridiplantae; phylum Streptophyta; class Magnoliopsida; order Poales; family Poaceae; genus Ampelocalamus; species Ampelocalamus luodianensis. The sequence goes on along the minus strand of CM070628.1, from coordinate 26,409,003 downwards.
AAGTCCACGGGGCCTTTGGCTCTGGGGTTTTGACGTGGCGCCACGTAGGTGCTGATTCAGCAAGGACGTGTGCATGGCGCTGAGGTGGCACCGCGGTGTCACGTACGTGGCAGTGCCACCCTGGCAAGGATGGCACCGACGTGGGGACCGATGGTCGCCGGCGTTGTGCGGCACAGCGGAGGCCGGTGAGAGTACGAAAAGGGAGAGAGAGGTACGACGATCACGTTGCGCTCACCCAGCAACGTGAGGAGAACGGTGGTAGTCGGCGGCATCGAAAGAGCAGAGGCGAGGTCAGGTTCGACGGCGAAGCAGCGGCTCCGGTGGGGCTCCGACGATGCGAAGGTGAGCACCAGGTTCGCGAGGAGGTGACGATGCCGAAGGTGGCGGTGACGAGGACGCGGCATCGATGGTGGCGGAGCTAGGGGCGGTGGAGAGCTTGCGGTCCACGACGACGAGATCTTCAATTACGGCGAGCTCACGGGAAGAGAGGGAGAGTGAGTGAGGGGAAATGGTGAGCGTGAAGAGGGCTACCCTGTGCTCCCTTTTATAGGGGCCGAGGGGCATTGGTGCGACGTGGAGGTGTGGGGATCGTGGTGGCGGTTGCAGCGAACGTGGGCGAAATCGTCGCGGAGAAAGGGGGAGAAGGTGGGGGAAATATGGCAGAGGTGGATACGGTCGTGCGTACACACAGGCGAGGAGTGGGGCAGTTGAAAATTAGGCCGTTGCGGAGCTCAACGTGTGGCAATGGCATTTGACCGCGCGGGGATGAAGGCGATGAAGACAAAGACACTGTAGCGGCGGGCCCACTTGGCAGCTACAGGAAATAAAAGGAAAAATAAAAGAAAATAGGTGCGGGGATCGAACGGTCCACAAGGAATGGCTGTTCGGAGTGCGTGGGAGGTACCTTGGATCTGGGCCGTTGGATTTAGATCGAACGGCTCATGATGAGCGGGATGTTCGGACCTTCTGAAAGTCTCAAAGGATCGTAGCTGTCCAATTTAGATCGGATGACTCAGAAGCGTTGGGATGTTCGGACCGCCCGAAGGTCACATGAAAAACTGGCCGTTAGATTAAGATCCAACGGTTAATGAGCTTGATGCGGTTTTTAACGTGTGCTCGCGTGAGGGAATGACAGGTGGGATCGAGGTGGGTGAGAGAGAGAGGGTGCGGGCGGCTACAGGTCGGCTCAAGCTGCGCGGGGGAAAGGGTTTGGGCTGGGGTTTTGGGTTTCGGCCCAAAATAAGATTTGAATTTTTAAATTAATTTTTCAATTATACTAATTCTTTTAAATTAATTCATTTAAGCTTTAGAAAATAGCAAATAAATCCCAAAAATTCTAGAAAAATTCATAGAAATTCCTAGAGTTATTTGGGACTTTTATAAAATATTTCCAACTATTATTTGGTAATAAATTTTGGAAAAAATTTGTTTTGACTTTAAAATAACTATAGAAAGTTTTTAAATTTTTTAGAAAATTCCAGAAAAATAATTAAATTTTATTTTCTTTTGAAATTTGAAATTTGGGCTGTTACAAACCTACCCCCCCCCTTAAAGGGAATCTCGTCCCCGAGATTCAGACTTGGCTAGCAAAAAGGTGGGGGTACTCGGCTTTCAAATCTTCTTCTCGCTCCCAGGTGGCTTCTTCTTCGGAATGATTGCTCCACTGGACCTTGCATGAACGGATGACTTTGCTTCTAGTGATTCGTTCTACCACATCGAGGATCTTGATTGGTTGCTCCACATAGGTGAGGTCTTCCTGTAGATCGATGCTTTCAATTGGTGTTTCTTCTGTTGGCACTCTGAGGCACTTCTTCAATTGGGAGACGTGGAAGATGTCGTGGACTGCTGACAAGGATGCTGGCAGCTCAAGCTGATATGTAACTTCACCTCTTCTGGATAGAATCTTGTAAGGTCCCACAAGTATGGGTGCGAGTTTTCCTTTTGTTTGGAATCTTCTTACTCCTTTAAGTGGAGTAACCCTGAGATAGACAAAATCTCCTATTTCAAAGATCAACTCCCTTCGACGGTTATCAGCATAACTCTTTTGTCAAGATTGAACCACTTTCAGGCGTTCCTTGATTGTTTTAACCTTGTTTTCAGCTTCTTTGATTAACTCTGGCCCAAAGAATTGATGCTCCCCTACTTGATCCCAAAGGAGTGGAGTTCTGCATTTTCTACCGTACAAAGCTTTGAATGGAGACATCTGCAAACTGGCTTGGTAGCTATTGTTGTACGAGAATTCTGCATAGGGCAGATTCTTGTCCCAACTTTTTCCATAGTCTATGGCACAGGCTCGAAGCATGTCTTCAAGGATTTGGTTGACGCGTTCTGTTTGGCCATCTATCTGGGGATGATAGGCTGTACTGAAGTTAAGTCTGGTTCCCAAAGCTTCATGCAGGCTCTTCCAAAACCGAGAAGTGAACTGGGAGCCTCTGTCGGATACAATCTTCTTGGGTACATCATGTAGACAAACGATCTTGGCCATATACATCTCAGCTAACTTACTGCTTGGGTTGGTAGTCTTGACTGGAATAAAGTGAGCTACTTTAGACAATCGGTCAATTATCACCCAGATGGAATCACATCCTGATTGGGTCCTAGGAAGTCCGGTGATGAAATCCATACCAACTTCTCTGATGTTCTGCCTTGACTAACTAACATACATCACAACGGACGACGAACTCAGCGATTTCTCGCTTCATGCTGACCCACCAATATTTTTCCTTTAGACCTTGGTACATCTTGGTACTTTCGGGATGAATGGAGTAAGGCGATTCATGAGCTTCTTTCAGAATCGACTGCTTTAACTCCTGCTGATCAGTGTAACATCCCAAAGTTCTGTTACCAAAATTAAAAATTAATAAAGTTATTATTTTATTTGATTTTTATGGCTGTCAAAGATTTTCTTGATTTTCTGTAATTTAAAAAGAGTTTTCTAAGTTAAAAGGAAAAATAAAAAAATCAATTATTTAATTTTCTAGTTTTAAAGTCAGAAAGAAAATTTATAGAATTTGCTGGGATTTTATTGGATTTAAAGTGAAAAATAAATTTTTAATTAATTTCTGAAATTTTCTGGAATTTTTAAAAAAGGTTTTTCGTATTTTCCAAAAAATAAAATAATTAATGTACAAAAATAAAAGCCAACTTTAAGTTGGAATTATTTTAATTAAGTTCAAAATAATTCTAGAAATTTTTGTGATTTTTTCTAGATTTTTTGGACTCTATTAGCTATCTTCTAAAAATCTAATCGATTTATTGTTTAATGCATAATTTTGAAAATAAAATAAGATATAATAAAAATAAAAATTTTAGATTTCACGTTGGGTTACCCATCCAATCTTTGCTCCTAAGCCAACACGCTTAACATTCTACCAACCTTTCCTTCTTTGTTTCAATTACTTATACCTTGCCCTTTATTCTTTTATTCATTTCTTTCCTTCCCTTTCTTCTCCAACATGAAACGTTTTCTTCCAGTAGGTTATGTCCAGAACGTGTGCAGCAGCGCCGACCTCCATTAGAGCCACATGAAGCTTTTGAAATCTCAAGATTTTGTCCACGATTCCTCCCGAAATCTAAGGCATTCAAACTCCATCATCTAGACTCCACCCATTCCACCCACCTTCCCCCTTTCTTGCGCACGATCTCGCCGGATTCCGCAACGGCCGCCACGTTCACCACACGCACAATCTCACCCACGATTGCCTCTTGGCCCCTATAAAAGGGAGCATCGGGTGCCTCTCCTCTCCCTCATCCATCCCTTGAAATCTCAGCTCCTCCCTCCCTTTCTCCTCTCCACAGTAGAAGGTTTTCGATTACCGGTCGAACGTCGTTCTTCCATCTCTAGCGTCACCGGTAGTGGAGCTCCGCCACCCTAGTCACCTCCTCCAGCATCGTGACGTCGTGCTCTACATGGTGCACCCTCCCTCTTCGCTAGAACCTCGCCGGAGCGCCGCCTTCCTCCATGGCCGCCACCACCGTGCGCTCGCCGCCGCCACCGCCGACCATCCCTGACTGCGCTGCCACCTCCTACGACCTCGTCACAAGGTGAGCAATCCATTTTTGTCGTTCGCCAGTCACCCCTCCCTTCCTTTGGCCGGGGTGCCATCTTTTCTTTTTCTCCATGCTTTTTGTTCGTTTGGAGAAGAAAGTGAACAGTGCAAATTATCTAGTCATGTGCTTCCTACTTTGTACATAAACATTTTATTCCTTCCAAAAATTAGTTCTCTCACATACAAACTCCAAATCTGTTGATTCTTCCTCCTAAATTCATCTACTATTTTCAGTATTTATTTTGTAATTTTTAGATTTTATTCAATTTCTGTTAATTATTTGGTCCATTTTTTTTGCGTCATCACCTTTCTCCTTGCCACCGACCAACCATGCGCATTCCACCCCAACCAAGGTGAGCATTGCGTTCCCCGTAGTTCCCTCTTCATTTCGCCACAAACCTCATCCGCTAACTCTCCTCCGTTTGCCCGGAACGCCGATGTTCGCCTTCCGCCCGCCGAAGGTCTTCTCCGTCGGACTACGTTGCCATCGAAGGTCATCTAGCCGAGCCGTCTACACCGTTGAGTTTGCCTCAATGCGTTCAACGTTGTACTTCCTCACCATGGCCATAAAACTCTTTCCTTGTTCCCAGTCAATCCAAAACCACAATTTTTAGTGAATAGTATTTTCGGAATTCTATCATTTTGTGTGATTTTCAACCTTCCGGAATTTCATTCTCCCTCATACGAACTCCGATTCCATCAATTCAACTTCCTAAATTCATATAAAGTTGACACCTTCCTCTCAGTATTTATTTAATATTTTTTTATAGATTTTATTTGAGTGTTATTTGAATTTGGATCGTTTACACATATAAATTTCGACAACTTCGGACAACCGGATTTCGATGTCGTTTAAGAGCAACGACTAAAGAAGAAAGACAAGTTATACCTTTGATCATCTTGATCCCATTATTTCAAATTAGTTAAGTCCTGTTTTAAATTATTATTGCATGCTTATTTCTATTCAATGTAATTTAAATACCTATTTTTAAATTATAGTTATGCCTAAAATCCTTTGTACTGCCAATATTGACATTGATTCACACATGCCTTGACACCTTAGATGAAAATTTAGTTTATACAATAGTATGAACTAGAACTTTTTGAGAAAAATTATGCTTAGCCATGCTTAGACCAAAAATATTTGATTTGGGGAATTTCAGCCAAAATCAAATGTTGTTTGATTTGTACCCTTGGCATTGGTGTGTCACGGGAGTTTTATAAATGCTTTGAAAAATAAAATAAAATAAAATGATGGTTTGGACTTGGGCGAATTGGTTGTCTAGTGGGTGCAGGTTTATGCACGGGCTCAACTGGGTAGGTTGAGGCTCAGGGTTCTGTTGGTCGTCACCCAGGTCAGTTAAGGACTGGCCTCTGAGCGTTCCTTTGCTAAGCCACACCGTACTACCACATGTCTTGTATGGGCAGGACCTAGTTGATTAATTTGCAAAGTTCCATCATGGTCATTCTTGTTGATGCGGTGGGTAGTCTTTCATGACCTTTGTTAGTCCTACCTGGTGCAAGAGGGGGCCTGAACCCTGCGGACGGGTAGTCCAAAGGGGGTGAAACCTTAGCGAGGGAGGACTATGGTGGAATGACGCATTGTGAAAGCCTTGTGATAACCTTCGGAAGTGTGTGAGCGGACAGTATAAATTGATTATCTCACGTGAGTAAAGCTATACAAACTCTGTAGAGTGTCAATCTATTCGAATAGCCGTGTGCACGATCATGGACATGCTAGCAAAGCCACTCAAAGTTAGACTTTTGTTTTGATTTAAAAATGTTTTTGTAAAACAGTTTTGACATGGATGGGTGTCCATGAGAAAAAGTTTTGGGTTGAAACCCTGGGTTGGGGCCCGTGTTTATGTTAGTGTTAGGTTGGTGCCTACACTATCTTTATTAATTAAAACTCTATTTTATATATTATAAAACTTGAGTTTTTGAACTTAGTGTTGTATTTAATGTCAAATGCTGATTTTGCACAAATAACCTTATAAACCTACCTTTGATAATATCCATGCATGCATTAACTCTGTTACTTACTGGGTGTAATGTAACAACCCCAATTTTATGAACAGTAAAAAAATACCTTATGAACAGTAATGATGTATTGTTCATAACAGTAATGAGATGTTGTTCATAGCATCACTGTTCATTTTACAAATTGGACATTATGTTACAAATTAAAACCTTCCTTTTCTAGCCAAAATCCAAAACCTATTTGAAGTTTCAAAGGAAATACAAGTCAATGCTTGTATTATGACTGGGAAGTATTTTTATCAAAGCCTAGATAAATTATCTTGCCCAAAAATAATTTTGTTGAATTTTTAGAAATTATTTTGACTTGGAGAAAAATATTTGACTTTGAATAAACTTATTCGGGTTAAGGTAATTATTTATGTATTTTACAAAGCGAAACAGTGGTTTTCAAAATTTCATGATTTTACAAATTTATTTACTATTTCTAAAGCCCTGGTCAAACTTTTAAACATTTGAATTAAGGTTGGTCAACTCTTCTGGTCTAAACCCAACCCCTGTCACTATAGCGACCGAGCCTGAGTTGTTTGGGTTCAAATCGTTTCACTGGGCCGCACCCAACACGTCCCCACGTTTGCCCAAAACTCCAGAGCTCATGCACCTTTGATTTCTGAGTGGACGGATGAGATTGCGGGGCCATGCGTGTTATCCACGCACGCGACGCGATTTCCACCGTTGGATATTTATCCAACGGCATCCGATCTTGATTCAAGGTCCTAATCGTATCTCCATTTGTGAGCCGTTGATCTCCTAGTGAACAACTGCGATTCACAAAGCCGCGTGGGTTATCCACGTGTTCCGTGCGATTTCCACCGTTGGATCTTCATCCAACAACCTCCGATTTTAGTTCAAAATACTAACGCGCCCCAATCATGGCCGTTAGATTTAAATCGTGAGGTACACCATTTTTGTGATAACCCCCCCTAAAAGGTAAACACTAAAATACATCCAAGCCGTTAGATCCTCTTTAAGCGGGCCAGATTAGTTGAAACATTCGGGGTGCCCCGAAGAGCTGTTCCATCCTGGCTGTAGGATCTAGATCGGGCGATTAAGAGGAGTGGTGACATTCGGGTTCCCCGAAGGCCCGTTCAATCTCCACCACTGTAACACCCTGGCTATTCGGAAACCAAGATGTCACCTAAATCATCCAACATACATCCATAATGCGGAAGAATTTGAATAATATCAACTAATGATATAAAGAAATCACTACTTAATAGAACCATGGCATGACAATAGTTTGAATTCAAGCAAGTGTAACGAAGGATGATCGAAGATCACAAGCAATACATAATCAATCATAACATGGAGAAGGTGTCCTTCCTTCACCATTTAAATTTATTTATTACAGTTCATCCCTTAACGAATGAAAGGATAGAAACTAAATCATATTGTTGAACTTGATTATGGTGAATTGCATGATTAGTGCGTGTCTACTCCCTCCCGATAGAGCCAACATCAATGATCACCTAAAATAAACAAACAAAGCAAGAATGAGTCCGTGACTCAGCAAGTACAGTGAATAAATGAACATACCACAAATACGAACAAGACCTCATCATTAAAGAATGCGAACATACCCCGAATGAGTATATGGATGAATATCATGAATGGATGTAATGAAAAGAATGGACTGCACACATGCTTATACCGGTATAGCTAGTGACACACCCGTCGGTGTTCACTTAAACCCGCACCTTAACAAAAGTGCGGAGATCCAAGTCCTGTATGAAGAACGTTTCATACAGGTGTCCAAATCTGCCCATACTGGAATTGATGGGTCTTACGTGCCCATACTGGAATTGATGGGTCTTTCTATCCACTCCCGTGGACGGGACATGACAATGTCCAAAACTGCCCACATTGGAATGGTGGGACTTACACTCCACTCCCGTGGATAAAACATGAATTAGGATGCATGAACTGAAGTATGAATTATGAAAGACATCATATATATACTCATGTATATAACACATAAGAAAAGGATATAAACTTTGAATATTCTCATGGATATCAGAAAAACACAATACAGTCATCAAGCATGCATCATACTCCAAACATATGAACAACAAAGTACTTGCCTTCCGCGAAGCGCTGCGGTAGTAGGTAAAGAAGATGCCCCTAAACCCGAAGCCCCTCTACCTACACAAGAAAGTACTCGAAATAAATACAACATATAACAGGGCGCTTCCATTAACGTTCTACAACGCCTTCCCGATAACCCACAATTAACTAGTTAGCTCTAATCTGAAAACAGACTACTCAGGCGCAACCCAAAACTGGACAGCAGAACGGTAAAAATCATATCTATTGGTCTGGAACTCGGAATGAGGTGAGACCAGTTTATATGGATTCTTAACTGACAAATCTACAATACTCTAGTTGACAAGGCAACCCAATTCGGTCAATTTAATTTACTAACAGTTAACTGAAGCAGCAGAACAGAAACTGTCTACACAAATTAAGACAGCAGTATTAAAACGATCATAACTTTTAATATACAACTCCGAATTGAGTGTTATTTAACAATATCAAAAGCTAAGACCAAGGCCCACAATAACCTAGTTGGGTGAAATACCTGAATTTTCCATTAACACACTCATATTTTAAAAGATAACTTGACAGTTTATTCTCGTCAGGATTCTGGACAGCAGAGACAAAAACTAACATAACTTTTGATCCGTACGTCGGAATTTAGTGTTCTTGGCGGCCACCGAAAGCTAAGAACAAAACCTACATAACTCTAGGAGATCAACACTTCTGATTCGGCCTCTAAGAACCCGAAATCGTCCACGCAACAATCTGGGCAGATTGAAAAATACTGCAGACCGACTTTGATCTAAACAACTGGAAACGATTTCTCCTCTACGACTAATCAAACGATGAGGATCGCATTCGTTACCCTTGAAGCAACCAGGACGTAGGCGGAAGAACCTTGGAGAAGATGATCTTCCTCCTCCTCACCTCCTTTGGCCGAACAACCTGCTGTCCCTTCTTGATTCCTCGCGAAGACCGGCAACGGGAGCACTCCGTGGGCGAGATGCGGAGGCACCACAGCAGGGGCAGCCACCATGGAGGGAAGGGCAGCACCAAAGAAAGATGAGGGGAGAGGAGGGGCGGCCAAGAAGGGGGAGGGGGAGAAATTTCGGCCAAGGGGGGAAAGAAAAGGGGTGGTGGGGGCTAGGGTTTGAGAGGGGGGGGGAAGGGGCGGCTTGGGTTGGGCCTTAGGGCCGCCTCCCCTCCTCCTTAGCCCACACAAGGCCGGCCAAGGTTGCCTTGGCCTGGGCCGGAGGCCCAAGTCCTCAATTCTCCCAAAAACCCTGACTTTATATTAATTTTGCTCTCCCGAACAAGATTCTCGCTAAATTGAAATTTGGGGTATTACACCATAGAATTTTGATATGATGGATCACGACCGAAGGGCCGTTCGGACCCCCCAGGTTCCCATTTGACCTCCACCGTTGATCTTAGATCCAACTGCGCCTTTCTTTTTGGATTTGAACTCAACGGCGCACAGTTAAGGCTGACCGTTGGATTTAAGATGTACGATATCGTTTCAATTCACGTGCGCATAGTGCCTAGATCCTTGTGAACGTTGGATTTAAATCCTACGGTGCCTCTTCTTTTCACTTAAACATATGTTGGATCTCGCTGTGGCCGTCGGATTAAGATCACACGACCCATATTGATCGATACCGGTTGAATGCATTTTCTTCATCTTATCGTCGCCGTTCCTTTCAAATCGGACGGCTGCCGTTCTTTTGATCTTGCGGGTGTGAGTGAGGCTGCGGCCGACAGTGGAGCCCACCCGTCAGTCACACGCCTGCCTTCCTCCTCGCGTCTGTTCACCGCCACCGGCTTCGTGGCCAGAGTGGAGGCATTATCCAGTGATTGCGCAACTATTTTTCAGATATTTAGCCTCAATTGGACACCTCATCAGCTCTAGACACTTCTCCTTTGCTCCTGTAGCTCAACCTCTATATAAATACCCTAGCTTTTTGCTACTTCCATTGTTGACCAAAGAAGCTCTTCATCCTCCTTTTCCGTTCCAGTGGAGTTTCTTGCTCTTACCCCTTGCTTATCCATCCTAGATGCTTGATTCACCCTGTAATGTGAGTTTAGCATCTTTTGTAGGTTGAAACCGGGGGTTTATTATCTGTTGATCAGAGCAGGTTAAGGAGCCCTTTGTTGTTTTTCCTGTTCTGGTGAGTTTAGACTCTAATCTTTGTCATCTTAAGCACTTTAAGAACCTCAGTAGTTTAATGGAGCCTTTCTCTTGTGCATGTAATATTCGAATCTTCTTTAAATACTGAAAAGTTACTTTTGATAACTTTTCAGTCTTTCATGTCATTTTCAAGCTCTAGGGTTCCTTTTGTCATCTTTTCGGCTTAACTAGGTCTAAGCTTGTCCCAAGTAGCATAATCAAAAGTTATCTTTGATCATTTTACTTCTAAAGCGAAAAAGATTATAAACCCTTTTTCTTCTGTTTTGTCGGATGGACCGACAAAGGTGGTAGCATGTCATTTATTGGTTAACCTTGATGATTACGATTAGCCATGTTTTGATCTAGGGTGTTAACTTACTTAAAAGATTAGGTTTAGCTCCAGCAAGAACTTTAGGTTCAAATGTATTAGTGTTTAAAAAGAAATCCTCAAACCCTGTTTTTGCTTTTGCTGTCAGCTGAACCTACTCAATATATAGTAGGAACTTCAAATCTTTGCTTTGTCAGTTAGTGAGTAAGTGATAAGATAGTTCACTGTATTGATTAAGAATACTCTTAGTCCAAACCAAATAAATTGCTTGATCCATGTTTAGATCACCAAAACACCATGCTATAACCTGTCATGTTTTCAGTTTTTCTAAAAATCTGAAACTATAATTTGAACTCCAACCCTAATTTTGTTAATTAGTGGCTATAAAGGTTAATATGGGTTATTATCTTTATTGGGGTAGATATAACTTAATAATATTGTTAATTATGCATTACCATCTTGATCATACATTTTCTTTTCATTTTTACTTGCTGTCAGTTTTTGTATTCATTGGATCTTATTGTTTCTTGTTAGAATCTGGTTCTTCTGAAGCATTTGATTCTATTTCTGAGCAACCAGAGCCTGCACAAGAAGTGTATTACTATCAAAGCAAGCATCCTCTTTGCACCATGTTGATCCCAAAGTTTTATACAATAGATTTTCAAAATACAGTGATAACTGTTGCATGCTAATTTTCTGAAAATACAATTGTGATCTGTTAGTAGGTAGTTATGACATGACATTGTGGATTACCTTAAATCTAACCATACACTCAAACTTAGAGTAGTCCTGTATACTAAATCTTTAATTTCAGAATTTGCTTAGTCATGCAGTCCATAGAACGTTAGAGTTTGACAAGATTATCTTGTCAAACATGGGAGCAACAAATAAATTTCAGTCATTTTAACTCTTTGTCAAGTTTCTTCAAATTAGAACTGAATTGTAAATTTCAATTGATCTGGACAAGAGGATGCTAGTGGTGGTGCCTTCGTGCACGAGATTGGGAATTGTGGACTTGTTTGGACCAATTAAGGACTGAACTCTGACTATTCAATTCAAGTCCCCACGTACTTCCACACGCGGTGTATGGGCGCTGTTTGGTTAAGTAAAGGGTTAATGCTATTGAGTTGGAAACTGGGGAGTAAGGACATGTCTATTGATCTTGTATGGCATAGATGCTTAGGCCTTCAGGCTATGTCTTATGCCATGTGAGTTTTATATCAGTATCAGATGTTCTTAGGAGGGTGAGGGCGTATATGTGTTCTATCGCATGTACGTACCTTAAAGGTGCCGATTGCAATCTAGTATGTGTAGTGAACACAACCTGTATTTCTTTTGATTGGGTCGGCATTCCCGGCGCAACATTTGTGCTCTGGTTAAGCAGATGCTATCAGTCGTTGTTTAAGCGAGATCAGTTCACACATGGGTTATTCAACTCAATAGCGTCAACTTGTTGAAAAATACCAAATCTTAGTTTACTCGGCCGGCATACCAAAGGTTGTGTGCTATTATTCCGGAGGCTTACGGGCTAACTAAGTCGTGTGGGTAAAGAAGTACTGTGGGGACCCCGGAGTTATCTCCGTAAGACCGAGACTAAGCCTGGTCTTAAGGACACAACTCTGGATCTCCGATAAATGGATTCCAAATTAACTCCATCTAAATGAGAGGCTTAACTCAAGCTAGAGCCCCGACGATCATGCGCGCCGCTCCTCTGCGAGCACTACACGATTGTCGGTTCTCCAACAAGTCAAACGCTACACTTAGTGAGTTAAATAGGAAGCCATGAATAGCGAGTACAACTTATATTGGCTCCCAAGATCAGCGACAAATTAAGTCATACTCTCATACAACGTTGCTCACATCCATACAACATTCATACATAAATAGTTCAAAAGACATACAACATAGTTCTAAGTTTAAAACTAATACAAGTGGCCGACCGGCCAAATTTAAAAGAGAGTATTAAGTAGCAGCGGAAACACATAAATAGACCAAAAGACCAGCAATGGTATGCCCCATAACCCATCGGCAACCAACTGGGAGTTAGATGATAGCAAACTACTCATCGGTGTCGCCTAAATCGACACCGACAAGCTCGTCGGTTTCAATATCTTCCTCACCTGTAAAAGCCAGCAAACACCTAGCTGAGTACAAAGAGTACTCGCAAGTCTTACACAAATAAAAATAGTTATGCATAAGGTCATTCAAAGGAAGGGCTCATATTGGCTTAATTTTGCGAAAGAGACGCAATACTGAACAGCCTACACATACTAGTTTTTCAAGTGTCATTTCAAAATCAGATTTGAAGTAGAAGTAAAGCATGTGAATAAGTAATGAATTCAATAACAAATGAATCATACCAACAACAAAGTGGCGGTCCACTTTGATACAACAACAAGCATGAACATCCCATTCATGTCGATACCAAGTTATAACCACAATTTTAATTCCAAGTCTAACAATAGTAACTCCCGAACTCAAGCGGTTGTCCATAACAGCGGACACGACTATTCGAATAGATTTATACCTGCAGGGTGTACTACTTTACCCACACGACTTGATTAGCCCGTAAGCCTCCAGATGCCTCCGAATATAGCATACTTCCTATGGTATGCCGGCCGGGTAAATCAAGATACGGTCGTTTTTAGCAAGAAGATACCAATGAGCCAAGTCCCTCAACCCATGGCTCCTAGGAAACACAAGACGTTAACGCCTCCATCCTATATATCCTAGGAAACGCAAGACGTTAACGCCCCCATCCTATCGGTCCAAAGGAACACGGGATTTCACGGTCCCATGCCCTTACAATTTCACCACCGTGGGACTCAACACAATAAAACCTTCCCCCTACTTAACCATACGGCTCCCAACCCGTGTGTGATAGCATGAATGTACTTGAATCAACGACGTTACCAAAGTTCGGTCCTTAATTGTCCAGACAAGTCCAACCACGTACCCAATTCTCGTGCACGAAGGCACCATCACTAGCCATCACTTGTCCAGACCAAAAGCTCATTTAAAATGACAAAATTTAACTTAGAAAACAGATACGAAGATCTGAAACAAAAGTATATAAAGAGAGTGGTGTTTATCCCATAATTGTCGGGTTATTCCCGACAATCAAACTACCGGTTCTAGACTTGCATGGCTAAGCGGAACTCGAACAATATAATTTCACACATCCTAACATAATCATTTCAGTATTGGAGTAATTCATGGATAGCCACAATGACAAGATAATAGGATGTGTCTAACTACTCATCACAAAAATAGCGACATTATAAAACTATATGCAAGCAATTATCATTGCATCTACCCTAACAAAATTGGGATCAAATATGATGCAAAAGAAAGTTCAAAGGATGCTTGCCTTGCTGGTAGGCTAATTGCTCTCCTCGAGCGTAAGAGTCAATATCAATGAGCTCGAATCTATATAAATACAATACCGAATAAACATCGAGAAATACTCCAAAAATCAAGATGCTTAAAAATGCATGATTTTTCTACAGTAGCTAAGTCATGATTTTAAATGATTATTTGGTGAAAGAATTATTTCATTTTGATTTAGTATATGAAAGTTATGGTGGTTTGAATTTCAGATTTCAATATGCCTTTATTTATGTAATTTAATTATGAGGTGAAATTTTGTAGAGCAGTGGTGAGTACAAGGATTACATGGTTAAATAGGCAATATTATTACAAGGTCAAAACAGTTGAGTTTGCTCCAATTGGAGTTTTCATGATTTAGTTATTGATTTCTAAAGTTATCAGCATTAATAGTGTAAAAATAATATCATTTAGGATCATTTTCCTCAAACTATAGTTTCTGTGACAGAAGTAAGTTGGGAACCATTTTTATAATTAAGTTCCCTTGAAATATAAATTATCAAAATTGATTTCACTATTTTTGGAGCTTCCAATAATTACTTATGAATTGTTAAAACTATCAGTCTTTTCCTTTTGCAAAAATAATAGTGCTTATAGCTCATTTTCTAAAATAATGCTCTCTGTTACAGGGACAAGGTTGAAACCAATTTTAATATAAAGTTCATTAACTATGAAAATTACCAGAAGTAGTTTTGCCTATTTTGGAGTTAAAATGATTTAGTTATGCATTTTAGAAGTTATACATATTTCTTAGTGTGCAAATTAACAGGTTTCAAATTCATTAAAGTATTTACTACTTTTCCTACCGGATGCTATCCTAGCCACAGCCGCTGACGGGCGGCCCCGAAGTCAGGGTTGACTCGGTCAGCCGTGATCCCGCTCAGCCGAACACATGCTGAAGGCGCATTTCATGAAATGCGTCTTCCTAACATGATAACGTACTATAAAATTTACTGCTAAAAGATTACATTTTCCTTAACAGAAAGCGTATGTTCTAAAATACACAACCACTTAACAGGGGCTAAACGCAGTGTTGTGCGTGTGGTCCCACCTGTCAGCGAGATCCTAAAGGCAACATTTAAACTAATTGCGTCATTAACTCCTTAATCGCCGGACTCTCGTCATTTGCCGGATATTACCGACAACGGAGCTCCCGCCCGCGCTCGCCCGGCGGCTCGTCGGAGCTGTGGTCCACGGCGGCGCAAACTGAAAGCTATAATGAAACCGCAAAAGCCAAGCGCACCTCCACGTAGTGGTGGCGAGGTCTGGGCTGCCCGGCACCGGCGGCTAGCCGGAGCTAAGCGGCGACATTCTTACGGCGAAAACGCAAGAAGCAACATAGAGTTCCGTAGCATCAAACAAGCGAGTGCCCAGGTCCTAGGGACTAAGTGGAAGTTACCTGAGCAGAAGAAAGTGTTCGGGGAACTCGGAGCTGCTAGAGCACTATCGGCGCCGGAGAAGAAAATGGTGAAGGCACGGTTTCACGAGGAGAGGATCCTCTGAGCAAAACCAAGTAAAAAGAATGATCAATAAGACTTAAAGATCATTTGAGGAAACTATAGAAGCAAAGAATTTGGACAAAGGCTTACTGGATCTACGAGGGGGACGAAAAGTTGCTCCACGACCGAAAATGGTGAAATCCCTGATTCAGCAAGATCCTGCCGTGCATTATAAAAATAAGTTGAGGGGTTTTGATAACCATGCTATAAGGCATGACGTGACGCGAAAGGATTGGCGAGAGGCTCACCGGAGACGAAGATGACACAGGGTGTCCTCCGGGGGCGCGCTCTGGAGCTTCAGGGAGCACGAGGTTGGTCCAGGCGCTACAAAGAGAACCAAGAGCTCGCATAAGCCAAAATAAAAATGGCATGCAGAGGAGGAACTGAGGGTGCTAGAGGCGAGAAGCTTACCAGAGAAATGAGCTCAAGGAAGCTTCCCTCTCCTCGGTCAAACAGAGGAGAAGTGAGGAAGAAACGGGGTGTCGAGGGAGTATTAAGCTCGGGCGATGACGGAAATGGAGGCGGCGTGAAGTGCAGAAGCTCCAGGAGTGGCCAACGGCAGCGGCGGATTTACGGTGTCACCGGTGCGTGAAGAGATTCGCGGCCGCGTGGAGCTCGGCTCCTGCGCACGCGCCTTCCCAAGGAAGAAGACGACTCTGTCATGTGGGCCCGAGCTGACAGTGACTCGGCGAGGTGAGATTAAGTGATTTTTGATCAGCCGTTGGATTGCGAACGGACGGACGAGATCAGGGAGGGGTTCGGACAGGTCGATTGATGACGAGATCTGGATCGTTGATCCATGATCCAAGGGTTGCATGCGGAGGTGCAACTAGTTGACTCCACGGAGTCAAGTGACCGAGTCGGGTTCGAGCCCAAGGAACAGTAGCAGCCGGTTTAGGTCCAGGGTTTTGACTGAATTTTAAATCACTTCCTCTACTTTGACCATGGCTTAAAAATAGAAATAAAATTCCTAAAATCATGAAATAATTTCTAGGGGTTCCTGGTATATCCTAGTGTCCATAAAATTATTAAACACTACTGTTTGCAACATATTTTGTAATATATAAATCCAAACTTAGACAAGGTCTTTTAAAGGTGTTTGAATTTTCTTAGGGTTCAAACCAGTCCCAAAAATTTGGGAAAAATTATATTAATTTGTGATAATTAAAATAGTATTTGAATAAATTATTTCCAGAGGATCTTCAGTAGCATTTATTTCAGTTTTTTGTTTGGAGTTCAAATTCAAGTGTATGATTCATGTGTATTTTGAGATTTTCCAAGTACAATATGTAATTAAAAAGTTTCAAAACATGATGCATGCTAATGAGATGCATAATAAACCTCTTTATTAATTCGGGGATGTTTGTGGGATGTGACAAACCTCCCCCCCTTACAAAAGATCTCGACCCCGAGATCGATGGGTGGAAGTGTGATAGGAAGGCTCTAAAAGAAAACATACATCCATTGTCTTGATTTCCTTCAAAGATAGTGCTAAGATATCTTTGTAAGGTTACAAGGAATGGCTATTAAATTTTTCCTTCCCATTGCTTTGTTTAAACTTTTCTTTCTTGATTCGAAGACATTTTAAGTAGAAGGAAAAAGATCTAGATAATTGGCCCGCACTTGATCTTCCCGCTCCCATGTTGCTTCATCTTTAGTGTGATTGCTCCACTGAACCTTGATGAATTTGATATTGCGATTACATGTCTTGCGCTCCTTTTCTTCAAGAATGCGAATCGGTTGCTCCCGATAAGAAAGATCGGGCTGCAGGTCAAGTTCTTCAAGCTCAGTGGCTTCGGTTGGGATACGAAGACATTTTCTTAGCTGTGAAACATGGAAAACATCGTGCACATCCGCAAGTGATGGTGGCAATTCTATTTGATAAGCCACCGGTCCCAACTTTGCTAGAACTCGGAAAGGTCCGATGTAGCGAGGTGCCAATTTTCCTTTGACTTGGAAACGATGTGTTCCTTTCATTGGAGAAACCCTAAGATAGACATAATCATCCACTTGAAAACTCAATTCACGGCGACGACGGTCGGCATAGGATTTTTGACGAGATTGAGCCGTCCGGAGTCGTTCACGAATGACACGAACTTGTTCTTTAGCATCCTCTACCAAGGTTGGACCATAAAATGGCCTTTCCCCGGCTTCGGACCAATTCAAGGGTGTCCTACAAGCTCTTTCATACAAGGCCTCAAAGGGGGACATTTGAATGCTCGATTGGAAGCTATTGTTGTAGGAGAACTCCGTAAACGGTAAACATTTCTCCCAGTTCTTGCTATAGGACAGTACACAAGCTCGGAGAAGGTCTTCTAAAATTTGATTCACTCTTTCCGTTTGTCCATCTGTTTGCAAGTGGTAAGCGGAACTGAAAGATAGATTGGTCCCCATCGCTTGGTGCAAGCACTTCCAGAAGTGAGAGGTAAACTGGGGACCCCTATCAGAAATGATCACTTTTGGTACACCATGGAGACAAACAATTCTGGAGATGTACAACTCTGCTAGCTTGACGCCGGTGTAAGTGGTCTTGACAGGAATGAAATGGGCAACCTTTGTCAGACGATCAACAATCACCCATATGGAATCGGACCCAGCTTGAGTCTTTGGAAGGCCGGTGATAAAATCCATGCCAACTTCTTCCCATTTCCACTTGGGAATAGGCAGGGGTTGTAGAGTACCTGCCGGCTTCAAATGCTCAGCTTTGACTCTTTGGCATACATCACACCTGGCCACAAATTGAGCGATCTATCGCTTCATTCGGCTCCACCATAACCGCTTCTTAAGATCTTGGTACATCTTGGTGCTACCAGGATGGATAGAAAATTTGGAGTCATGAGCCTCTTTGAGAATGAGTTCTCTCAAAGCGCGGTCAAAGGCACCACCAACCGGTTTCAGTACAACGAGTGCCCCTGCATCTTCTTTGAAACCTTTGGCCTTGCCTTTCTTCAATGCTTCCTGATTTGAGCGACTTCCAAGTCGGTCTTACCGGGCTTCCTAATCTAGTCCTCGAGTGTAAAATTCACACTAAGGGCGAGAGAGAACCTTCTTCAATTATCTCCAGTGCAGACGTTGCATCGCAACACACAAGCTCCGCCAAATGGGAGTTACCGATAAACAGATTGCACCGAGACTTTCTCGCTAAGGCATCGGCTACCACATTCACTTTTCCTGGATGATAATGGAGTCCAAAATCATAATCTTTGATCAACTCAAGCCATCTTCTTTGCCTCAAATTCAGATCGGCTTGGGTGAAGATATATATTTTAGACTCTTGTGGTCGGTGTAGATTTCGCAACGATTACCGATGAGGTAATGGCACCAAATCTTCAGAGCATGAATGACCGCTGCAAGTTCCAAATCATGAGTGGGATAATTCAACTCATGAGGTCTCAATTGCCTTGATGCATAAGCCACCACTCGGCCCTCTTGCATAAGCACACAACCGAGCCCATGGCGAGATGCATCACAATAAATATCGAAGCTCTTGTGAATGTCGGGCAAGATAAGTACTGGAGCTTTGGTCAGGCATTCCTTTAGGATCTGAAAACTCTCCTCACATTCAGGCGACCATTCCAACTTCTTTTCTTTCTTCAGAAGTTGAGTCATTGGTCTCGCAATTCTGGAGAAGTTCTGGAAGAACCTGCGATAATAACCCGCAAGTCCGAGAAAACTGCGAATATCAGTGATGTTTCTGGGTTGTCTCCAATCAAGGACATCTTGCACTTTGCTTGGATCAAGAGCAATACCACCCTCGGATAGGACATGCCCCAAGAAACTAACTTCATGAAGCGAACTCGCATTTCTTTGAATTTGGCATAGAGTCGATGTTGACGGCTTCTCCAACACAAGCCTCAAGTGTTGCTCGTGTTCTTCATCGGACTTTGAGTAGATAAGGATGTCATCGATGAATACAACAACAAACTTATCCAAATACTCCATGAAAACTGAATTCATAAGATTCATGAAACGCGGTGCATTCGTCGGACCAAAGGACATGACGGTGTACTCGTACAACCCGTAACAGTAGAGAATCTTTGTCTTCGAATGTCTTCGCGAACTTTAATCGATGATAACCAAGCGCAAATCAACCTTGGAGAATACTTGGGCTCCATTCAATTGATCGAATAAATCATCAATCCGCGGAAGAGGATATTTATTTTTGATAGTGACTTCATTTAACGGACGGTAGTCAACACACATCCGCAAACTCTTATCTTTCTTTTTGACAAAGATAGCGGGGCATCCCCAAGGTGAGGAGCTCGGCCTAACAAACCCCTTGTCTTGAAGTTCTTGGAGTTGCTTCTTCAATTCTTCTAACTCATTAGGGGGCATCCGATATGGCCGTTTTGAGATTGGCGCAGTACCGGGTACAAGCTCGATGACGAACTCAACCTCCCGATCAGGAGGCATGCCTGGGAGTTCTTCGGGGAATACATCTGGATATTCACACACCACAGGCACTTTCTCAAGTTCAAGGGAGGTACAAGCTTCCAAAGTATAGAGATGAGAATTGCCCACTGAAGGTGCAAAAACGACCTGACTGCCGTCTTCACTAGTGACAGAAATAGACCGTAGAGCGCAATCGATCTTTCCCTGATTTTTGGACAGCCAATCCATTCCCAAAATCACATCAATACCCGCTGATTTTATCACAATTAAGTTTGCCAAGAAGTTGATATGTTGAATTTCCACTTTACGTCCCGACAGACTTGATCGGTTTGGAAAACCGATCCCGGCGACTGGATTTGATAAGGTGGCTGAAGTTTATGTATTTCAAATTGATTAAGTGCAGCATATTATTCTTTGATGAATGAATGAGATGCTCCTGAATCAAATAAAACTGATGCTGGACAAGAATTAACAAGAAGGGTACCCAAAACGACGTCCGGAGCGTCGCTTGCCTCCTCGGCGGTGACGTGGTTCACTCGGCCACGTGCTGGAATATGAGGAGGGGTAGATGCTGCCCTCGGAAGTGGTGTAGGTCGTGCCACAGCTGGTGATGTAGGAGCACGATAAACCTGAGGCATTCCCCGCTGCTTGGCGAGGCAATGAGAGGCATAGTGGCCAAGGCGACCACAATGAAAGCAAGTGATATTTTGCTTGAAAGTACCACTATTTTGGGAGTTCTTACTCCCATTGTACCGCTGCACCGTGGGTGGAGAAAGTCGTGGAGGTGCCACAGGAGGTCTCGGTGGCACTAGGGCCTGAGAACGAGGTGTCTGAGGCGGCCCGGTGCGCTGCCGAGGAAAACTGCCGCTAGCTGAAAACTGAGCGGCTTTCTTCCTCTTCCTGGACTCCTCTACAGCCACACTCTTGTGCTCCACTACAATGGCCTTGTTCACCATGTGCTGGAAGTTCCTGAAGTCATGTATAGCTAAAGCCAACTGCATCTCTTCAGTCAAGCCGCCCATGAACCGGCGCTGGCGGCGGGCATCTGTGGAGACGTCATCCGGGGCTTAGCGGGCCAAGGAGTTGAACTCCTGAAGATACTCAGTGACAGTCTTCCTTCCTTGCTTCAAAGCAAGAAAGCTGCTGCCGCTTGATCGACATGACCCCATCAGAATATAGGCCTCCTCGAAGGTCGCTCAAATTCGTTCCATGATGGAACCTCTCCTTGAGTGCATGGCGGAATAGTTATCCCACCACGCACTAGCAGCGCCTTCCAGCTGATAGCTGGCAAAAAGAACTCTCTCAATGCCCGTGCACTAAGCAATGGCTAGTTTCTTCTCCACATCCCTCAGCCAATCTTCAGCCTCCATAGGGTCTCCGGTACCCGCAAAGGTGGGAGGATTTGTTCGCTGAAACTCAGCGAGACCCCCACGCTGCCTCTGATGTCCCCCTCCCCCTGCTGCCGCAGGAGCAGGAGACGTGTTGCGAGCTATAGCCTCTAGGATCCTGGTCTGATCCATCCTGCTTTCTCGACAGGCCAAGACTTCCGCCATAGTGGGTGGTGGAGGAAGCACTTCCTCGATGAGTGTCCCATGGACGGTGTGCCGAGAGGGCTCACCCCTCTCTCGCGGGCGTAAAGTTACATTACAGCAGAACGAGTGCCCTGGGGTGGAGATCCCCCATCGCGCTGAGCTCTAGCACGAGTGTTAGGGCCTGACATCCTTGAGTGACAAAGGATGTTAAAAAGAGGCCATGATTGCTGGAAAAGTACGAATAATAAAACTTTGGACAGCAAACACAAAGTTCTTAATTAAGCATGCATAATGATATAAGATGCACCAAAAACATAACACCGAATGGGCGTACAGAGGCGCTAATGCCAGTACAAGATCCATAACTTCAAATCATAGTTTTTCCAATGCAATTACATCCAGAAAGGCCCGTGGGCGAAAAGCAACTGCCGGAATTAAAAGTTCTTGCAAGAAGGACAATAATAGTTCAAGTACCACTAACCTATTACAAGGAATCAAAGATACATGCCCAACCTTGAGCTAACACCTACTACATCCTAAATGTTGTTCCGATCAAAGTTTACCGGAAACTCGTCCAGAAGATGTGCCTCAGGGGATCCCGTATCATCGGGGTCTCCAAAATTAGGAAGACGTAAAGGGGAGCCTTGCTCTATCACATGGCCTCTAGCAGGTTCCATCCTACGATGCGAGCAAATCCAAGCGACATGCGAACTGGCGTCTCGCCCATAGTTGGGTACATGCCCTGGCACTTCTGGAAGACGGTACATTGGCGGTGCTGAAGCATATGGGGAAATCTCATTTGCGCCATAAACCACATGGCGGTCAATGATCCCCATGCTACACATGAGTTGCAAGTGTTCTTGGGCCTCCACAAGACGCTGACGAGTCTCGTACAACTCATACACAGTGCACCGATGGATTTGGTCCATGATATGAACCAATCTTGCCAATCGCCTAACACGGGATCTTCCCAAATCGAATCAGGGCAAAGGTGTCTACCTCCGCGCCACGCCTCTCATAGGAAAATGGTCGTAAGGCGGTGAGACAACTCCGCCGGATCATAACGGAGGTGGCTCATGGCCACACGAGCCACTTCTGTAGAGCCATGGCCTCGTGAGGTGCCACGTGCTCGAAACAATATGGGATACTCCCGTGACTCGTCCCGCGATGATGTTGATCACGGCCAAGTATTCCTCCATGCCCGCCCCTGTCGCGCGATAGATGGCGAGGTTGGTGATAAGTAAAATTCGCCCTCCACATCATCTCTGAGAAGCGCGGGTATCCATCCACGTTCTCACTTGAGTTTCTTTGACCGGTATTGGCGACTCATCTAAAAGCAAGAACAACAAGGTAAGACTTCTTTAAAAACCGAAATAGGGTAAGAAAGGATGCTAGGATGGATGAGGAATAAAGGATATTCCTAACTTAAACTTTCTGAAATTAATTTGATAATTTTAAAATATTTTGACTCAAGAAGGCTTACTAACTCTAACGCCAGTGCTATCTCTAACCTACAGTCAGTATGGCTCTGATACCAACGCTGTGGGGACCCCGGAGTTATCTCCGTAAGACCGAGACTAAGCCTGGTCTTAAGGACACAACTCTGGATCTCCGATAAATGGATTCCAACTTAACTCCATCTAAATGAGAGGCTTAACTCAAGCTAGAGCCCCGACGATCATGCGCGCCGCTCCTCTGCGAGCACTACACGATTGTCGGTTCTCCAACAAGTCAAACGCTACACTTAGTGAGTTAAATAGGAAGCCATGAATAGCGAGTACAACTTATATTGGCTCCCAATATCAGCGACCAATTAAGTCATACTCTCATACAACGTTGCTCACATCCATACAACATTCATACATAAATAGTTCAAAAGACATACAACATAGTTCTAAGTTTACAACTAATACAAGTGGCCGACCGGCCAAATTTAAAAGAGAGTATTAAGTAGCAGAGGAAACACATAAATAGACCAAAAGACCAGCAATGGTATGCCCCATAACCCATCGGCAACCAACTGGGAGTTAGATGATAGCAAACTACTCATCGGTGTCGCCTAAATCGACACCGACAAGCTCGTCGGTTTCAATATCTTCCTCACCTGTAAAAGCCAGCAAACACCTGGCTGAGTACAAAGAGTACTCGCAAGTCTTACACAAATAAAAATAGTTATGCATAAGGTCATTCAAAGGAAGGGCTCATATTGGCTTAATTTTGCTAAAGAGACGTACATCTTGAACAACCTACACATACTAGTTTTTCAAGTGCCATTTCAAAATCAGATTTGAAGTAGAAGTAAAGCATGTGAATAAGTAATGAATTCAATAACAAATGAATCATACCAACAACAAAGTGGCGGTCCACTTTGATACAACAACAAGCATGAACATCCCATTCATGTCGATACCAAGTTATAACCACAATTTTAATTCCAAGTCTAACAATAGTAACTCCGAACTCAAGCGGTTGTCCATAACAGCGGACACGGCTATTCGAATAGATTTATACCCTCTGTGGGTGTACTACTTTACCCACACGACTTGATTATCCCGTAAGCCTCCGGATGCCTCCGAATATAGCATACTTCCTATGGTATGCGGCTACTGTAAATCAAGATACGATCATTTTTAGCAAGAAGATCCCATTGAGCCAAGTCCCTGAACCCATGGCTCCTAGGAAACACAAGACGTTAACGCCTCCATCCTATATATCCTAGGAAACACAAGACGTTAACGCCCCCATCCTATTGGTCCAAAGGAACACGAGATTTCACGGTCCCATGCCCTTACAATTTCACCACCGTGGGACTCAACACAATAAAACCTTCCCCCTACTTAACCATACGGCTCCCAACCCGTGTGTGATAGCACGAATGTACTTGAATCAACGACGTTACCAAAGTTCGGTCCTTAATTGTCCAGACAAGTCCAACCACGTACCCAATTCTCGTGCACGAAGGCACCATCACTAGCCATCACTTGTCCAGACCAAAAGCTCATTTAAAATGACAAAATTTAACTTAGAAAACAGATACGAAGATCTGAAACAAAAGTATATAAAGAGAGTGGTGTTTATCCCATAATTGTCGGGTTATTCCCGACAATCAAACTACCGGTTCTAGACTTGCATGGCTAAGCGGAACTCTAACAATATAATTTCACACATCCTAACATAATCATTTCAGTATTGGAGTAATTCATGGATAGCCACAATGACAAGATAATAGGATGTGTCTAACTACTCATCACAAAAATAGCGACATTATAAAACTATATGCAAGCAATTATCATTGCATCTACCCTAACAAAATTGGGATCAAATATGATGCAAAAAGAAAGTTCAAAGGATGCTTGCCTTGCTGGTAGGCTAATTGCTCTCCCTCAGTAGCGTAAGAGTCAATATCAATGAGCTCGGAATCTATATAAATACAATACCGAATAAACATCGAGAAATACTCCAAAAATCAAGATGCTTAAAAATGCATGATTTTTCTACAGTAGCTAAGTCATGATTTTAAATGATTTTTGGTGAAAGAATTATTTCATTTTGATTTAGTATATGAAAGTTATGGTGGTTTGAATTTCAGATTTCAATATGCCTTTATTTATGTAATTTAATTATGAGGTGAAATTTTGTAGAGCAGTGGTGAGTACAAGGATTACATGGTTAAATAGGCAATATTATTACAAGTTCAAAACAGTTAAGTTTGCTCCAATTGGAGTTTTCATGATTTAGTTATTGATTTCTAAAGTTATCAGCATTAATAGTGTAAAATATAATCATTTAGGATCATTTTCCTCAAACTATAGTTTCTGTGACAGAAGTAAGTTGGGAACCATTTTTATAATTAAGTTCCCTTGAAATATAAATTATCAAAATTGATTTCACTATTTTTGGAGCTTCCAATAATTACTTATGAATTGTTAAAACTATCAGTCTTTTCCTTTTGCAAAAATAATAGTTCTTATAGCTCATTTTCTAAAATAATGCTCTCTGTTACAGGGACAAGGTTGAAACCAATTTTAATATAAAGTTCATTAACTATGAAAATTACCAGAAGTAGTTTTACCTATTTTGGAGTTAAAATGATTTAGTTATGCATTTTAGAAGTTATACATATTTCTTAGTGTGCAAATTAACAGGTTTCAAATTCATTAAAGTATTTACTACTTTTCCTACCGGATGCTATCCTAGCCACAAGACGGTGACGGGCGCCCAAGTCGTGGTTGACTCGGCCACCGTGATCCCTCACCAACACATGTCAAGGCGCATTTCGTGAAATGTGTCTTCCTAACATGATAACGTACTATAAAATTTACTGCTAAAAGATTACGTTTTCCTTAACAGAAAGCGTATGTTCTAAAATACACAACCACTTAACAGGGGCTAAACGCAGTGTTGTGCGCGTGGTCCCACCTGTCAGCGAGATCCTAAAGGCAACATTTAAACTAATTGCGTCATTAACTCCTTAATCGCCGGACTCTCGTCATTTGCCGGATATTACCGACAACGGAGCTCCCGCCCGCGCTCGCCCGGCGGCTCGTCGGAGTTGTGGTCCACGGCGCAAACTGAAAGCTATAATGAAACCGCAAAAGCCAAGCGCACCTCCAGGTAGTGGTGGCGAGGTCTGGGCTGCCCGGCACCGGCGGCTAGCCGGAGCTAAGCGGCGACATTCTTACGGCAAAAACGCAAGAAGCAACATAGAGTTCCACAGCATCAAACAAGCGAGTGCCCAGGTCCTAGGGACTAAGTGGAAGTTACCTGAGCAGAAGAAAGTGTTCGGGGAACTCGGAGCTGCTAGAGCACTATCGGCGCCGGAGAAGAAAATGGTGAAGGCACGGTTTCACAAGGAGAGGATCCTCTGAGCAAAACCAAGTAAAAAGAATGATCAATAAGACTTAAAGATCATTTGAGGAAACTATAGAAGCAAAGAATTTGGACAAAGGCTTACTGGATCTACGAGGGGGACGAAAAGTTGCTCCACGACCGAAAATGGTGAAATCCCTAATTTAGCAAGATCCTGCCGTGCATTATAAAAATATGTTGAGGGGTTTTGATAACCATGCTATAAGGCATGACGTGACGCGAAAGGATTTGCGAGAGGCTCACCGGAGACGAAGATGACACAGGGTGTCCTCCGGGGGCGCGCTCTGGAGCTTCAGGGAGCACGAGGTTGGTCCAGGCGCTACAAAGAGAACCAAGAGCTCGCATAAGCCAAAATAAAAATGGCATGCAGAGGAGGAACTGAGGGTGCCAGAGGCGAGAAGCTTACCAGAGAAATGAGCTCAAGGAAGCTTCCCTCTCCTCGGTCAAACAGAGGAGAAGTGAGGAAGAAACGGGGTGTCGAGGGAGTATTAAGCTCGGGCGATGACGGAAATGGAGGCGGCGTGAAGTGCAGAAGCTCCAGGAGTGGCCAACGGCAGCGGCGGATTTACGGCGTCACCGGTGCGTGAAGAGATTCGCGGCCGCGTGGAGCTTGGCTCCTGCGCGCGCTTCCCAAGGAAGAAGACGACTACGTCATGTGGGCCCGGTGACGATGACTCGGCGAGGTGAGATTAAGTGATTTTTGATGAGCCGTTGGATTGCGAACGGACGGACGAGATCAGGGAGGGGTTCGGACAGGTCGATTGATGACGAGATCTGGATCGTTGATCCATGATCCAAGGGTTGCATGCGGAGGTGTAACTAGTTGACTCCACGAGTCAAGTGACCGAAGCCGAGTTCGAGCCCAAGGAATGAGTGTACCGGTTTAGGTCCGAGGTTTTGGTGAATTTTAAATCACTTCCTCTACTTTAACCATGGCTTAAAAATAGAAATAAAATTCCTAAAATCATGAAATAATTTCTAGGGTTTCCTGGTATATCCTAGTGTCCATAAAATTATTAAACACTACTGTTCGCAACATATTTTGTAATATATAAATCCAAACTTAGACAAGGTCTTTTAAAGGTGTTTGAATTTTCTTAGGGTTCAAACCAGTCCCAAAAATTTGGGAAAAATTATATTAATTTGTGATAATTAAAATAGTATTTGAATAAATTATTTCCAAAGGATCTTCAGTAGCATTTATTTCAGTTTTTTGTTTGGAGTTCAAATTCAAGTGTATGATTCATGTGTATTTTGAGATTTTCCAAGTACAATATGTAATTAAAAAGTTTCAAAACATGATGCATGCTAATGAGATGCATAATAAACCTATTTATTAATTCGGGGATGTTTGTGGGATGTGACATGTACACCCCTGCAGGGTATAAAAACTATTCGAATAGCCGTGTCCACGATCATGGACGATAACTTGAGTTGATGTCACCTGTATAGAATTTTGTTTTCAATTACTATTTGGGTTCTGGTTCAGCATGAGGGAATTCATGCAATGTACTATTTATATTTACTTTCATTTACTTACTGTTTTAGTCCAACTTGCTTTATTAAATTGCTTTATCCAAACTTAGCAATTGTAGGTTAAGATGTATTGCTTTATGCAAAATTGAACCATTATGCCTTCCTGTTGTAACCTTATGTATGCACAAGTTCTATTCCATTGTATAGGTTCTTTTACACACTTTCGTTTATTAGTTTGTGTAAGTCTTGCTGAGTACCTTCCGTACTCAAGGTGCTATAACCTCTTGTTGTGTCATGTCCCCAAATTAATAAAGAGGTTTAATATGCATCTCATTAGCATGCATCATGTTTTGAAACTTTTTATTTAAATATTGTACTTGGAAAATCTCAAAATACTTATAAAACATACACTTTAATTTGAACTCTAAACTAAAAACTGGAACAAATGCTACTAAATTTCCTCTGAAAATAATTTATTCACACACTATATTAATTATCATGAATTAATATAATTTTTCCTAAATTTTTGGGATTGGTTTGAACCCAGAGAAAATTCAAACACATTTTAAAGACCAACATTATGTTTGAATTTAAATTATACAATTTATATCATGAATAGTAGGGTTCAATAATTTTTATGGACACTAGGCTATCCCTGGAACCCCCAGAAATTATTTCATGATTTTAGGAATTTTATTTCTATTTTTAAGCCCTGGTCAAAGTAGGAAAAACAATTTAAATCTCAGTCAAAACCTAAAGCCCTAACCGGCTGTTACTATTCGTCGGGCTCGAGTCCGACTCGGCGAATCGTTTCAGTCGAACCAACTAAGTGCACCACGCTGAACTCAACTGATATCCACTGTCCGATTGAAGTTCAACGGTCCAGATCGCGTACCCCTTCGACACGGCCCGAGCGCCCCTTTTCTAATCCTAGCTGTCCATTTCCGATCTAATGGATCGTGTTCCACACCGCACCCTCTCGCTTTGTGTCGCTGCCAACCTGGGCCCGCCTGTCATAGCCATCCCCTACCTCGTAAGACGCAGAGCGCTTTGCACGCGGCCGCTGCGCGCCGCTCGCCCGACCGTTGGCGCTCGTCGATGTCGTGAGTTGCCGCCCCATGCAGCCATTCCTGGAGACTCTTCACTTCACGCCGCCTCCGATGCCGTCATCGCTCGGGGATAATACCCCTCCTTCTCCCTCACTTCTTCTCTGTTGACCGAGAAGAAGGAAGCTCGCCTGTGCTCCTCGCTTGGGTAAGCTTCCACCGGGTGTTTCACCTCTCTTCTACCTTCATTGTCGTATCCATTTTTCCTAACCCCAGCTCCTACGTGTGCTTGTAGCTCTTGTTTCAACTTCGTGCTCTTTGGAGTTCTGGGCGCGCACCCGTGGGCATCCTTGAGCCAATCTTAGCCTCGGGTGAGTACTTTCCTCGCTTATGTGCGTCACCAGTTGCCACTAAGCTTCACACTTAATTCCCCTCAATCGATTTGGTCTTTGCACGACAGGACCTTGTTGAATTGAAGTTTGAACATTATCGGCCGAAGAACAGCCTTTTCGTCTCCCACCTTGTTTTGGTAAGCCACTTTTCAATTCTTTGCTCGTATAGCATCTCCTGATGATGCTTAAACTACTCCGACCATTCATTTGTCACCTTTTTGCTCTAGCCGCTTTCTCCTCGCGAAGCCGTGTTGCTGCCACTTTCTTCTCCGGCGCCGACGCAGCTCCAGCAGCTCCGAGCCTCTCCAGGCCCTCTCCTAGCTCAGGTAGCTTACTCATAGTCCCTAGGACCTCAGGCACCCGCTTGTTTGCGCCGTGGAGCAACGCATTGCTGTTTTCGAGTTTGCCGTATTGAGCGTCGCCGCTCAACTCTGGCTAGCCGCCGGTACAGGCCGGCTCAGCCGTCGAGGCTACTCCCTTTAGGAGCGCATTACTATTTTGCATCTGTACATGCCCTTGGCTAGCGCCGCCGTGGCCGGAATCGCCGGTGAACCGCCGGTGAAACGCGTGGGATCGAAATCCCGTTGTCGTACGCCGACAGCACTGTAGCAAAATGATTAGGAGTTAAGTGGTAATCATTAGCGTTAAATGCTGTCTTAACGAGTTAAACAGTCGCTTACATGTGGGTTCTGTGCACAGAAAATGGCGGGGTTAAACCGTAACGTAGAGTGGCTGACTTGTGGGCCCTGGGCTTTAAACCCCGTGCACCATGCGCGTGCACCAGTGGACCAAGTCCTTTGGACTGGGTCACTGACGGCGGGTCCCACATGTTAGTTCGGAATTCAAAATCTGAGTTAAAAAGGAAATTGCACTGTGCACTCGAACCCCACAAGTCAGCTTCTGCGGCTAGCGCGTGGCTCGGTGAGAAAAGGTTAAAATGACATATAAACTTCAAAATCCATTTATTTGTAAGTTGAAAAATATGTATAACTTTGAAAATACATAACTAATTCATTTTAACTCCAAAATGAGTGAAACCACTTCTGATAATTTTTATTTTTAATGAACTTTATGTTAAAATTGGTTTCAACCTTGTCTCGGTAACAGAGAGCATTGTTTTGGACAATGAGCTATTAACACTATTAATTCTACAATAGAGAAAGGCTGATAACTTTAAAAATTCATAAGTAATTCTTGGAAATTCCAAAATAGTGAAATCAGTCTTGATAATTTCTATTTCAAATAAACTTAATTATAAAGTGGTTTCAAACTTACCTCTGTCACAGAAACTATAGTTTGAGGAAAATAATCCTAAAAGACATTATTTTTACACTATTAATGCTGATAACTTTAGAAATCAATAACTAAATCATGAAAACTCCAATTGAAGCAAACTCAACTGTTTTGAACTTGTAATAATATTGCCTATTTATCCATGTAATCCATGTACTCACCACTGCTCTACAAATTTTCACCTCATAATTAAATTACTCAAAGAGAACATATCGAAAACTGAAATTCGAACCATCATAACTTTGACATACTAAATCAAAATGGAATAATTCTTTCACCAAAAATCATATAAAATTATGAATTAGCTACTATAGAAAAATCATGCATTTTTTAGTACTTTGAATTTTTGAGTATTTCTCGATGTTTATTCGGTATTGTATTTATATAGATTCCGAGCCTATCGATATTGACACATACGCTACTGAGGGAGAGCAATTAGCCTACCAACAAGGCAAGCATCATTTGAACTTTCTTTTGCATCATATTTGATCCCAGTTTTTGTTAAGTTAGTGCAATGATAATTGCTTGCATGCTATTTTGATAATGTCGCTATTTTTGTGATGAATAGATAGACACATCCTATTATCTTGTCATTGTGGCTATCCATGAATTATTTCAGTACTGAAATGCTTATGATAGGATGTGTGAAATTATATTGTTCGGGTTTGCTTAGCCATGCAAGTATAGAAACAGTAGTCTGATTGTCGGGAATAACCCGACAATTATGGGATAAACACAACTTTCATTATATATCGTTGTTTCAGATCTTCGTATCTGTTTTATGAGTTAAGTTTTGTCATTTTAAATGAGCTTTTGGTCTGGATAAGTGATGGCTAGTGATGGTGCCTTCGTGCACGAGATTGGGTATGTGGTTGATTCAAGTACATTCGTGCTACCACATGCGGGTTGGGAGCCGTATGGTAAAGTAGGGGGAAGGTTTGTTGTGTTGAGTCCCACGGTGGTAAAATTGTAAGGGCATGGGACTGAGAAATCCCATGTTTTCCTTTTGGGCCAATAGGATGGAGATGTTAACATCTTGTGTTTCCTAGGAGCCCTGGGTTGAGGGACTTAACCCAATGGATTTTCTTGCTAAAAATGACCATATCTTGATTTACCCGGCCGGCATACCATAGGAAGTATGCTATATTCGGAGGCATCTGGAGGCTTACGGGCTAATCAAGTCGTGTGGGTAAAGTAGTATACCCCTGCAGGGTATAAATCTATTCGAATAGCCGTGTCCACGGTTATGGACAACCGCTTGAGTTCGGGAGTTACTATTGTTAGACTTGGAATTAAAATTATGGTTATAACTTGGTATTGTCATGAATGGGATGTTCATGCTTGTTGTCGTATCAAAGTGGACAACCACTTTGCTTATTGTATGATTTATTTGTTATTCAATTCATTATTTGTTCGCATATTTTACTTCTACTCCAAAATTTGATTTTGAAATGGCACTTGAAAAACTAGTATGTGTAGGTTGTACCTTGTTGCGTCTCTTTTGCAAAGCTAAGCCAATATGAACCATCCCTTGGAACAGCCTTATGCATAACTAATTTTTATTTGTGTAAGACTTGCGAGTACTCTTTTGTACTTAGCCAGATGTTTGCTGGCTTTTACAGGTGAGGAAGATAATGAGACCGATGAGCTTGTCGGTGTCGATTTAGGCAATACTGATGAGTAGTACGCTATCTCTTAACTCCCAGTCGGTTGCCGATGGGTTATGGGGCATACCACTGCTGGCATTTTGGTTTATTTACTTGCTTCCGCTGTTACTTTATGAACTCGTTAAATTTGGCCGGTCGGCCACTTATATTAGTTGTAAACTTGAAACTATGATGTATGCCTTTGGTACTATTTATGTATGAGTGTTGTATGGATGTGATCAACGTTGTATGAGAGTATGGTTATATTGGTCGCTGATCTTGGGAGCCAATATAAGTCATACTCGCTGATCATGGCATCTTATTTAACTCACTAAGTGTAGTGTTTGACTTGTTGGAGAACCGACAATCATGTAGTGCTCGTAGAGGAGCGGCGCGCATGATCGTCGAGGCTCTAGTTTTCAGTCAAGCCCCTCATTTAGATTGAGTTAAGTTGGAATCCATTTACCGGAGATCCAGAGTTATGTCCTTAAGACCATGCTTAGTCTTGGTCTTACGGAGATAACCCGGGGTCCCCACAGCGTTGGTATCAGAGCCATACTGACTGTAGGTTAGAGATAACACTGGCGTTAGAGTTAGTAAGCCTTTTTGAGTCAAAATATTTTGAGATTATCAAATTACTTTCAGAAGGTTTAAGTAAGGAATATCTTTTATTCCTCATCCCTCTTAGTGCCTTTTCTTACCTTACTCTTATTTGGATTGAAAAAGAAGTCTTACCTTATTTTTCTTGTCTTTAGATGAGTCGTCAATACCTGGTCAAAGAAACTCAAGCTGAGAACGTGGATGGATACCCGGCGCTTCTCTGAGATATGATGTGGAGGGTGAACTTTACTTACCAGCCGATCTACGCCATCTATCGCCGCTACAGGGGGCTAGGCATGGAGGAATATTTGGTCGTGATCAACATTATCGCCAGACAAGTCACGGGGAGTATCCCATATTGTTTCCAGGCACATGGCACTTCTGAGGCCATGGCTCTACAGGAAGTGGCTCGTGTGGCTATGAGCCACCTCCGTTATGATCTGACGGAGTTGTCTCAGCCGCCTTACGACCATTTTCCTATGAGAGAGCGTGGCACAGAGGTGGACACCTTTGCCCGGATCCAGTTTGGGGAAGATCCCTAGGTTAGGCAGTTGGCAAGATTGGTTCATATCATGGACCAAATTCATCAGTGCACTGTGTATGAGTTGTACGAGACTCGTCAACATCTTGTGGTGGCCCAAGAGCACTTACAACTCATGTGTAGCATAGGGATCGTTGACCGCCATGTGGTTTATGGCGCAAATGAGATTCCCCCATATGCTTCAGCACCACCGATGTACCGTCTTCCGGAAGTGCCAGGGCTTATACCCAACTATGGGGCGAGGCGCCAGGCCCGTATGTCAGTCGGCTTTGCTCATACTCATAGGATGGAACCTGCTGGAGGTCATGTGATAGAGCAAGGCTCCCCTCTGCGCCTTGTCAATCCAGAGGACCCCGATGACACGGGATCCCCTGGGGCACATCTTCTGGATGAGTTTCCGGTGAACTTTGACCGGAACAACATTTAGGATGTTGTAGGTGTAAGCTCATGGTCGAGCATGTATCTTTGAATTCCTGTAATAAGCTAGTAGTAATTGAACTATTAATGTTTCTCTTGCAAGAACTTTTATTTCAGATAGTTGCTTTTCGCCCACGGGCCTTTATGGATGAAATTGCATTGGAGAAAACTATGATTTGAATTTGTGGATCTTGTACTGGCCTTAGCGCCTTTGTATGCCCATTTGGTGTTATATTTTTGTGCATTCTATATCATTATGCATGCCTAATTGAGAACTATGTGCTTGCTGTCCAGATTTTTAATTCACACCTTTTTCCAGTAATCTTGGCCTCTTTTTAATTTTCTTTGTCACTTCAGGATGTCAGGCCCTAACACTCGTGTGAGAGCTCTTCGTGGCGAGGGGTCTCCACCCCCGCGACGCCCTCCTGCTATAGACCATGAGGAAGTGCTTCCTCCACCGCCCTCTATGGCAGAGGTCCTGGCTCAAATCGAGCGGAATAGGATGGACCAAACAAGGATTCTCGAAGCTATCGCTCGCAACACTTCTGCTCCTGCGGCAGCAGGGGGAGGGGGAAATCTTCGACCGCGTGGGGGTCTCGCTGACTTTCAGCGGACAAATCCTCCAACCTTTGCGGGCATCGGAGATCCAATGGAGGCTGAAGATTGGCTAAGAGATATTGAAAAGAAGCTAGCTATCGCTCAGTGCACAGGCATTGAGAAGGTCCTCTTTGCCAGTTATCAACTGGAGGGCGCTGCTAGTGCATGGTGGGATAATTTTTCCGCCATGCAGCCTGACGGAGAAGTTCCATCTTGGAACGAGTTTCGAGTGGCCTTCAGGGAGTCCTACATTCCTGAGGGGGTCATGTCGATCAAGCAGCGATTTCTTGCTTTGAAGCAGGGAAGGAAGACCATCACTGAGTATCTTTAGGAGTTCAATTCCTTAGCTCGCTACGCCCCTGATGATGTCTCCACTGACACTCGCCGACAAAATCGATTCATGGGCGGCTTGACTGAGGAGATGCAGCTGGCTCTAGCAGTACATGACTTCCGGAACTTCCAACATTTGGTGAACAAGGCCATTGTAGTGGAGCACAAGAGTGTGGCTGTAGAGGAGTTCAAGAAGAGGAAGAAAGCCGCTCGATTTTGACTAGCGATTTTCCTCGACAACAAGACGGACCGCCCCAGGCACCTCGTCCTCAGGCCCCAGTGCCTGTGAGGACCCCAGTTTATTTGGTTTGTAATGCTTAACCAACCACCTGATCCTAGCATCACAAATCAAATAAACCGATCCTCGAGATATGTATACTTCCCAGAAAGCAGTATACACACCTCGGTACAAAATTAGACATCAACTCCATCCCACACAAAGAGACCAAACACAACACTACCAAACGGAAGATAAACAAATAGGATAGATATTACAGACAATGGCCGACTGGCCACAAGATACACAAATAACAACAAAAAGACAGCGGAAGCAAAAGTGCCATAAAATGGCTATAAACAAAGCCAATCGGTGTGCCTTCACCCACAAGGCATCCGACCGACCGCCAAGACTAGTCGTCACCCACGGTTACAAAGCCTGACTCACGTAGTGAGGACCCCGAGGCTCACCTTCTTCCTCTGCAACAAAAACATTAAGCAAAGCACCGAGTACAAGATTGTCTTTGTACCCGCAAGACCGACGTGTGAACTAGCGCACTGTTCATATGCTACATGCGAGCTTGTCCGGTGGAGGCCATATGTTTCATTTGCATAAAGCCAATTTTCATTTGCAATAAGGTAATCTGATTTTAAAGGCAAGTTTGCAATTCATTTTTAAGATTGAAATAACAAGTAAGGATATTAATAACAAAAGCGAAAGATAAACCACCTAGAAGTGACTATCCCAATAGCCACCACAACAATAGCACGAATCCCGATTCGTACCACCCATCAAGTTTTAATTTAAATGTTGCGATCTAACTCTCGATAAGCTTACCCAAGCGTGTCCATCACCTAGGGCGAGGCTATTCGAATAGTTTTTAACCTGCGGGTGTACCACTGCATCCACACCTCGCACGCCTTTAAGCCAAAGCACACTCCAAGGTATGCTTGCACTGACTAAGTCCTACGAGATCTGTTTCCAATATTGTGAATCAACCCGAGCAGCTCGTATGGGTAGAAACACCATACGCTTACATGGTAAAGCCGAAAGACAACTACCCACTCGAGGATAAAGCTTTTGGACAACTACCATGCTCCCACCTCCGTCCCTCCTGCGACCTCCTGCGACCCGGGACCAATACACGCCAAAGTACTAGGTCAAGAGAGGTCCCATACCCTCTAGTGTGGTTAGCGCCGAAATGCTGGATAACAAAAACTCACAAGATGTTCGGTCCTTAATTGACCGGGCACCTTTCGACCACACCCAATAGATCACACCAATCTTACCATTGTGCGCGTCTAAATCATTTTTGTTTTTGGTTTTAGTTTTGCAAGTAAGCATAGCAAAATCTTTGAAACATAAAGTTGTAGTAAACTTTGTGTGATCAAGGTTACCGACTAAAGTCGATAACGCCTTGATTCTACCGATAGCTAAGCATGTCTAAGCAAGTTGAAATCGTATCTACTAAGTGACAAGAGATCATCCATGACCTCTAATCACGACAAATAACCTAGGCTCGGTAGTAGAGATCAATATTTTGGCTCACAGGATATGCAACTACAGATTTAACTAATCAATTTAACACAAATTAAGCAATGCATACATACAATTTGAAACAAAATATTAATCTTTAAAATCTGGGATTAAACATGATCAAACTGCTTTTTCGTTGTTTGTTGCTCAATATGGTGCGGAGGATCGTCCTCGGGGTTGCCGCAAATATCGAAGCCTAACGATCGAACAAAACAAAGAATAAGAAGAATAACACAGGCAAAACTCAAACATCAAATACAAACACCAATATATACACCAAGGCTAGACTATCACAAAGAATGACAAATAATTGCTCAGAGACCCATCCACTCATTTGCTAGGTTAACCTCTAAATCAAACTTCTAACACGCTTTAAACTTTGGATGAGGCTTTGATGGTGATTGAGTGCACATCTATTATTTAATCATCAAGTGAATAAATCAACAACACTAGCTTCTCTAACTCAACTATTATAAGTCGATATTACAGAACCTACAAAAGCTCACGACAATACTAACTATCAAATATCCAACTATGAGATGCTAAACAAAATTCCAATTAAGTTTGGGTATTTAATAAGATTCACTACTCATACTCCTAAGCAACATGCTCACATTATGCAAGGTTATCACAATACAAAGAGCTATGGCATCAAATCTAAGCGCATTGATAAATCCAAAGTATAGAGACGATAACATGATCACTAACTATCCCATGATCAAACATGACAACAAGAGCTTAGAAGCATGAAGATACTAACTCACGATTTCATGCTAACCATCACGACCAAGAAGGAGGCAACAAACCTAACAAAACCTATTAGTAAGCATGATACAAATTTTTAGTTTCATCGCAACAGAGAAAATGACAACAGAGAAAAACTCCAAGGAAAACTTGCACTAATATACTTTCAAACCTCAATGACTAACTTTGATCACGCATGAGAGTGAACTAAAGAACAATCATAAGCATGATTAGCAGCTAACTAATTGGTTTTGAAGGAGTGGGCCCCACCGCGTCGAGCATGCAGAGGAGCACAAGCGAAAAGACGAGAGGATCTCGGCGGCTCGGACTGGATTCGTCGCCGCGGTGGGCGCGCGAGGTGGAAACCAAGGCAAAATGGGTTGCACGAGGACCGCAAATCAAGGTGGTCACGCGGCGGCGGAGATGCATCGAGGTGGCGCGCGGCGAGCACCGGCCGGCGGTGAGGTGATAAGGTGCGATCGCACGAGAGAAGAAGAAGGTGAGAATTAGCGCGCATGAGCATCGATGGGTTACGAGAACTCACCGGTGTGCTCGGCGGCAGCGGAGAGGCGCCGGAGTGGCCCGGCGACGAGCAGCGCGGCGCAAGGCGGTTAACGGCGGCGAGGCGGGGTGAGCGAGAGGACATGTGAGTGAGTGAAGAAGAAAGGTGGAGTCGTGTGGTGCTCACCGGCGAAGAATTGAGCCGAGCTCACCGAGAAAAGCAGGCGGTGGAAAAGGCGGTTTCGGCGGACTTGGAGAAGAAAGCCACGCGCAGCTCCACAGCGATGAAACCAGAAATTCCTTGAGGGTTTACTTCGGGGATGTGGAACACGCCGTGACGCGATGCCGTGCTCGGAGATCACCGAGCAGCGAGAACGCTCGGGCGTCGCGGCGGCGCTCACGGCTCCCGGAGCTGGTGGAGAAAAGCGGCAATGGAGACGCAACGAGGTAGGGAAAGCCTTGGAGGGTTTTGTAGGAGCAGCGGAGGCGGCGAGGTGAGACGGTGGGCGGTGAAAAGACAGGTGAGGTGAGGTGGCAAAGACGCATGTAGGCGGCGGCCGCGAGAGCGCGGCGGCGGTGCGGCTGGAGCATGGCGGTGACGTGGCGGAAACAACTGCAGGTGGGACCGCCATCGGATCGAAAGCGGTGCGAACCGGTGGTTTGACTCGATCTGAATCGCTCGGCCGTTGGATGCGAGATGGGCGGTCGAGATTGATGTATGCATTCGGACAGTCGGTTGCGCCGCGCAACGTGGATCGTTCGATTTGCATCGGACGGTCACGATCGATTGGACTCACGCGGTGCAGCTAGTTGACGCGACCGAGTCAAGTGGCGCGGTCGGACTCGAGCGAGAGGTTGGGTTCGGGCCCGAGGAATGATACTTTTAGAATTTGATTTAAAAGACAGAGAAGGTTTGGGGAATTTTTAGAGGTAGCTCCTGAGCTCCAAAAATTTCAGAAATTTTATGGTAGCTACTAGAGACAGAGAACAACCTTGTATAATTTTTCCAGAACTTTTATGCACTGCATTGTTCTAGAGAAAATTCACAAGCTGCTGTACAGGAGTTTGACCAGATTTCAAACAGAGTTGACTTGGCCATTTGAAATAGCAAACAAAATCTAAAAATTGTGAAATAATTCAGGGAGGTAGATAGGATGATCAAGATGCTAGGAAAAATAATTTCAGAGGATGATCAAAGTTTGAAGGCTAAGAATTAGCTGACAACAATCTCCATTCACAAGAGTTTAATTCTAGAAAATGGAAATTGCTAGGGAAAAATGTAGGAACTTTCAAATGATTTGAAGAGACAACAAAAGTTTTTATTTCTCCTCAAAATTTTACATTTGAAATACAAACCCTAAGTTAGGGCTGTTACAAATCTCCCCCCCTTACAGGAATCTCGCCCCGAGATTCTGATCACCGGGAGAAGAAGGGCGGAGTGTCTGCTCGGAGACGATCTTCCCGCTCCCAAGTGGCTTCATCCTCGGAGTGGTTTGACCACTGAACTTTAAGGAACTTGATCACACGGTTCCTTGTCCTGCGTTCAGCTTCTTCGAGGATACGAACGGGGCGCTCGCGATAAGACAGATCTTCCTGCACATCGATATTTTCCAAGGGCGTCTCCTCCACAG
This sequence comes from Ampelocalamus luodianensis, assembly GCA_036346255.1. Lineage (NCBI taxonomy): Eukaryota > Viridiplantae > Streptophyta > Magnoliopsida > Poales > Poaceae > Ampelocalamus > Ampelocalamus luodianensis. Next base: position 26,369,739 of record CM070628.1, on the reverse strand, counting down.
GAACACGAAGGCACTTCTTCAATTGCGACACGTGGAAAACATCATGCACCCCTTCGAGTGTAGCTGGCAATTCTAACTTGTATGCAACAGCTCCCACTCTCTTGATGATGCGATACGGCCCGACATATCGAGGAGCCGTTTGCCCTTGACATCAAACGACGATGTCCCTTCGAGAGGTGAGACTTTGAGATACACAAAGTCATTGGTGAAACTCACTCGCGACGACGCCGATCCGCATAGCTCTTCGCTGGGACTGAGCTACGCGCAAGTGCTCACGAATCAATCGCACTTGACTTTCACTTCATTGATGGAATCGGGCCAAAGCGCCTTTCACCGGTCTCGACCGGTTCAATGGTGTTCTCGCAGCGCCCCATACAAAGCCTCAAGCGGTGCCATACCGAGACTAGCCGAAAATTTGTTGTTGTAGGAGAACTCGGCAAGTGGTAGGCACTTCTCCCAATTCTTCCCATAGGAAAGAACGCAAGCACGGAGCATGTCTTCAAGCACTGTTGACGCGCTCCGTCGACCATCGATCCCGAGGATGATAGGTGAGTGAATGAAAGACGGGTTCCCATGGCTTCACGTAAGCGTGCCATAGCCAGAAGTGAAAAGAGAGCCACGATCTGACACAATCGTTCGTGGCACACCATGCAAACTCACAATGCGGGATATGTAGAGGTCTGCCAATTTACTGACGCTGAGGGCGGTACACACTGGCAGAAAATGTGCTACCTTCGTCAATCGATCGATAACAACCCAGATAGCATCCTTCCCCAAGAAGTACGGTAGACCGTTGATGAAGTCCATACCAACGAATCCCACTTCCACTCCGGTATGGGCAAGGGGTGAAGAAGACTGTTGGGCCGATGCTCGGCCTTCACGCGACAACATACGTCGCATCGGCAACGAACACCGCAATCTCGCTTCATGCGAGTCCACGAATCTCTCGGCGCAGATCTTGGTACATTTTAGTGGCCCGGGATGGATGGACAAAGGCGAATCATGGGCCTCTGAAGAATCAAATCCGCAACTCCGAACCTTTGGGACCACAAGACGCTGCCGAACCATACAACACCGTGCTCATCTTACGTGAAACACTTGGTCGATCCACCCTTGATATTCGCTTGATTTTACCCACACCATCATCGATTCTTTGTCTTTGCCTTGATTTGATCCACCAAAGTTGGTTGCACAACCAAGGCGACAAGGGAACCATGTTCAATCGGACTCCAAGTTGAGGCTGAAATGCTGCGCGGTGCGAGTTCTGTTGCTCTTGGATCATCAGTATTGCAATACACTTTTCGGCTAAGTGCATCAAGAACCACATTGGCTTTGCCAGATGATACCGAATACCCATGTCATAATCTTTGATCAATTCTAGCCATCTCCTCTGCTCGAGGTTCGGATCTGGGTGGGTGAGCAGTATTTCAAACTCTTGTGATCGGAATACACCTCACAGCGGTTTCCGACCAAATAATGCCGCCAAATCTTGAGTGCATGCACCACAGCAGCCAACTCTAAATCATGGGTGGGATAATTGAGCTCGTGAGGCCTCAGCTGCCTAGATGCATAGGCAACTGCCTTGCCTTCCTGCATAAGAACACATCCGAGTCCCTGACGAGAGGCATCACAATAAATATCGAAGCTCTTGTGGATATCAGGAAGAGTAAGGACCGGGGCTGAAGTCAACCGCTGTTTGAGCTCCTGAAAGCTCCCATCACAAGCAGAGGACCACACAAACTTCTTGTCCTTCTTGAGCAATTCAGTCATCGGCTTGGCGATCTTGGAGAAGTTCTCGATAAAGCGGCGGTAGTAGCCCGCTAAACCGAGAAAACTCCGCACATCGGTGACTGACTTGGGCTGCCCCCAAGATAGAACATCGCTGACCTTACTGGGATCCACCGCTATGCCCCCAGCTGAAAGAACATGGCCCAAGAATGCCACTTCCTTCAACCAGAACTCACATTTGCTGAACTTTGCATAAAGCTGATGCTCCCGCAATTTGCCCAAAACAATCTTCAGATGCTCAGCATGCTCTGCTTCAGTCTTGGAATAGATAAGAATATCGTCAATGAAGACCACCACAAATTTATCCAAAAACTCCATGAATACCGAATTCATCAAGTTCATGAACAAGGCTGGAGCATTGGTTAAACCGAAAGACATAACGGTGTACTCGTACAGACCATAACGAGTAGTGAAGGCCGTCTTCGGAATATCCTCAGATCTGATCCTGACCTGATGATAGCCCGATCTCAGATCAACCTTGGAGAACACCTGAGCTCCAGACAACTGGTCAAAAAGATCATCAATGCGGGGCAGAGGATATTTGTTCTTTACCGTCACTTCATTGAGAGGACGGTAATCAACACACATGCGCAAGGTCTTGTCCTTCTTCTTCACAAAGATCACCGGACAACCCCAAGGAGATGAACTGGGGCGGATGAAACCCTTCGCTTGGAGCTCACCAAGCTGCTTCTTCAATTCTTCTAGCTCATTGGGAGGCATTCGATACGGCGCCTTGAAATCGGGCGATGCAGGGCAGCAACTCGATGACAAACTGTGTCTCGAACCGAGGCATCCGGGCAAATCTTCGTGAAAGACATCCCCAAAGTCAGATACTATGGGAACATCCTGAATCTGCAAGGTTGGCTTCGCTTCTAATACACATAGATGTGGCCCCTGAAGCTGCGGCGAAAACCCGACTTGCCCACCCGAAGGGCTGGTAAGATAGACAATCTTCCTGGCACAATCGATTTGCCCCAAGTGTTGGGACAACCAATCCATGCCAAGAATCACATCCAGACTCGCTGAACTGAGCAGAATGAGATTTGCCAAAAATCCCACTCCTTCAACTACGACAGGAACATCCCGACACTGTAAATCAGCTCTCATTTCCGACCCCGGAGAGCGGATGAGCAAAGGAACTTCCAAAGGAACACAGTGAAGACCACTAGCAGCAGCAAATGATCTTGAAATAAAAGAATGCGATGCTCCAGAATCAAATAATACCGCGGGGACGAGAATTAACAAGAAGTGTACCCATCACGACATCCGCGCCTCTGAGCCTCCTCGGTGAAAGGTGGTTGACTCGACCACGCTCGCACCACGGGCTTCGAACAAGCTTCGGTCGGTGGGTGACCACTCTCGCCCGCGTCCTCCATTAGGGCGAGGGGCTGCCGCAACACTCGAGGCGGCATTCGCATAATGGCCCTTGTTGTGGCAAATAAAACAAGTCACCTCGGCCGCCGGATTGCGAGGCCGCTCTGCTGGCTGGATCGCAGCGCACGTGGTGGCTCACGCCTGCGGTGGGCGAGGAGCGTGCAGATGGTCTCGGCGCGGTGGCGCAAAAGAACGGGCCATCGTGCTGGCCACCCGAGGACGAGCGAGGTGGTGTGAGTAGACGTCGCCTCCCATTTGCGCTGCGGGACTCGCCCGGCGCTTTGCCTTATGCTCGGCAACAATGGCCTTATCTACCAAGGCACGAAAGTCGAGAAGTCCACAATAGATAGCTTGTCCGTAGCTCCTCGGACAAGCCATCCATAAACTTCTCTGCTTAGCCTCATCGAGGCCACCTCCCGGAGCATAACGAGCCGATGATTGAACTCGCATGGTACTCCGTCACGCACTTGCGCCCTTGCTTGAGCGCGAGGAATTCTTTCTTTTCAGCTTCATCGAGGCCATCGAGGATGTGGGCCCGACGAAAAGTCGTCGAACTCCTCCCACGCGACCACATGGCCCGCGGCTGCATGGCGAGATAGTTCTCCCACCATGAGTCTTTGCCGCGCCAAGCTGGTGGGGCGAAGAGTGCCTTGTCCTGCGCTCGGCGAGCTATGTTGAGCTTTCGCTCAACCATGCGCAGCCAATCGTCCGCATCGAGAGGGTCCTCGAGCGGGAGAAAGTCGGCGGTCGCGCAGACGGAGGAACTCGCAAGTCCTCGCGAGTCGGTGGCCGCCACCACGGCAGGAGTGGAGGTATTCCTAGCAATAACCTCCAAGATGCGCGTCGGTCCATGCGGTTTCGCTCGATCGGCGAGAACCTCACCATGGTCGGAGGAGGGGAAGCTCCTCATCATGACCACCACTTTTGCGCAGCAGCGTTCTCCGGCCATCTGTTTTACTAAGACAAGTTAGCAACAAATTTAAGAGCAAGAAAGCCAAAATTCATGAAAGCAAAGTCAGAAACAAACACAAAGCAGATAAAGTTCGACTAGCAAAAATCGGACACATAACTACTCCCTTTACATCTTACCCTATTATCCCCACAAGTTTTAGTTGGATTAAACTTCATGGTTCTCCCCAAACTAATTCCACGGTAGTAACTATCTTTTGAAAGGTGAAGAGAGAAACCAAGTTTCAAAACTTAAATTAGAGTAAGATGAGAGTAGAAAGCTAAGATAGGTAAGGAATAAAATCGAGAATCTGCCTAGGTTTTCATAAACCTTTTATAATTTGAAAATAAGACTTTCAAAATATCCTAAGGACGACTATGCTTGAGTTACTACGGTCGAATGGCTCGATACCAACTTTGTGAGGACCCAGTTTATTTGGTTTGTAATGCTTAACCAACCACCGATCCTAGCATCACAAATCAAATAAACCGATCCTCGAGATATGTATACTTCCTGCAGAAGCGATATACACACCTCGGTACAAAATTAGACATCAACTCCATCCCACACAAAGAGACCAAACACAACACTACCAAACGGAAGATAAACAAATAGGATAGATATTATGCACAATGGCCGATCGCCACAAGATACACAAATAACAACAAAAAGACAATGAAGCAAAAGTGCCATAAAATGGCTATAAACAAAGCCAATCGGTGTGCCTTCACCCACAAGGCATCCGACGGGACCGCCAAGACTAGTCGTCACCCACGGCGACAAAGACTCACGAAGTGAGGACCCCGAGGCTCACCTTCTTCCTCTCGCAACAAAAACATTAAGCAAAGCACCGAGTACAAAGATTGTCTTTGTACCCGCAAGACCGGCGTGTGAACTAGCGGACTGTTCATATGCTACATGCAGCTTGTGCGGTGGAGGCCATATGTTTCATTTGCATAAAGCCAATTTTCATTTGCAATAAGGTATCTGATTTTAAAGGCAAGTTTGCAATTCATTTTTAAGATTGAAATAACAGAAGGATATTAATAACAAAAGCGAAAGATAAACCACCTAGAAGTGACTATCCCAATAGCCACCACAACAATATACGAATCCCGATTCGTACCACCCATCAAGTTTTAATTTAAATGTTGCGTCTAACTCTCGATAAGCTTACCAAGCGTGTCCATCACCTAGGACGAGGCTATTCGAATAGTTTTAACCTGCGCAGGTGTACCATCGTATCCACACCTCGCGGCCGCCTTTAAGCCAAAGCACACTTCGAAGGTATGCCGCACTGACTAAGTCCTACGAGATCTGTTTCCAATATTGTGAATCAACCCGAGCAGCTCGTATGGGTAGAAACACCATACGCTTACATGGTAAAGCCGAAAGACAACTACCCACTCGGGATAAAGCTTTTGGACAACTACCATGCTCCCACCTCCGTCCCTCCTGCGACCTCCTGCGACCCGGGACCAATACACGCCAAAGTACTAGGTCAAGAGAGGTCCCATACCCTCTAGTGTGGTTAGCACGCCGAAATGCCTGGATAACAAAAACTCACAAGATGTTCGGTCCTTAATTGACCCGGGCACCTTTCCAGTCACACCCAATAGATCACACCAATCTTACCATTGTGCCCGCGTCTAAATCATTTTTGTTTTTGGTTTTAGTTTTGCAAGTAAGCATAGCAAAATGCTGAAACATAAAGTTGTAGTAAACTTTGTGTGATCAAGGTTACCGACTAAAGTCGATAACCGCCCAGTTCTACCGATAGCTAAGCATGTCTAAGCAAGTTGAAATCGTATCTACTAAGTGACAAGAGATCATCCAGCGACCTCTAATCACAGCAAATAACCTAGGCTCAGGTAGTAGAGATCAATATTTTGGCTACAGGATATGCAGCTACGGATTTAACTAATCAATTTAACACAAATTAAGCAATGCATACATACAGCTGAAACAAAATATTAATCTTTAAAATACTGGGATTAAACATGATCAAAGCGCTTGCACAGTTCTTTGTTGCTCAATATGGTGCGGAGGATCGTCCTCGGGGTTGCCGCAAATATCGAAGCCTAACGATCGAACAAAACAATGAATAAGAACGAATAACACCGCAAAACTCAAACATCAAATACAAACACCAATATATACACCAAGGCTAGACTATCACAAAGAATGACAAATAATTGCTACAGAGACCCATCCACTCATTTGCTAGGTTAACCTCTAAATCAAACTTCTAACACGCTTTAAACTTTGGACAGGCTTTGATGGTGATTGAGTGCACATCTATTATTTAATCATCAAGTGAATAAATCAACAACGACTAGCTTCTCTAACTCAACTATTATAAGTGATATTACAGAACCTACAAAAGCTACTGACAATACTAACCAGTCAAATATCCAACTATGAGATGCTAAACAAAATTCCAATTAAGTTTGGGTATTTAATAAGATTCACTACTCATACTCCTAAGCAACATGCTCACATTATGCAAGGTTATCACAATACAATGAGCTATGGCATCAAATCTAAGCGCATTGATAAATCCAAAGTATAGAGACAAGTAACATGATCGACTAACTATCCCATGATCAAACATGACAACAAGAGCTTAGAAGCATGAAGATACTAACTACTGATTTCATGCTAACCATCACGACCAAGAAGGAGGCAACAAACCTAACAAAACCTATTAGTAAGCATGATACAAATTTTTAGTTTACTCGCAACAGAGAAAATGACAACAGAGAAAACTCAAGGAAAACTTGCACTAATATACTTTCAAACCTCAATGACTAACTTTGATCACGCATGAGAGTGAACTAAAGAACAATCATAAGCATGATTAGCAGCTAACTAATTGGTTTTGAAGGAGTGGGCCCCACTGTCAGACAGACAGAGAGGAGCACAACTGAAAAAGAACAGAGGATCTCGGCGGCTCACGGACTGGATTCGCCGCCGGCGTGTGGAGGCGCGGCGAGGTGGAAACCAAGGCCAAAATGGGTTGCACGAGGACCACCTAGCGAAGGTGGTCACGCGGCGGCCGGAGATGCACCGAGGTGGCGCGGCGACGAGCACGCGGCGGCGGAGGGTGATAAGGTGCGATCGCACTGAGAAGAAGAAGGTGAGAATTAGCGCGCATGAGCATCGATGGGTTACGAGAACTCACCGGTGTGCTCGGCGACGACGAGAGGCACCGGAGTGGCCGGCGGCGAGCGCGGCGGCGCAAGGCGGTTAACGACGATGGAGGCGGGGTGAACGAGAGGACATGTGAGTGAGTGAAGAAGAAAGGTGGAGTCGGTGGTGCTCACCGAGCGAAGAATTGAGCCGAGCTCACCGAGAAGACGCGGCGGTGGAAAAGGCGGTTTCGGCCGGACTTGAGAAGAAAGGCCACGCAGCTCCACAAGCGATGAAACCCGAAATTCCTTGAGGGTTTACTTCGAGGATGTGGAACACGCCGCGGACGCGATCTCGCCGTGCTCGGAGATCACCGGAGCAGCGAGAACGCCGGAGGCGTCGCGGCGGCGCCACGGCTCCGGAGCTCGATGGAGAAAACGGCAATGGAGACGAAGCGAGGTAGGAAAGCCGGAGGGTTTTGTAGGAGCAAAGTGAGGCGGCGAGGTGAGGCGGTGGGCGGTGAAAAGACCGGTGAGGTGAGGTGGCGGCACGCATGTAGGCGCGGCCGGCGAGCCTTGCGGCGAAGTGTGCGCCGGAGCATGGCGAAGTGGCGTGGCGGAAACAACTGCAGGTGGGACCGCCACGTCGATCGCCCGGCAACGGTGCGAACCGGTGGTTTGACTCGATCTGAATCGCTCCGCCGTTGGATCGAGATGGACGGTCGAGATTGATGTATGCATTCGGACAGTCGGTTGCGCCGCGCAACGTGGATCGTTCGATTTGCATCGGACGGTCACGATCGATTGGACTCACGCACGGTGCAGCTAGTTGACGCGACCGAGTCAAGTGGCGCGGTCGGACTCGAGCCAGAGGTTGGGTTCGGGCCCGAGGAACAGTATTTTTAGAATTTGATTTAAAAGACAGAGAAGGTTTGGGGAATTTTTAGAGGTAGCTCCTGAGCTCCAAAAATTTCGAAATTTTTATGGTAGCTACTAGAGACAGAGAACAACCTTGTATAATTTTTCCAGAACTTTTATGCACTGCATTGTTCTAGAGAAAATTCACAAGCTGCTGTACAGGAGTTTGACCAGATTTCAAACAGAGTTGACTTGGCCATTTGAAATAGCAAACAAAATCTAAAAATTGTGAAATAATTCAGGGAGGTAGATAGGATGATCAAGATGCTAGGAAAAATAATTTCAGAGGATGATCAAAGTTTGAAGGCTAAGAATTAGCTGACAACAATCTCCATTCACAAGAGTTTAATTCTAGAAAATGGAAATTGCTAGGGAAAAATGTAGGAACTTTCAAATGATTTGAAGAGACAACAAAAGTTTTTATTTCTCCTCAAAATTTTACATTTGAAATACAAACCCTAAGTTAGGGCTGTTACAGTGCCACTGAGACCCCCTGTGGCACCTCCACGACCTTCTCCACCTATGGTGTAGCGGTACAATGGGAGTAAGAACTCCCAAAACAGTGGTACTTACAAGCCTAATATCACCTGCTTTCATTGTGGTCGCCAGGGCCACTATGCATCTCACTGCCTCGCCAAGCAGCGGGGAATGCCTCAGGTTTATCGAGCTCCTACACCACCAGCTATGGCCAGACCTACACCACCTCCGAGGGCAGCATCTACCCTCCTCGATCCCCTGCACGTGGCGAGTGAACCACGTCACCGGCGAGGAGGCGGCGACGCTCGGATGTCGTTTTGGGTACACTTCTTGTTAATTCTTGTCCAGCATCAGTTTTATTTGATTCATGAGCATCTCATTCATTCATCAAAGAAGAATATGTTGCACTTAATCAATTTGAAATACATAAACTTCAGCCACCTTATCAAATCCAGTCTCTGGGATCGGTTTTCCAAACCGATCAAGTCTGTCAGGACGTAAAAGTGGAAATCCAAAAGGTTAACTTCTTGGGAAATCTAATTGTGATAAATTCAGTGGGTATTGATGTGATCTTGGGGATGGATTGGCTGTCCAAGAATCGGGGAAAGATCGATTGTGCTCAACGGTCTATTTCTGTCACTAGCGAAGACGACAGTCAGGTCGTTTTTGCACCATCAGCGGGCAGTTCTCATCTTTATGCTTTAGAAGCTAGTACCTCTCTTGAAATTGAGGAGGTGCCAATGGTGTGTGAATATCCGGATGTATTCCCCAAAGAACTCCCAGGTATGCCTCCTGATCGAGAAGTTGAGTTCGTCATCGAGCTTATACTCGGTACTGCGCCAATCTCAAAACGGCCATATCGGATGCCCCCTAATGAGTTAGAAGAATTGAAGAAGCAACTCCAAGAACTTCAAGAAAAGGGATTTATTAGGCCGAGCTCCTCACCTTGGGGATGTCCGGCCATCTTTGTCAAAAAGAAAGACAAGAGTTTGCGGATGTGTGTGGACTACCGTCCGTTAAATGAAGTCACTATCAAAAATAAATATCCGCTTCCGCGGATTGATGATTTATTCGATCAATTGAGTGGAGCCCAAGTATTCTCCAAGATTGATTTGCGCTTGGGCTATCATCAAATTAAAGTTCGAATTGAAGACATTCCGAAGACGACATTCTCTACTCGTTACGGGTTGTACGAGTACACTATCATGTCTTTTGGTATGACGAATGCACCGGCATACTTCATGAATCTTATGAACTCAGTTTTCATGGAGTATTTGGATAAGTTTGTTGTTGTATTCATTGATGACATCCTTATCTACTCTAAGTCTGATGAAGAACACGAGCAACATTTGAGGCTTGTGTTGGAAAAGCTTCGTCAACATCAGCTCTATGCCAAATTCAGCAAATGCGAGTTTTGGCTCTATGAAGTTAGTTTCTTGGGACATGTCCTATCCAAGGGCGGTATCACGGTTGATCCAAGCAAAGTGCAAGATGTCCTTGATTGGAGACAACCCATAAACATCACTGATATTCGCAGTTTTCTCGGACTTGCGGGTTATTATCGCAGGTTCATCCAGAACTTCTCCAAAATTGCGAGGCCAATGACTCAACTTTTAAAGAAAGAAAAGAAGTTTGTATGGTCGCTTGAATGTGAGGAGAGTTTTCATATCCTAAAGAAATGCCTGACCAAAGCTCCAGTACTTATCCTGCCCGACATTCACAAGAGCTTTGACATTTACTGCGATGCATCTCGCCATGGGCTCGGTTGTGTACTTATGCAAGAGGGCCGAGTGGTAGCTTATGCATCAAGGCAATTGAGACCACATGAGTTGAATTATCCCACTCATGATTTGGAACTCGCAGCGGTTGTTCATGCTCTAAAGATTTGGCGATATTACCTCATCGGTAATCGTTGCGAGATCTACACCGACCACAAGAGTCTTAAATATATTTTCACCCAAGCCGATCTGAATTTGAGGCAAACAAGATGGCTTGAGTTGATCAAAGATTATGATTTTGGACTACATTATCATCCAGGAAAAGTAAATGTGGTAGCTGATGCCCTAAGCAGAAAGTCTCAGTGCAACTGTTTATCAGTAACTCCCATTTCGGTAGGCTTGTGTGTCGTAATGCAACGTCTGCACCTGGAGATAATTGAAGAAGGTTCTCTCGCTGCCCTTAGTGTGAATTTTACGCTCGAGGACCGGATTAGGGAAGCCCAGAAGACTGACTTGGAGGTAGCTCAAATCCGAGAAGCAATGAAGCAAGGCGAGGCCAAATGCTTCAAGGAAGATTCACAAGGCACTCTTTGGTTCGGAAACCTGTTGGTGGTGCCTTTTGACCGCGCTTTGAGAGAACTAATTCTCAAAGAGGCTCATGACTCCAAATTCTCTATTCACCAGGTAGTACCAAGATGTACCAAGATCTTAAGAAGCGGCTATGGTGGAGCCGAATGAAGAGACAAATCGCTCAATTTGTTGCCGAGTGTGATGTATGCCAAAGAGTCAAGGCTGAGCATTTGAAACCAGCAGGTACTCTACAACCCCTGCCTATTCCCAAGTGGAAATGGGAAGAAGTTGGCATGGATTTTATCACCGACCTTCCAAAAACTCAAGCTGGGTCCGATTCTATTTGGGTAATTGTCGATCGGCTGACGAAAGTTGCCCATTTTATTCCAGTCAAGACCACTTACACCGGGGTCAAGCTAGCAGAGTTGTACATCTCTAGGATTGTTTGTCTCCATGGTGTACCAAGAGTGATCATTTTTGATAGGGGTCCCCAGTTCACCTCTCACTTCTGGAAGTGCTTGCACCAAGCGATGGGGACCAATCTATCTTTCAGTTCCGCCTACCACCCGCAAACCGACGGACAAACTGAAAGAGTGAATCAAATTTTAGAAGACCTTCTCTGAGCATGTGTGCTATCCTATAGCAAAAACTGGGAGAAATGTTTACCATTTGCGGAGTTCTCCTACAATAATAGTTTCCAATCAAGCATACAAATTTCCCCCTTTGAGGCATTGTACGGGAGAGCTTGTAGGACACCTTTGAACTGGTCTGAGGCCGGGGAGAGGCCGTTTACCTTAACTTTGCTCAGGATTACTTGTCGTCGTTGTCGTCCTCAGTTCTGGCGTCGGTCTCCGCCGCCAGGACTTCTCCGACCTCCTCTAGACCTCCTCCGTGCTCAGGTGTGTTCACAATAACCCCGTAGTGCTCGAGCACCTGTTGGTTTAGGTCATCGTGGAGCTTTTCGCATTTTCGGTTTTTGCCGTATTAGCTTCTCCGCCCCTCTCCGGCTCGCCGGCGTTTTAGGCCAGCTCCGCCGTCGAGAGAACCCTCTTTGTGTGCGCAATTGTATTGTGCATGTTTTGACACCTTGGGTTCACGACGTCGTGGCCGAGGTCATTGGTGGCGAGCCAGCGAGCAAAGCGCGAGGCTCTGTACTGTTGTCGTAAGATTTGGCAAAGTCCAGGACCTCCTAGGGTTCATCGTAGCCGTTAAGGGCAACCTCGGGTTAGATCTTCACCGTAGGATCTTTCTCTGTGAAAACTTTAGTCACATGACCTCTTAAGTTAGATCCTGGCTGTTAAAGACCTCTTTAAGTTTAATCTGGACCGTTAGGATCACCTCAGTGCATCAAACCACCTCCAGGGTTGTTTTTGCGAAAACCACCCTCGGGACCACCCTTGGGGTCCTCTTTGCAAAAGACCATCCCTTGGTCTTTTGTAAAGAAAACCCCAGGACCTCCCTCCTCGTGGAGATCTAAACCTTACGGACCACCCCGGGTAGATCTTGACCGTTCAGGACCTCCTAGTGGAGATCTGAGCCGTTAAGACCTCCCTCTGTTGAGACCTTATCTTTGCGGACCTCTGTGGAGATCTTGACCGTTAAGACCTCCCCTGTGAGATCTTAACCGTCGGGACCTCCCTCCGTCTAGACCGCTACCGTTGGGACCTCCCTCGTGTAGATCTTGACCGTTAAGATCTCCCCCTGTGAGATATTAGCCGTCGGGATCTCCCTCCGTTAGATTTTGACCCGTAGGACCTCCCTGTGAAATCTTAGCCGTCAGGACTGTGGGGACCCCGGTAATTATCTCCATAAGACCGAGATTAGACAAGGTCTTAGGGACATAATCACGGGCCTCCGGTAAATAAATTCCAATTTAACTCTATCCAAGTGAGAGGCTTAGCCGAATACTAGAGCCTTAACGATCATGCGCGCTGCTCCTTTGCGAGCGCTACATGATTGTTGATTCTCTTTCGATCCGAAGCACTATACTTAGTGAGTTAAATGGGAATTCATCAACAACGAGTATGACTTATATTGGCTCCCAAGATCAACGACCAATATACTCATACCCTCATCCAACGTTGATTACATCCATACAACGATACAACAAGAGATTAAAAGACATCTTGCATAATAGTTAAGGTCTCTGACTTATTACAAACGGCCGACCGCCAAATTCAAGTAAGTATCAAGTAGCAATGAAGTAAATAGATAAAGCAAAAGACCAGCAGATGGTATGCCCATCACCTATCGACAACCGATGGGGTTAAATGATAGCACACTACTCATTAGTGTCACCCAAGTCAACACTAACGAGATCGTCATACTCATAATCTTCCTCACCGAAAAGGCCAACAAACATCCGGTGAGTACAAGTGTACTGCAAGTCTTACACAAATAAAAATAGTTATGGATAAGGGTCATTCAAAGGATGGCTCATATTGGTTTAGTTTTGCGAAAGAGACGCAACAATTAACATCCTACACATACTAATTTTTCATGTGCCCATTTAAAATCAGATTTGAAGTAGAAGTAAAGCATATGGTAAAGCATTTCCGTAATAAACAATTTAATCATACAAGGACCAAAGTGGCAGCCCACTTTGATGCACTAAACACATGAACATCCCGTCCATGACGATTACCAAGTTCAACCACAATTTTAATTAAAAGTCTAACAATAAGCAGCCACAAATTTCAAGCGGTTGTCCATAACCGTGGACACGGCTATTCGAATAGATTATACCCTGCAGGGGTGTACTACTTTACCCACACGACTTGATTAGCCCGTAAGCCTCCAGATGCCTCCGAATATAACATACTTCCTATGGTATGCCGGCTGGGTAAATCAAGATACAGTCATTTTCCGTAAGAAGATCCCATTGGGCTAAGTCCCCCTTGTGAGATGGTTCCTTGCCTAGTACAAGCATCTGATAGCACTTGCTAGGGGGCTCACAAGTTATATTGGAAATACCGATGCAATCAAAACAAAAGATTACATCACCCATATACCCTTGCACACTATAAAGGATTACATCGGCTCCTAAAGAGCATAGGATTTCACGGTCGCTATGCCCCTTACACCACCAAGGACTTAACACAATAAAACCCTCCCCCTACTTAACCATACGGCACCCATATACCGCGTGTGGCAGCACGAGTGTTGCTTGAACAGCAGGTACCCAAAGTTCGGTCCTTAATTGTCCAGACAAGTCCTTCCACTTACCCAATGCTCGTGCACAAAGCACCATCACTAACCAACACTTGTCCAGACCAAAAGCTCATTTAAAAATGACAAAATTTAACTCATAAAACAGCTACAGATCTGAAGTATAAATCATAAAAATGAGAGTTGTGTTTATCCCAAAACCGCCGGGTTATTCCCGACGATCGAACTACCGTATCTAGACTTGCATGGCTAAGCAATTCTATAACCCACAATTCACACAACCTATCTTAAGCATATAGGAGTTGGCATAATTCAAGATTAACCTCAAGCATAGGACATAAATAAACTACACATCACAAAAATATTGACATAATCAAAATAGCATGCAAGCAATTATCATTGCACCAACTTAACCAAAACTGGGATCAAATATGATGCAAAAGAAAGTTCAAATGATGCTTGCCTTGATGGTACAGTAGCTGCTCGCTCTCAGTAGCGTAAGTATCGATATCAATATGCTCGGGATCTATATAATTATAACATCCAATAAATACCGAGAAAACAACTCAAAAACCAAAATGCTCAAAAATGCATGATTTTTCTACAGCAGTTAGATCATGATTTTAAATGATTTCTGGTGAAAGAATTATTTCATTTTGATTTAGTATATGAAAGTTATAATGGTTTGAATTTCAGATTTCAATAAGTAGTCATTATGTAATTTAATTATGAAGTGAAATTTTGTAGAACAGTGGCGAGTACATGGATTACATAGATAAATAGACAATATTATTATAAGTTAAAAACGGTTGAGTTTGTCCTTTTTGGAGTTTTTATGATTTAGTTATGTATTTTCAAAGTTATCAGCCTTTTATAGTGTAACAATAATAGAGTTAAAGATTATGTCCTCCCAAATATAGTTTCTGTGACAGAGGTATTGTGGTGACCATTTTTAGAATTAAGTTCACTAAAAATGAAAATTATCAAAAGTGGTCTCACTGTTTTTGGAGGTTCCAATAATTACTTATGCATTTTTAAATATTTTAGTCCATTTTCCTATTGTAAATATAATGATTTTAATGAATAAATTTCCAATTAAAGCCCTCTGCTACAGAGACATGTATGAAACTAATTTTGATAGGAAGTCCATTAAGAATGTAAATTTCCAGAAGTGGTTTCATGTGATTTGGAGTTAAACTGATTTAGTTATGCATTTTAGAAGTTAATACATGTTTTTCAGTATACAAATAAATGGATTTCGGATTTTATACGTCGCTTAAACTTTTCTCACTTAGTGCTAGCTTAGCCACAGTCGCTGACAGGAGGGACCGGGGCAACACTTTTGACCGATCGGCATATTCGGCTCGGCCGCATTATACTGAAGGCGTATTCCACCGAATACGTTTTCCGAACTTCTAAACGTAAGACTGTCTTAAACGTTGAGGGAATACGTTTTCCTTTATGCGAAACGTACTCTACGAACTACGCATCCACTTAAACGTCACTGGGGTCCACAAGTCAGTGATAGATTACTTTTAACCCTTAACTCTAACCACGTCATTTACTCTAATTGCCGCGCTACAGGGTTTTGCCGGACGATACCGACAACAGCGGCGTCGCCCGAGCTTGCCTGGCGGCTTGCCGGCGATTTCGCCCACGGAGGCGCCGGCCAAGGCTCAGAATGGAGTCGCAATAGTCTTGTGCACCTTAAGGTGGTAGCGGCGACGACCGTCGCGGTTCGAATCGCTAGCCGAAATGGGCGGAGCTAAGCTTTACGGCAAAAGCGCACGCCGGGATTCGATAGTGCATCAAGAAAACGACCGCATGCTTAAGCTCCTAGGGGACAAGAGGAAACTACCTGAGTCGGGAAGAGGACCGGAGAGGCACTGGAACTCGCCGGCGACGTGCGACCGAAAAGCGGCGAAGAGAGGCTCACGTTGTCACGGCAACCTGAGCAAAGAAATCAACAGTGGGTGATCGGAATAGGTAAAGGAGGTCCATAAGATGCTAACATTGAGAGGAATAGAGAAATAGCTCACCCAGCCGGAGATGGAGACGAAAGGGGCAAAGTCGGCCAGAAAACGTACAACTTCAAATTCCGACAAACCTGGCAAGCCATCCATGTCATCAGAAGAGGGGTTTTACTCCTCATAATCTAGAACATGAGGTGACGCACAAGGAAGAAGAAAAGAACTCACCGAGATGAAGGTCGCATAGAAATGGCCTTCGGGGCACGCTCTGGAGCTTCAGAGAGCTCGAAGGGGAAACCGAGGCTACAAGCAAAAGCACGAGCCGGGGTTAGCCAAAATGGGAACGACATCGAATGAAGAAGAGAAAGGCATTTCCCGGATGAAGCTTACCCAAGCAGAAACCGAGAGAAAGCCTCCCTCTCCTCTGTCAACCGAGGAGAAGTGAGGTCCAACGAAGGGCATAGGGGGAGTCTTATTCCAGGAAGAAGACGGCAACGAGAGCGGCGTTAGGTGGAGAAGCTCTCGGGTTGGTCAACGGCAGCGGTGGTGTGACGGCGCCGACGGAGGTGCTCAGGGCGTCGCGGCCGCGTGGCACGGGATGCCTGAGGGCGCCAGCGGGAGGTCAGGGACGGAGCTGACAGGTGGGCCTGGGCGGTCAGCGATACAAGGGCGCGGCGCGGTGCGTAGCAAAGTGGATTAGCGCCCGCCGTTGGATCTCGAAAGGACGGATCAGATTTGAGAGGGTGTTCGGACAGGTCAACAGGATGCGCGATCTGGACCGTTGGATGATGATCTAACGGTCGCATGCGACGGTGCGTTTAGGTGGTTCGGTCGAGTCGGCTCGCCGAGTCGGACTCAAGCCCGAGGAACAGTAGCGACTGGTTTGGGTCTGAGTTTGACTGAGATTTAAATGGTTTGCCCTACTTTGACTGAGGCTTAGAAATAGAAATAAATTTCCAAAAATTATGAAATAATTTGTGGGGGTTCCTGGGAGTATATAGTTCCCATAAAAATTATAAAACCCTACTGTTCATAATATAGTTTGTGATATTTAAATTCAAACATGTTGTATGTCTATGAATGTTGTTTGAATTTTAATGAGGTTCAAACTAGTCCCAAAAATTTGGGAAAAATTATATTAATTCCTGATAATTAATTTAGTATTTAAATAAATTGGTTTCAGATGATGATCACAACTTTTATTCTTGATTTGAAGTGAAATCTGAATTTTGATGTGTAGGTTCACCTCAAATTAGATTTTCCAAGTACAATATATTATGGAAATGTTTTGAAATCAATAATGCATGCTAATGAAATACATATTAATCCATTTTAATTATTGGGGCTGTGACAAACCTCCCCCCTTACAAAAGATCTCGACCAGAGATGCAGGTGGAGAAGAATTAGAAAGTTTTCATTAGAAGTTATAATTTATGTTGTCTTGATTTCCTTCAAAGATAGTGTTGACATGTTATAATTATACTACAAGAACGAATTTTTACATTGATATGTTTTACCTTTCCTTTCTTGATACGAGGGCACTTCATGTAGAGAAGAGGCCTGGATATGCCGCTCGCATTCGGTCTTCACGTTCCCAAGTTGCTTCATCTTCCGTGTGGTTGCTCCATTGGACCTTGACGAACTTGATGTCACGATTCCTCGTCTTGCGCTCGGTTTCTTCGAGGATACGAATCGGGCTCTCTCGATAAGATAGATCGGGTTGCAAGTCGAGTTTGTCCAACTCGGTTACTTCTGTTGGGGCTCGAAGACATTTCTTGAGTTGTGAGACATGGAAGAAGTCATGTACGTCTGAAAGTGATGGTGGCAACTCCAACTGGTATGCCACCGATCCCAACTAGCTAGAATACGGAAAGGTCCAATATAGCGAGGTGCTAATTTACCTTTGATTTGGGCGGCGTACTCCTTTCATAGGAGAGACTTTAAGATATACATGATCGCCCACGCCGAAACTCAACTCGCGACGGCGGCGGTCGGCATCGACTTCGGCGTGATTGAGCCGTCCTAAGCCGTTCGCGAATGACACGAACTTGTTCTTCAGCATCTTCCACCAACGTTGGGCCATAGAATGGCCTCTCCCCGGCTTCGGACCAGTTCAAAGGTGTTCTACAAGCTCTCCCATACAATGCTTCGAAGGGCGACATTTGAATGCTTGATTGGAAACTATTGTTGTAAGAGAACTCCGCAAATGGCAAACACTTCTCCCAGTTTTTGCTATAGGACAGCACACAAGCTCGGAGAAGGTCTTCTAAAATCTGATTCACTCTTTCAGCTTGTCCATCTATTTGCGGGTGGTAGGCGGAGTTGAAAGATAGACTGGTCCCCATCGCTTTATGTAAGCATCCCCAGAAATAGGATGTGAATTGAGGGCCTCTATCGGAAACTATCACCCTTGGAACACCGTGGAGACAAACAATTCTTGCAATGTAAAGCTCCGCTAACTTGTCCCCACGGTAGGTGGTCTCGACAGGAATGAAGTGAGCAACCTTCGTCAAACGGTCTACAATTACCCATATAGAATCAAACCCAGTTTTTGTTCTAGGAAGGCCGGTGATAAAATCCATGCCAACTTCTTCCCATTTCCATCGGGAATGGGCGGGGATCTAGAGTACCGGTGGCTTCGGATGCTCAAATTTAACTCTTTGACATAGATCACACTCGGCCACATCTTGCGCAACGTGTTGCTTCATTCGCTCCACCACGTTTCTTTTTCAAATCTTGATACATTTTCGTACTCCCGGGGTGGATAGAGAATTTTGAGTTATGAGCCTCCTTGAGAATCAACTCTCTTAAGTGGCAATCAAATGGTACCACCATACGGTTTCCAAACCATAGGGTACCTTGTGCATCTTGCTTAAAACATTTTGTCTTGCCTTGTTTCATTAGTTCTAAAATTTGAGCCACTTCCGCATCGGTTTCTAGGCTTCCTAATCTGGTCCTCAAGTGTGCAAGTCACACCGAGGGCTGCAATGAACCTTCTTCAACTATCTCTAGGTGTAGGCTTTGCAATGCAGCACATAAACCAGAAAAAGGAGTTCTGACAAGCGGTTGCATTGAGATTTTACGCTCAATGCGTCGCCACGACATTAGCCTTCCCCTGGATGATAATGGAGTCCCATATCATAATGTTTAATCAACTCAAGCCATCTTCTTTGTCTCAAGTTCAGTCAGCTTGGGTGAAAATATATTTAAGGCTCTTATGGTGGTGTAGATCTCATAGCGATTACCAATGAGGTAATGTCGCCAAATCTTCAAGGCATGAACTACAACCATGAGCTCTAGGTCGTGTGTGGGATAATTGGCCTCATGGGGCCTCAATTGCCTCGTCGTAGGCCACCACTCTACTGTCTTGCATAAGCACACAACCAAGCCCGTGGCGAGATGCATCACAGTAGATATCAAAGCTCTTGTGAATGTCTGACAGAACAAGCACGGGAGCTTCTGTCAGGCATTCTTTCAGGGTTTGGAAGCTTTGCTCGCATTTTCTTTGCCCACTCAAATTTCTTTTCTTTCTTTAGAAGTTGGGTCATAGGCTTTGCAATTTTTGAGAAATTCTTGATGAACCTACGGTAGTATCCCGCAAGTCCAAGAAAACTGCGAATGTCAGTGACGCTCTTGGGTTGCTTCCACTCAAGGACATCTCGTACCTTACTAAGATCAACAGCGACACCGCCTTTAGATAGGATATGACCCAAGAAACTAACCTCTGAGCCAAAACTCACATTTGCTGAATTTGGCATACGGTGATGGTGGTAAGCTTTTCTAACACAAGTCTCAGATGTTGCTCGTGCTCAAGATCAGACTTAGAGTAGATAAGGATATCGTCGATGAAAACCACTACAAACTGATCCAAGTATTCCATGAACACCGAATTCATGAGGTTCATGAAATAAGCTGGGGCATTGGTCAAACCAAAGGACATGACCGTGTACTCGTACAAACCGTAACGAGTAGAGAAGGCGGTCTTCGGAATGTCCTTGGTTCTAACTTTAACGATGGTAGCCTAACCTCAAGTCAATTTTGGAGAACACCGAGCTCCACTAAGCTGGTCAAATAGGTCATCGATCGCGGAGCGGATACTTGTTCTTGATGGTGACCTCATTCAGCAGACGGTAGTCAACACACATCCGTAGACTCTTGTCTTTCTTCTTGACAAAGAGAGCCGGGCATCCCCAAGGCGAGGAGCTAGGCCTGATGAAACCCTTGTCTTGCAACTCCTTAAGTTGTTCTTTCAATTCAGCTAGCTCATTGGGCGGCATCCGATACGGCCTTTTTGAGATGGGCGCGTGCAGGTGCAAGTTCAATGACAAACTCTACCTCTCGATCAGGGGGCATGCCTAGAAGTTCCTCAGGAACACATCAGGATACTCATTCACTATTGGTACCTCCTCTAGCGTGAGAGAGGTACTCGCCTCTAAAGCATATAGGTGAGAACTACCCACTAAAGGTGCAAAGACGACCTGGATGCCGTCCTCGCTAGTCACTGAAATAGACCATTTGGGCACAATCAATCTTCCCCGATTCTTAGATAACCAATCCATCCCTAAGATAACATCGATGCCCACCGAACTTATCACTATTAAGTTTCTTTGAAAAGTTAACGTTTTGTATTTCAATTTTACGTCCTGCAGACTTGATGGCGTAGAAAACCGACCACGGGATTTGAATATGATAAGGTGAGTGTAGTGTATGTATCTTGAATTGGTTAATTTCGCATACTCGTTTTTAATAAATGAATGAGATGCTCTAGAATCAAATAAAAGCGATGCGAGGACATGAATTAACAAGTAGTGTACCTAGCACGACGTCAGTGCGTCGGTCGCCTCCTCTGCGAGGCGTGGTTGACGCGACCACGTGCATCTTTGGGGTGGAGTAGGTGCTGCTCTCTGTGGTGGTGGCGGTGGCCTCGCCGAGCCGGGGTGTGGTGGTCTTTGGAGCGGAGTGCGTCAGGGCATCCTCGCCGCTTGGCGAGGCATCTGCTGGCATAGTGGCCCCGACGCCACAGTGGAAACAAATGACTTGGGCTTGTATGCCCCACCGATCTGTGGTCTCTCGCCCCATTTGTCTTCTTGGCTGCGGTGGAGAAGGTCGTGGAGGTGCCACAGAGACCTCGATGGTGCAAGCCGCACGAGGTGCCTAAGGTAGTCCTGGGCGTGGCCTGGGAAAGCTGCTACTCGCCACTGCCATCTGTAAAGCCTTCCTCCTCTTCCTCGACTCATCCACCGTCATGCTCTCATGCTCCACCACTATCGCCTTGTTGACCAAATGCTGGAAACTCCTGAAATCATGTGCAGCTAAAACAAGCCGCAACTCCTCGGACAACCCATGGAAAAACACATTCGGCGACGAGCGTCGTCGAGGCGTCGTCCGAGCATACCTGGCCAAGTAGTTGAAATCATGCAGGTACTCAGTGACTGTCCTCCGCCCCTGTCTCAAGGCAAAGAACTGCTGCTGCTTGATAAGCAGCACTCCCTCCGGTATATGGGCCTCTCGGAACGCGTCCCTGAATTCGTCCCAAGTCGGGACGTGACGTGGTTGCATGGCGGAATAACTATCCCACCACGCGCCGCGCACCGCCAACCGATAGGCGGCAAACAAGACTCTCTCAACTCCGGTACATCTGCGCAATGTTCGATTTCTTCTCTATGTTGTGCGGCGGTCCTCTGCTTCCATCGGGTCCTTGCCGCCCGCAAATGTCGGAGGTTTGGTCCGCTGAAACTCAGCAAGCCTCCGGACGCTCGGTGCGGGGCAGCTCCTCTTGCCGGAATGGGAGCTGGGGCGGTGTTATGTACGATCGCCTCAAGCATCCGGATCTGGTCCATCCGGTTGCGCTCAATCATCATCATAAACTCGACCATGGATGGTGGCGGAGGGAGCACCTCCTCAGGCGGTCCACCCTGCTGGGACGGCGGCTGAGAGGGCTCGCCATGCTCGGGCATTTTCTTTGGGATGATTGTCCCTGATCGTAGAAATCGCTCAAGGGTGCTAGACGGGGTGCCCTAGAGGGGGAGCCTCTGCCGCGCAGGGCCCCTGATCGCGTAGTCGGTCCTGTCATCCTGTATTGGACAAGGATGGTTAGTAAATAAGATAAAAGCCATTACTTGGCTATACATGCACAATCAATATCAAAGAGCAAGAAAATTGTAACATCAAATGGAACACCAAACATTAATCAACATAAAACCAATTCGATACAACTCCGTACATAAGCGCCCGCAGGCTTAAGATTACAACTGAAATAGTAGTGTTTGCAAATAAACATAACAGTTCGACATCTACTACCCTATTACATAAACCTAAGGATACAAGCTCAAACATAGAGCTCTCTGCCCTAACTGCCTAGATATTATTCCGGTCAAAATTCACGGAAATTCGCCCGTAAGATGTGCCCGGGGATCGGTATCATCAGGGTCCCTAGATTAGGAAGACGCAAGGGTGATCCTATGGCGTTAATATGACCTTCTACCACGGGAAGGCGACAATCTGCTGGCGCAGAAAGAAAAGGGGAGATCATATTAGTGTCATATAGCACACTGGGATGAATGAGTCTCATGTCATGCATGAGCCTTAAGTGCTCCTGAGCTTCAATGAGACGCCGTCGCGTCTCCCACAACTCATGCACCATGCAGCGATGCATTTGGTCCATTACGTGGACCAATCTGCCAAGCGCCGGACTTGAGGGTCCTCCCAAAGCTGGATCCTAGCAAGCGAGTTCACGTTCTAGCGCGTGCGCGCATCGGAAAGTGATCATACGGGGGCTGGGCTAACTCCGTCAGGTCGTAGCGGAGACGACTCATGGCCACCAAGGCCACTTCTTGTAACGCCATGGCCTCAGAAGTACCACGCTACCGAAGCGGTAAGGTATGCTCCCGTGACTTGTCTAGCAACGATATCTATCAACGCCATAAATTCCTCCATTCACGGTCCTCGATCACGGCGGTAGATGGAATAAGTGGGCTAATATGTGAAGTTCGCCCTCCACATCATGTCTCGTAGCAACGCGGTATCCATCCACTCCTTGACTTGAGTTTCCTGCGGACAAGATGCGAGGGTTCATCTAAGGCAAGGAGGCAAGGTAAGTTAGTTTCATAAACCAAAACAGGATCAGGAGAGAAAAGATACTAAGATGGATAAGGAATAAAAGATATTCTTAACTTAAACTTTCAGAAAATAATTTGACCAAGGGACTTACTAACTTAACGCGGTGCTACCTCTAACCTACTGATCGGTATGGCTCACGATAACGCTGTGGGGACCACGGTAATTATCTCCATAAGACCGAGATTAGACAAGGTCTTAGGGACATAATCACGGGCCTTCGGTAAATGAATTCCAATTTAACTCTATCCAAGTGAGAGGCTTAGCGAATACTAGAGCCTCAACGATCATGCGTGTTGCTCGCTGCGGCGCTACATGATTGTTGATTCTCTTCGATCGAAGCACTACACTTAGTGAGTTAAATGGGAATTCATCAACAACGAGTATGACTTATATTGGCTCCCAAGATCAACGACCAATATACTCATACCCTCATCCAACGTTGATTACATCCATACAACGCATACAACAAGAGATTAAAAAGACATACCGCATAATAGTTAAGGTCTGACTTATTACAAGCGGCCGACCGCCAAATTCAAGTAAAGTATCAAGTAGAAGCGGAAGTAAATAGATAAAGCAAAAGACCAGCAGTGGTATGCCCATCACCCATCGGCAACCGACTGGGGGTTAAATGATAGCACACTACTCATTAGTGTCACCCAAGTCAACACTAACGAGATCGTCATACTCATAATCTTCCTCACCTAAAAGGCCGACAAACATCCGGTGGGTACAAGTGTACTGCAAGTCTTACACAAATAAAAATAGTTATGCATAAGGGTCATTCAAAGGATGGCTCATATTGGTTTAGTTTTGCGAAAGAGACGCAACAATTAACATCCTACACATACTAGTTTTTCATGTGCCCATTTTTAAATCAGATTTGAAGTAGAAGTAAAGCATATGGTAAAGCATTTCCGTAATAAACAATTTAATCATACAAGGACCAAAGTGGTAGCCCACTTTGATGCACTAAACACATGAACATCCCGTCCATGACGATTACCAAGTTCACCCACAATTTTAATTAAAAGTCTAACAATAAGCAGCCACAAATTTCAAGCGGTTGTCCATAACCGTGGACACGGCTATTCGAATAGATTATACCTGCGGGGTGTACTACTTACCCACATGACTTGATTAGCCCGTAAGCCTCCGGATGCCTCCGAATATAGCATACTTCCTATGGTATGCGGTACGGTAAATCAAGATCTGATCATTTTAGCAAGAAGATCCCATTGGGCTAAGTCCCCCTTGTGAGATGGTTCCTTACCTAGTACAAGCGTCGATAACACTTGCTAGGGGCTCACAAGTTATATTGGAAATACCGATGCAATCAAAACAAAAGAATTGGCGCCCTTGCACACTATAAAGGATTACATCGGCTCCTAAAGAACATAGGATTTCACGGTCGCTATGCCACTTACACCACCAAGGACTTAACACAATAAAACCCTCCCCTACTTAACCATACGGCACCCATATACGCGTGTGGCAAAGACGAGTGTTGCTTGAGCAATGGTACCCAAAGTTCGGTCCTTAATTGTCCGGACAAGTCCTTCCACTTACCCAATGCTCGTGCACAAAGCACCATCACTAACCAACACTTGTCGGACCAAAAGCTCATTTAAAAATGACAAAATTTAACTCATAAAACAGCTACAGATCTGAAGTATAAATCATAAAAATGAGAGTTGTGTTTATCCCAAAACCCATGGGTTATTCCGACGATCGAACTACCGTATCTAGACTTGCATGGCTAAGCAATTCTATAACCCACAATTCACACATCCTATCTTAAGCATATAGGAGTTGGCATAATTCAAGATTAACCTCAAGCATAGGACATAAATAAACTACACATCACAAAAATATAATGATTTTAATGAATAAATTTCCAATTAAAGCTCTCTGCTACAGAGACATGTATGAAACTAATTTTGATAGGAAGTCCATTAAGAATGTAAATTTCCAGAAGTGGTTCCATGTGATTTGGAGTTAAACTGATTTAGTTATGCATTTTAGAAGTTAATACATGTTTTTCAGTATACAAATAAATGGATTTCGGATTTTATACGTCGCTTAAACTTTTCTCACTTAGTGCTAGCTTAGCCACAGCCGCTGACAGGAGGGACCGGGGCAACACTTTTGACCCAGTCAGCGCTGACTCGGCTCGGCCGCATTATACTGAAGGCGTATTCCACCGAATACGTTTTCCGAACTTCTAAACGTAAGACTGTCTTAAACGTTGAGGGAATACGTTTTCCTTTATGCGAAACGTACTCTACGAACTACGCATCCACTTAAACGTCACTGGGGTCCACAAGTCAGTGATAGATTACTTTTAACCCTTAACTCTAACCACGTCATTTACTCTAATTGCCGCTGCGGGTTTGCGGACGATCTGACAACGTGGCGTCGCCGAGCTTGCACTCGGCTTGCGGCGATTTCACCCACGAGGCGCGGCCAAGGCTCGAACGAGTCGCAATAGTCTTGCGCACCTTAAGGTGGTGGCGGCGGCCGTCGCGGTTCGAATCGGCGCTAGCCGGAATGGGCGGAGCTAAGCTTTATGGCAAAGCGCACGCGGGATTCGATAGTGCATCAAGCAAACAACCGCATGCTTAAGCTCCTAGGGACAAGAGGAAACTACGAGTCGGAAGAGGACCGAGAGGCACTGGAACTCGCCGGCGACATGCATCAAAAGCGGCGAAGAGAGGCTCACGTTGTCACGACAACTGAGCAAAGAAATCAACGATGGGTGATCGGAATAGGTAAAGGAGGTCCATAAGATGCTAACATTGAGAGGAACAGAGAAATAGCTCACCCAGACGGAGATGGAGACGAAAGGGGCAAAGTCGGCCAGAAAACGTACAACTTCAAATTCCGACAAACCTGGCAAGCCATCCATGTCATCAGAAGAGGGGTTTTACTCCTCATAATCTAGAACATGAGGTGGCGCACAAGGAAGAAGAAAAGAACTCACCGAGATGAAGGTCGCATAGAAATGGCCTTCGGGGCACGCTCTGGAGCTTCAGAGAGCTCGAAGGGGGAAACCGAGGCTACAAGCAAAAGCACGAGCAGGGTTAGCCAAAATGGGAACGACATTGAATGAAGAAGAGAAAGGCATTTCCGGATGAAGCTTACCCAAGCGTAAAGCGAGAAAGCCTCCTCTCCTCTCACAACCGAGGAGAAGTGAGGTCCAACGAAGGGCATAGGGGAGTCTTATTCCGGAAGAAGCGACAACGAGCGGCGTTAGGTGGAGAAGCTCTCGGGTTGGTCAACGGCAGCGGTGGTGTGACGGCGTCGACGGAGGTGCTCAGGGCGTCGCGGCCGCGTGGCACGGGATGCCTGAGGGCGCCAGCGGGAGGTCAGGGACGGAGCTGACAGGTGGGCCTGGGCGGTCAGCGATACAACGGCGCGGCGCGGTGCGTAGCAAAGTGGATTAGTGCCCGCCGTTGGATCTCGAAAGGACGGATCAGATTTGAGAGGGTGTTCGGACAGGTCAACAGGATGCGCGATCTGGACCGTTGGATGATGATCTAATAGTCGCATGCGACGGTGCGTTTAGGTGGTTCGGTCGAGTCGGCTCGCCGAGTCGGACTCAAGCCCGAGGAACAGTAGCGACTGGTTTGGGTCTGAGTTTGACTGAGATTTAAATGGTTTGCCCTACTTTGACTGAGGCTTAGAAATAGAAATAAATTTTCAAAAATTATGAAATAATTTGTGGGGGTTCCTGGGAGTATATAGTTCCCATAAAAATTATAAATCCCTACTTTTCATAATATAGTTTGTGATATTTAAATTCAAACATGTTGTATGTCTATGAATGTTGTTTGAATTTTAATGAGGTTCAAACTAGTCCCAAAAATTTGGGAAAAATTATATTAATTCCTGATAATTAATTTAGTATTTAAATAAATTGGTTTCAGATGATGATCACAACTTTTTATTACTGATTTGAAGTGAAATCTGAATTTTGATGTGTAGGTTCACCTCAAATTAGATTTTCCAAGTACAATATATTATGGAAATGTTTTGAAATCAATAATGCATGCTAATGAAATACATATTAATCCATTTTAATTATTGGGGCTGTGACAAGGACCTCCTTCAATCGTCATCTTGGCCGTTGAGATCTTCCGCCGTGAAGATCTCGGCTGCCAGGACCTCCCCAGTCTAGATCAAGGCCGTCTAGGACCTCCTCCGGTAGATCTTGGCCGTCCCCGACCTCCTCCTTTAGAGCTATCCCTTAGGACCTCCCCTTGTAGATCTGGACCATCAGATCTGGATCTGACGATCACGACCTCCGCAGCGTGTGTGGAGATCCTTCGCACGGGCCTTCGCGTGCGCTGTGCATGCACACGTCGGGGCCGTTGGGTTCAATCTCAACGGCCTAGACCTCCTCAGCACGAGTGTGCGCGGGCGCTGTGCTCCCGTGCGCCGTAGCCATGCGATTTGAGATCTACGGCCACAACCTCTCCGCATGTGTTAGTTTAAAGGAAAAGCTGAAAGCTTTTACTTTTCAAACTATTAATTGTGTTAAAGTTCAAAAGTGCATAACTATTTCATTTTAGCTCCTTTTTGGGTGATTCTAATTGTGTTAAATTTCTGTTTAACCAAACTTTAATCGAAGGATGTATTTAGATACTGCTCTGTAACAAAAAATGGTGTGAATTGCATTAACTTGCTTTAGCCTTAGTATTGTGTTAGAAATTCAATGAAACTTGGAAAATGCATAAGTAATTCCCTGTGATTCCAAACTGAGCAAACTAAAATGTGTTAGGTTCCTCTGTTAATATGTGTTAGCATAGAATGTGTTTCATGTAGGTCTTTGCTTCTGAAATTAACTTAGTGCTACTTTTACAACTTAGAAAAATCATAAGTAATTCAATTTAACTCTAAATGAAGTAAATCCAGTTTTGCTGTTCTTAGAATGCCATGTTCCACCTACCATAAAAATTCCAGGTTCTAGAACTTTCTGGAAAATTGTGTCATGAACAGTACCCGAAATTAATTTAATTTGATTTTTAAAGTGAGAGAAATTTTTTAGGCCATAACTTTTGCATTTTTAGTCCAAATGACATGATTCTTGTTGCTAAATTCATTTAACATCATAACATTGCTGCTGTGTAAATTTCATGGGATTTGGATGAATTTGGATTTTGAGTTTCTTTTGGTGTTCGTAATCGTTGTTAAGTGTATTTGGATCACAAAAGTTTGAAGTATTTGTTCACTCAACCTGATTTGAACCTCAGGCAGAGAAGGTGGTTGGAGTTGATCAAAGACTATGACATGGGTATTCACTACCATCCGAGCAAGGCTAATGTTGTGGCCGATGCGCTTAGTCGAAAAGCGCATTGCAATAACTTGTTGCTCCAGGAGCAGCAGCCCGCCCTCCTTGAAGAATTTCAACGTCTCAACTTGGGAGTAGTTGAGCATGGGTCCCTCGCTTCCTTGGTTGTGCAACCGACCTTGGTAGATCGGATCAAGGCTGCTCAGCTTTCGGACGTTGGTGTAAACCGAATCAAGCAAAATGTCAAGAATGGGACAGCCAAGTGCTTCTCAGAAGATGAACTTGGTGTTGTATGGTTCAGGCAATGCCTACTGGTTCTGAAGGTCATGGAATTGTAGAATTTGATTCTCCGCGAAGCCCATGATTCTCCTTTGTCAATTCATCCTGAGGCCACGAAGATGTATCAAGATCTCCGGCAAAGATTTTGGTGGACCCGAATGAAGCACGAGATCACGAAGTTCGTTGCCGAGTGCGATGTGTGCCGTCATGTAAAGGCCGAGCATCAGCGCCCAGCAGGCTTGCTTCTGCCTTTGCTAGTGCCTGAGTGGAAGTGGGATTCTGTTGGGACTTTATCACCGGTCTACCATGTACATCTTCAGGGAAAGAAGCCATTTGAGTTGTGATTGATCGGTTGACTAAGGTGGCGCATTTCCTTCCTGTCAAGACTGACCTTCGTGTAAGTCTCTTGGTGGATCTCTACATAGCCCACATCATGAGTTTGCACGGTGTGCCGAAGACGATTGTGTCAAATCAGGGGTCTCTGTTTACCTCTCGATTTTTGTATAGTTTGCAAGAGGCTATGGGAACTCGTCTTTGCTTCAGCTCAACTTACCATCCCCAAACTGATGGCCAGACGGAACAAGTCAACCAAGTCTTGGAAGACATGCTTCGTGCTTGCATTCTCTCCTATGGTAAGAATTGGAAGAAATGCTTGCCATTCGCCGAGTTCTCGTACGACAACAGCTTTCAAGCCAGT
The DNA here is from genome assembly GCA_036346255.1 of Ampelocalamus luodianensis. Taxonomy (NCBI): domain Eukaryota; kingdom Viridiplantae; phylum Streptophyta; class Magnoliopsida; order Poales; family Poaceae; genus Ampelocalamus; species Ampelocalamus luodianensis. Next base: position 26,340,288 of record CM070628.1, on the reverse strand, counting down.
CTCGGCATGGCATCTTTTGAGGCCTTATACGGGAGAAGGTGTAGAACCCTGTTGAATTGGTATGAGACCGGCAAAAGACCTTTCTTTGGCCCAGACTCGATCAATGAGGCCAAAGGTCAAGTTCAGCTTATTCGTGATCGTTTACGCACGGCTCAATCCAGGCAAAAGAGCTATGTGGATCGTCGTCGTCGCGAGTTGAGCTTCGAGCCCAATGACTTTGTTTATCTCAAAGTCTCTCCTTTGAAGGGCCATCAACGATTCGGTGTCAAGGGCAAGTTAGCTTCTCGATATGTTGGTCCTTACCACATCATCGAGAAGAAAGGAGATGTTGCCTACAAGTTGGAATTGCTCGCTGCACTTAAGGGAGTACATGATGTGTTCCATGTGTCGCTTTTGAAGAAGTGCCTTCGAGTTCCAACCGAGGAGGCACCGTTGGAAAATCTCGATGTTCAAGCAGATTTGACCTACCACGAGCACCCTGTTTGCATCCTTGAAGAAGCTGAACAAAGAACAAGGAATTGTGCCATCATGTTCCTTAAAGTTCAGTGGTCGAATCATTCCGAGGATGAAGCAACTTGGGAGTGGGAAGATCGTTTGCGTGCGGACTACCCGTCTTTCTTCTCCGAGTGAACGGAATCTTGAGACGAGATTCTTGTAAGGGGGGAGATTTGTAACATCCCAATTCTTAGCTTGTGTTTCAAATGTAAGAAAATGTGTAGAAATTAAAACTTTTCTTGCATTTTGCTGTTGTATGAATTTTCTGAGAGTTCTTGTATAGGAATTATAGAAATTCAAACTTATAAGCCTCTTTTAACCAAGTCTTGAACCTTTGAAAACTTTTCTAGATAATCTTGTGATCATCCTCTGGAAATATTTTTTCCTTGGTTCTAGGGCTACTGTGTGACTCCTCTGAAAAATCTCATAATTTTTAGAAATTGTTTGAATATTTTAAGAGGTCAGTCAAACTAGTTTGACTCTTGGTCAAACCCTAGATCAGTACATTAAGGAATATTTAGAGAAAAATGCTTCATATAAAAACCTCTAAAATTTTATACAAGGTCAATCCTGGATTTGAGCACCTCCTGTAAAATTTTTGAAATTTTGGGAGTTAGTTTACTGCATTTAAAAATTCCTCAAAGTTTCTGCTCATTTCTAACCCTAAGTCAAAGTCATTGTTGGACTCAGGTCAGACCCGAACCCAACCTCTTGACTTGGTCGGACCCAACCTCTTAGCGCACTCGGGCTCAGTCCTTTAGGCGCGTTCTTCTTCAGCCGTTGGATCTCCTGCCTACCACTGAGATCTTCGGGAGCACTCGGACCTCCCCTTCGTTTGGAGGACCCTCGTGTCTTTTTTGCAAAGACCACCCTGGTTTTTTTTGCAAAGACCACCCCAAAGACCTCCCTAAGACCACCCTCAGACCACCTTCGGTGTGTATACTACAATTCTGGGAAGTATACATTTTCCCGAGGCACGAGATATTTTGTTTGTGATGCTAGAGTCAATGGAAGACTAAGCATGACAAGCTAAATACCCCGGAGTCTCACATGGACCTTGCTGGGATTGACTGCCACACCTGCTGCTGACATAACATATCCCAAAAAGGTGACCTCTTTCATCCAAAAGTCGCACTTGTTGAATTTGACATAGAGTTGGTGGTCTCTAAGCTTGTCTAGGACCAACCGAAGGTGCTCCTCATGCTCTGCTTCATTTTTGGAGTACACTAGAATGTCATCAATGAAGACAATGACAAACTTATCCAAGTACTCCATAAACACCTTAATCATCAAGTTCATAAAATAAGTAGGAGCATTAGTTAATGCAAAGGATATAACAGTGAACTCATAAAGTCCATAACGTGTTGAGAAAGCTGTCTTTGGGATATCCTCTTGTCGGATCTTCAACTAGTGATAACCTGACCTTAAGTCAATCTTGGAGAACATTGTGGCTCCCTGTTGCTGGTCAAACAAGTCATCAATCCTGGGCAAAGGATACTTGTTCTTGATTATGAGATCATTGAGTGCTCTGTAATCTACACACATGCGTTGAGTCCCACCTTTCTTTGCTACAAAGATCACTAGAGCTCCCCAAGGTGAAGAGCTCGGCCGCACAAAATATTTTCTTTGTATTTCTTCAATTTGCTGCTTCAACTCAACAAGGTCATTGACAGGCAATCTGTAAGGCCTCTTGGAGATTAGTGCTGTCCCTGGGACTAAGTTGATGACAAACTCTAGGTCTCTGTCCGGAGGCATTCCAGGTAGCTCATCTGGGAACACATCTGAGTAGTCCCTTACCATAGGGAGGTCTTCTAGCTTTAATTCCTTCAAACAGGCAAGGCTAGGACCTCCTCTAAAAGAGGACTCGGGACTGAACTCAACTTGAATCCCTTGCTTATTGGTGAGCACAATAGACTTTCTGGTATAGTCTATCTGCCCTTGGTTCTTGGCTAACCAGTCCATTACAAGAATCACATCTAACCCTTGGGAGTGCAAGACTACTAGGTCTGTAGAAAAGGATACTCCCAAGATCTCCAAGGCAAGATTTGGGCATAAGGAGCTAGTCCTCATTTGTGAACCCAGAGAGTGGATCAACATAGGGTTTACTAAAGGAGATATAGCTAACCCATTCTTACCCACAAACTTAGACGAAACAAATGAATGAGAAGCTCCGGAATCAAAAAGAACTGTTGCTGGTACAAAATTGACCAAAAACATACCAAGGACCACGTCCGACGCGGTTTGGGCCTCTTCAGCTGTGATGTGATTAACACGTCCTCTAATATACTGGACCGAAGGCTTCCCAGTAGAATTGTTGCCTGAAACTGGAGGTCCTTGACCAACTCGGGTTGAGGCTGGAGCTGAGGTTGTGGCTTGTAGCTTCTTTGGGCATTTATTGGCATAATGCCCAACTTCATTACAATAGAAACATGTGACCCCAGCTGCGGAGATCACTGGTGCCTTTTTCTAGAAATGACCTCCTGGATAGGTCATCTGAGGACTGGAGGTGTCAGGACGTCCTGTTGGCATATGAGGTCTTGAAGAGGAGGAGGTCACAGGTCTCCCTTGTTGAAACTAGGAGGTCCTAGGCCTCGAAATACTCCCTGAACTGAACTGCTGGGCTTCCTTCCTTTTCTTGTGGTTCTCTATCTCAAGGTGCTTGCCTTCTTGACGAATCGCCTTGCTCACGAGCCTGGAAATCTGAGTAGTCCTGGGAGATAAGCTGAATGGCAAGGTCATCATTGAGCCCTTCCAAGAAATGTTCTTGCTTGGACTCATCTGTTGCCACATCTTCGGGTGCATATCTGGCAAGCAGATTGAACTTGTGCAAATAATCGTTAACTGTGCGGTTGCCTTGATGCAGAGCACAAAATTCTTTCTTCTTCAAAGTCATCATGCCCGGGGGAATGTGGGCACGACGAAAGGCTTGCACAAACTCTTCCCAAGTAATGGTCTGAGGATCAGTGTGGGACTGGGTGAAGTTGTCCCACCATTCTAAGGCTGATCCATTGAGTTGGTGAGAGGCAAAGAGCACCCTCTCACGATCAGAACACTGAATCATGTCTAGCTTCCTACCCATTGTCCTGAGCCAATCATTAGCTTCCAATGGCTCAGTGCTGCTAGAGAAAGTGGGAGGTCTCATTCTCATAAACTCATCAACATTGGCCCATGAAGGAGGTGGAACAAAAACTGGTGGTTGTGCTGCTGTAGCTGCTTGGAGGTTCTGAGCATTGTTGATGGACTGAGCTAACAAATTGATCAGCTGAGCTTGATTTACCATCTCTGATTCCAATCTGGACCTTCAGCTGGAGGTGGAGGTGGTTGAGGAACTGGTGCTTATGGATCACTGCCACTAGCTCTGCCTTGTCCACTAGTGCTGCCACTGCCACGGGTTATCACCATCTGTCAGGACCTCAAAGATTAGGAAAGGAAGAAAGAGCTAAGGGGAGATCACTACACCCAACCCAACAAAACAACCAACTCAAAAGCTCAAACACGTTCTACTCGGGACTTGCTGCCTCAGGGCTGCAAGCAAAGAGGTCGTGGTCACAAGGGGTGGTCTTTGCAAAAAGTACTACCTCTCATGATCACACCCAGGGAGGTCCTAACAAAAGAGAAACCTAAACCACCAAAGCTAACGACCTCCTATAGATGTTTCAAAGGAAAGAAGATCCAATTACCATTGTAAAACAGTGAGGAAAGCATAAGATAAGAAGGACACTAAGAAGGGGATAAGATTGGAAAGATGACCCAAATAAGAAGAGAACAGTTTACTTTTCTTGTTTTGCAAACCAAGTTTTGAATTTTCTACTAACGGCCACTTACTAGGTTACGACCTACAGCTGCATGCTCTGATACCACCTGTCACGACCTAGCCAGGGGTCACCTGAGAGGACCTCCTAGAACTCATAGAAAGTCCACCAGACCTCCCAGGAGGTCCAATAGGACCACCTAGAGGTCCGGAGACCTGACCTGAGGAGGTCTTGATACCCAGGACCTCCCCAAATGCAACGACCAGACCTGGGGGAGGTCGAGAGACCCAACTCGAGGAGGTCGTGGGACTTCAAAAAGTCCTACATCTCCTATGTTCCGAATTAGTCCCAAGGATCAACAGCTAGTTCGCACATCCAACAAGTGATAATCATACATCATGAGAACTTTACTTACATCAAAAGAGTTGATTACAAAGTTGGCTTACAAGCCGACAAAAGACAACTTTACACACCGAAATCAAAAGACAAGTCCATCCAATACACCACAGGCAATTGGCTGGAGGGCACGGCCTAGTCATCCAGGACCTCTTGGTCCTCAGCAAAGATCTCTTCACCTGCTCAAAAGATTATTTCAAGTAAGAGTGAGCACAACAACCGTGCTCACAAGTCACACCCGTCAAATAACAGAATGACATGCATAAGGGATATCTCAAAGGTGAGCTTATAAGGTTAGTTTGCATAAAGCCATGTTTCTTTCAAGATACAAGTAGTAAGTTGTAAAGCAGGTTAAACTATACATAATACTCATTTTTGCAACAAGGTTTCGATTGATTGACAACAAGAGTAAAGGGTGCAAGATAACCTCCTAACACCAGGCTAACCGCCAGGGCTCCCTGCCCCGAACACACTAGATAGAAATCCAGAACCAGTTTTCAAAATCATTTGAAAACACAAAACAAAGACTAACTTAGAGAGACTTTGCCAGCATGTCCATGACCAAGGACACGGCTATTCGAATAGATTTTCACTCTGCAGAGGTGTACAGCTTTACCACAAGAGATAACCAATTAAATTATCCGCTCACACACTTCCGAAGGTGTGCGACTAACAGGTTATCATAAGGCCTTTACAATGCTCATTCTCACCATAGTCCCCTTCGCTAAGGTTTCACCCCCATTGGGCTACTGTGAGACCCCGGGGTATTTAGCTTGTAATGCTTAGCCTACCATTGACTCTAGCATCACAAACAAAATATCCCATGACTCAAAAAAATATATACTTCTCAGAATTGCAGTATACACACCCTTTTACAAAACAATACATCAATTTCATACAAGCTCCATACAACCGAACTAAAGCTTTACAAGCAAAAGACATATAGTAAAGTTATTACAAAAGAGAGGCCGACCAGCCAAGAACAAGCTAAAGAGCTAAACGAACAACGGAAGTAAAATACCATAAGATGGCTATGAACAAGAGCCAACCGGTTTGCCACACACCCACAAGGCAATCCGACCGGGCTGCCAAGATAGTCGCACCCACCGCAGCAAAACTCACAAAAGTCAATCCCTTGGGGATCAACCTCCTCTGCAACAATTAAGCAATGCAAATGAGTACAAAAATATACTCAAGACTTACGAGTAACAAACCTAGATATTACTACATGCAAGGTTAATCAGAGGAGAGGGCTAAAGGTTCATTTTCAGCATAAAACATATTTTATTTGCAATAAGTAATAGATTGAAAGCAGTTTTAATAATCTGATTTTTATTTGCTCAAATAACAGCGAAACAATAATTAATAACAGTAAGACATCCTGGAGATGACTAACCCATTAGACATCACAATAATAGCACAAATTACCCATTCGTACCACCCATATCAAGTTTTAAATGAAAAGTTATAGTCTAGTTCTTGCACGACCTTACCAAGCATGTCCATAATCTAGGACGACGCTATTCGAATAGATCAAAACCCTGCAGGGGTGTACCAATGTACCCACACTTCAGACCACCTTTGTGCCAAGCTATTAAGCACACTTCCTTTGGTATGTCAGCACGGCTAAGTCCTACGGGACATTTCCAGTGGATTGTTTTAATTAAGAGTCACACGTATGGGGGTTAGCCCTTAGTGAACCGCCGTTACGGGCTCCCACTAAGGACCCACACGTTGAGTCGGAGACACCGGCCTAGCCGAAGCAACTGTGGGCGCTCCTTGGTATGGAGAACCTAGAAAGGAACCCATCCCTCTCATCCCAAAATGAATATTTTTCTCTATAACTACCACGAGCGACTCATTAATTAATACCTCCCAAAGTTCTAAATCAAGAGAGGTCCCATATCCCTCTAGTGTGGTTAGCACGCAAATATCGCTTGGCTTAGTGACACAAGTAACTCGGTCCTTGATGACCCGGGCACCATTCCAGTCACACCAAAAGTTCACACCAACACACCAATGTGCCCAAGTCTAAAATATTTTATTTTCAGTTTTAGATTTTACAAATAAACAAAGCACAGGGTGCTGAACATAATGTAATTGTAAGATTTGTGTGATCAAGGTCATCGACTAAGTCGATAACTACCCAATTCTAACGGTAACTAAGCATCATATCGTAAAGACAAATAAAAGAGCATAAATCATTCACCGGGCTCTAATTCAGCAGTGAGAATATTAACTTAGGTTTGTGGTAGGGGTGGATAATTTTAGAGAAACAATGCAATAAGATTAGCTACCTCTAATCGACAAAATTAACTTTGACACAAAGAAGCATGCATACATATTCTTTCCAAACAAGATATTAGACTTTAAAAGTAATGGGATCAATATGATCAAATGAATGCTACATCTGCTTGCCTTGCTGGGGATCACTTGATTGCTGTAGAGGGTCGCTTTCGCAATCAACAATTTCTTCGGAACCTATCGCAAGAACGAGAAAATCCAATAAAAATGACGAACACCGAAAAAGACTCAAAATCCAAAGTCAACCAAAATCCATGAAATTTACACAGCATGTAGAACATGATTTTAAATGAATTTAGAAACAAGAATAATTCAATTTGGACTAAGCATGCAACATTTATAGCCCAAACAATTTCAATCTGCTAGATAATTCGAATTTAATTGCTTTCTGTTACTGTTCATTGCACAAATTTTCAGAAATTTTTTGAACATGAAATTTTTATGGTAGGCAAATAATGACATCCTAAGAACAGAAAAAATTAGTTTACTACATTCGGAGTTAAAATGAATTTCTTATGATTTTTTCAAGTTATGAAACTAGGGCATAGCATTTTTCAGAAGCAAAGACAATATTAAAACCTACTCTATACCAAAGCATGTTAACAGGAGAATCCAACACATTTTAGTTTACTAAATTTGGAGTTGCAGGGAATAACTTATGCATTTTACAAATTGAAAGGAATTTCTAGAGCAAGATTTAATGCTATGCAAAATATTACAACCTACACAATTTCTGGTACAGATCAAGGTTCAAACACCTTTTTAGATTAAGGTCTAGTTAAATAGAGATTTAACAAAATTTAAATCAACCTAAAAGGAGTTAAAATGAATTAGTTATGAAATTTTGAAATTTAAAGCAATTAACAGTTTACAAATAAGAGCTTTCGGGCTTTTCTTTGAAACCAACTCAAACGGACAAGCCTGGGCCGTTGATCTGAAATCGCACAGCCCAAGCGCACGGGAGCACAACACACGCGAATGCCCATGGAAAAGATCTCCAAACATGCTGAGGAGGTCTAGACCGTCGGATCTAGATTTGACGGTCCGGATCTACAAGGGGAGGTCCTAAGGGTTGAGGTCTACACGAGGGAGGTCCTAATGGCTAAGATCTCAAAGAGGGAGGTCCTAACGGTCGAGATATAAACTGAGGGAGGTCCTGACGGCTAAGATCTCACGAAGGGAGGTCCTAACGGTCAAGATCTAAACTGAGGGAGGTCATGACGGTCAGATCTCACGGAGGGAGGTCCTAAAGGTTAACTTCACCCAAGGTCCATGGGGGTGGTTGTAACAGCCATAACTTAGGGTTTGTATTTCAAATGTAAAATTTTGAGGAGAAATAAAAACTTTTGCTGTCTCATCAAATCATTTGGAAGTTTTCCAAATTTTCCCTAGCAATTTCCAATTTTTAGAATTTAATTCTTGTGATTGGAAATTGTTGTCAGCAAATTCGTAGCCTTCAAACTTGTGATCATCCTCTGCAAATAATTTTCCTATCATCTTGACCATCCTAGCTACCTCTCTGAAAAATTTCACAATTTTTAGATTTTGGTTGCTATTTCAAATGGCCAAGTCACACCAGTTTAGAAATCTGGTCAAACCTCTGGACAACAGCTTGTGAATTTTATTGGGAGAAATCCAGTGCATAAAAATTTCTGGAAAAATTAAACAAGGTTGTCCTCTGTCCTAGCAAGCTCCCATAAAAATTTCAGAATTTTTGGAGCTCGGGAGCTATCTCTAAAAATTCCCCAAACCCGCTCAGCCTTTTGAAATCAAATCAAAACATCATTTATCGGGCTCGAACTCAACTTGACTCGGCCGCACCGCCTTAGCTGCACTGCTGCGAGCCCGATAGCTATCACCGTCCGATGAAGATCGCACGGTCCTCATTGCTTGTCTCGTCGACCTGTCCGAATGCATACATTGATCTCGGCCGTCCATCCTAGATCCAACGGTCGACATCTTCTTGATCGAGTCAGACCAAATCGTGAGCCACACTTGGTCCGACTCGCACCGCTCGACGCCGTCCGACATGTGGGCCTCCTTGTCGATGATCGTCCTTGTCTTCTCCGCGGCTCGCCGGAGATCGCTGGCAAATTCGCATGCGTGCCACGCAGCTCGTCGCTGCCACGTCGTGGACGCGTGTCCTTCTCCGAAGTGTCGCCAGGACTTCATTACCTCACCGCGATCACTCACATCTCGTTTTCCCCGCTCTGTTGTTCTCTCCGCCCACTTCTAAGTTTCGGCCGGAGAAGAAGGAGAGGACAGCGCCACCACCTCGTTGCCGCTTGTGCTCCCGCAACCCTCTCGCCGCCTTCCTTGTTCCTCGCCGCATCCTTTTTTCCCATCCCGAGCTCGTGGCACCTAGTGAATCGTCCGAGCCACTTCTTCGTCTCCAACTCCGGCTGCGCGGCCCGTGAGCTCGTTTGTGCTCCGGTGAGTCTCTTACCTCAACGTCGATCCTTTAGGATCGCCCGATCCACCGAGTCTAACGGTGGCTTCATTTTCATCTTTGGTGCATCGTTGCGGGCGTGCGACCGATTTTCCCAAGCTCGGTGATTCGCGCGCGCGATTCCGGCCGCCTCGGACCTCCTTCGTCGCCATCGCCTTATGCTTTCGCTCCCGGGATCAAGGCGAGCCGAGGCGCACTTTCCGAGTCTTCTAGAAGCTCATGCGTCCTCGCCGTGGGAGCCACATCTTCTTCTCCGCCTCCGTTCGCCGCCGCCGCCGCCGCATCCTCGTGGTCGCGCCGCCGTCATCGAAGTTCGCAAGGTCCTAGCGAACCCGTAGGTATACCCTTTTGCCCTGAGACCCTCGGGTTAGCTAGATCAGTTGCGCGGCCGCGCCGCCGTCCCCGTGGTCGCCGGTGAGCCGCCGGCAACGTTAGCCTAACCTCCCCTTTAGTTCTTAATCGCTATTTAGTCAGATCACGCCATGTGGGCCCTCTCTCGTTAATCGCGTTTAGAATTTTAATCCAGCCGTTATGCTTTTGCTCTGAGTCGCTGTCATGTGGGCCCATGCTATCAGTGAGTGGTTGTGTAACCTTGAGGATACGTTTTCTCTGTCGGAAACGTATTTCTCTGTGCGTATTTGTTAGATTGCACTTTGTTAAGTCGAAGACGTATTCTTAGAATACGCCTTCGACGTCGCCGTTGGCGCGGCTGGGTCAAGTTTGACCAGTCGCCGTTTCTCGCGCGTCCCGCCCGTCGATGGTGGTGGGCTAGCTGGTTGCCTGTAGGAAAAGGTTTAAATGTTTTAATATTTCTGAAATGGATTTCTGATGCACTGTTAATTCTTTTAAACTTAGAAAATGCATAACTAATTCAATTTTTCTCCAAATTGCATGAAACCAGTTCTGTTAATTTTCATTTTAAGTGTTCTATTTACTAAAAATGGTTTCAGATTTGTCTCTATATCAAAAATCCAGTAGTTGATTAAATGGTGTTTTATGTATATTCCAAATTAGGAAATTCATATCTATCTCAATGTTTGTCCAAATCCAGTAATTCCAATTTTGTATATTCTCATTTTTAGTGTGCTAACTATTAGATTAGGTTTTGGGTATGTTTCTGTTATTAAAATTTTGCTAAGTATTTAACTAGTGTTTTAATGGTATGCTAGCTTAGGAAATTGCTAGAAAATTCATCACCACTTCAAATAATTATTTCCCTATCTCTAAAAATGTGTTAGAACATGTTTAGGCTGCTGTGTAAAGCTTGGAATGTTTTGATGTTGTGTATATTTGAGTTTTGTCGGTGTTATTCGTTCTTATTATTGTTATTTGTTCAATCGTTAGGCTTCGACATTTGCGGTAACCCTGAGAGCGATCCTCTGCAACAGGTTGAGCATTCTGAGCAACAGCAGCCAGGCAAGCAGTTTGATCATGTTAATCCCAGTATTTTAAAATCTATTATTTTGTTTCAGTTGTATGTATGCATTGCTTAATTTGTGTTAAATTGATTAGTTAAATCAGAGTGCATATCCTGTAGGTGAAATATTGATCTCTACTACCTGAGCCTAGGTTATTTGCTGTGATTAGGGTTCGTTGGATGAACTCTTATCACTTAGTAGTTTACGTGTTCAGATGCTTAGCCATGCCTAGCTTCCGGTAGAATTGGGCGATTATCGACTTAGTCGATAATCTTGATCACATGAAATTATTATTGTTCTTATGCCTTGTTATTTACAAATCTCAAAATGAAAACAAAATAAAATGATTTCGACGCGTGCACAATGGTAAGATGGTGTGATTCTTGGGTGTGACTGGGATGGTGCCCGGGTCAATTAAGGACCGAACATCTTGTGAGTGAATTTTTATCCAGGCATTTCGGCGTGCTAACCACACTAGAGTATATGGGACCTCTCTTGACCTAGTACTTTGGCGTGTATTGGCTCCGGGTCGCAGGAGGTCGCAGGAGGGATGGTGTTGGGAGCATGGTAGTTGTCCGAAAAGCTTTACCCTGAGTGGGTAGTTGTCTTTTCGGCTTTACCATGTAAGCTTATGGATTTATATCCATACGAGCGGCTCGTAGTTAATACACAATATTGGAAAAAGTCTCGTAGGACTTAGTCAGGCTTGCATACCTACCTTGGTAGTGTGCTTTGGCTTAAAGCGATGTCCAAGTGTGGGTGCAGTGGTACACCCCGCAGGTTAAAAACTATTCGAATAGCCTCGCCCTAGGTGATGGACACGCTTGGGTAAGCTTTTCAAGAGTTAGACTACAACCTTTTAACTAAAACTTGATTGGGTGGTGCGAATGCAGGATTCGTGCTATGTTGTGGTGACTATTGGGATAGTCACTTCTAGGTTGTTTTTCTTTACTCTTTTGTTATTATTACCTTTATCAGATTTCAACATTAAAAATGAATTGCAAACTTGCCTTTAAATTGTATTACATTATTGCAAATAAAGTTGGCTTTATGCAAATGAAACGTATGGCCTCCACCAAATAAGCCGCATGTAGCATATGAACAGTCCGCTAGTTCACACGTCGGTCTTGCGGGTACAAAGACAATCTTTGTACTCGTGTGCTTTGCTTAATGTTTTGTTGCAGAGGAAGAAGGTGAGCCCCTAGGGCCTCACTTCGTGAGTTCTGCTGCTGCCGTGCGACGACTAGGCTTGGCGGTCCGGGCCGATGCCTTGTGGGTGAAGGCACGCGATTGGCTTTGTTTATAGCCATCTTATGGCACTTTGCTTCCGCTGTCTATCTTACGTTATTTGTGTATCTTTTGGCGGTCGCCCCGGTCCGTAATAATTTACGCTATTTGTTTATCTTCCGCTTGGTAGTTCTTTGTTTGGACTCTATGTTTGGAATGGAGTTGATGCATACTTTTGTGGGAGGTGTGTATTGCTTTCAGGAAGTATACATATCTCGAGGCTCGGTTTATTTGATTTGTGATGCTAGGACCGGTGGTTGGTTACATTACAAGCCAAATAAACTGGGTCCTCACAAAGTTGGTATCGAGCCATTCGACCGTAGTAACCCAAGCATAGTCGTCCTTAGGATATTTTGGAAAGACTTATTTTCAAAGTGTAAGAAAGGTTTATGAAAACCTAGGCAGATTCTCAGATTTTACTCCTTACCTATCTTGGCTTTCTACTCTCACCTTACTCTAATTTAAGTTTTGAAACTTGGTTTCTCTCTTTCCTTTCAAAAGATAGTTGCTTATCCGGTGGGATTAGTTTTGGGAGAACCATGAGGGATTAGTCTAACTAAAACTTGTGGGAACATAAGGGTAAAATGTGTTGTAAGTCTGCTAAGTATCTAAATTTTGTCAGTTGGCCTTGTGACTTGAAGTTTTGCGTTTAGTTCGTGCTGTTTTTGAACTGTTTTGGTGATTTATCGATTTCTTGCTCTAAGTTTTGCACTAACCTATCTTAGCAAAACAGATGGCCGGAGGACGCGTGGCGATCAGCGAGTTGGTCATGGTGAGGAGCTTCCCTCCTCCGACCATGGTGAGGTTCTCGCCGTCGAGCGAAACCGCATGGACCGACGCGCATTTTGGAGGTTATTGCTAGGAATACCTCCACTCGCCGTGGTGGCGGCCACCGCACTCGCTGGGACTTGCCGATTTTCTCCGCACACAGCCGCCGACTTTCTCCCGCTCGAGGACCTCTCGATGCGGATGATTGGCTGCGCATGGTTGAGCGAAAGCTCAACATAGCTCGATGCCAGCGCAGGATAAGGCACTCTTCGCGCCCCACCGCCTGAGGGCGCAGACTCATGGTGGGAGAACTATCTCACCATGCAGCCCGCAGGCCATGTGGTCGCGTGGGAGGAGTTCAGGTCAGCCTTTCGTCGGGCCCACATCCCCGATGCCCTGATGAAGCTGAAAAAGAAAGAATTCCTCGCGCTCAAGCAAGGGCGCATGTCTGTGACGGAGTACTTGTACGAGTTTAATCACTTGGCTCGTTATGCTCCGGGGGAGGTGGCCTCAGATGAGGCTAAGCAGGAGAAGTTTATGGATGGCTTGTCCGAGGAGCTGCAGGACAAGCTATCTATTGTGGACTTCTCTGACTTTCAGGCCTTAGTAGATAAGGCCATTGTTGCAGAGCATAAGGCAAAGGCGCTGGGCGAGTCTCGCAAGCGCAAATGGGAGGCACATCAGTCTACTCACGCCAGCCTCGCTCGTCCTCGGGCTGGGCCAGCACCAGGGGCCCGTTCTTTTGCTCCACCAGCACCGAGGCCATCAGCGCCAGCTCCTCGCCCACCGTAGGCCGTGTTTTAGCCACGTGCGCCTGCGATCCAGCAGCAGAGCGGCCTCCGCAATCCGGCGGCCGAGGTTACTTGTTTTCGCTGCCACAACAAGGGCCACTACGCCAATGCTTGCCCTCAGAATGTTGCAGCAGCCCCTCGTCCTAATGGAGGACGCGGGCAGGGGAGTGGTCACCCACCTGACCAAAAGATCATCCAGAAGGCCCAGAGTGCGAGCAGCGGTCGAGTCAACCATCTTTCAGCTGAGGAGGCTCAGGAGGCGCCAGATGTCGTGATGGGTACACTTATTGTCAATTTCGCCCCATCTGCAGTATTATTTGATTCAGGAGCATCACATTCTTTTATTTCAAGATCATTTGCTGCTGCTAGTGGTCTTCACTGTGTTCCTTTGAGGGTTCCTTTGCTCATTCGCTCTCCGGGGTCGGAGATGAGAGCTGGTTTAGAATGTCGGAATGTTCCTATCGAAGTCAAAGGAGTGGGATTCTTGGCGAATCTCATCCTGCTCAACTCAGCGAGCCTGGATGTAATTCTTGGCATGGATTGGTTGTCCCAACACTTGGGACAGATCGATTGTGCCAAGAAGATGGTTTTCCTCACCAACCTTTATGGCGAACAGGTTGGCTTTTCCCCGCAGCTGCAAGGGTCACACCTTTGTGCACTTGTAGCAAAGCCAGCTTTGAAGATTCAGGAGGTTCCCACCGTTTGTGATTTTGAGGATGTTTTTCCTGATGATTTACCTGGGATGCCTCCGGTTCGAGATCTGGAGTTTGTCATCGAGTTGCTGCCCGCATCGCCCCTATCTCGGGCGCCAGATCGGATGCCTCCCAATGAGCTAGAAGAAGTGAAGAAGCAGCTTGGTGAGATCCAAGCAAAGGGTTTCATCCGTCCCAGCCATCTCCTTGGGGTTGTCAGGTGATCTTTGTGAAGAAGAAGGACAAGACTTTGCGCATGTGTGTTGATTACCGTCCGCTCAATGAAGTGACGGTGAAGAACAAATATCCTTTGCCCGCATTGATGATCTTTTCGACCGCTTGTCCGAGCTCGTGTGTTCTCCAAGATTGACCTGAGATTGGGATATCATCAAGTCCGGATCAGGGCTGAAGATATTCCGAAGACGGCTTTCACTACTCGTTACGGTCTTTACGAGTATACCGTCATGTCTTTTGGCTTAACCAATGCTCCAGCATATTTCATGAACCTCATGAACTCGGTATTCATGGAATATTTGGATAAGTTCATGGTGGTGTTCATTGACGATATTCTTATCTATTCCAAGACTGAAGCAGAGCATGCTGAGCATCTGAAGATTGTTTTAGGCAAATTGCGGGAGCACCAGCTATATGCGAAGTTCAACAAATGTGAGTTCTGGATGAAGGAAGTGGCATTCTTGGGCCATGTTCTTTCAGCTGGGGGCGTAGCTGTGGATCCCAGCAAGGTCAGCGACGTTCTATCTTGGGGTCAGCCCAAGTCAGTCACAGATGTACGGAGTTTTCTCGGTTTAGCGGGTTACTACCGCCGCTTTATCGAGAACTTCTCCAAAATCGCAAAGCCGATGACTGAATTGCTCAAGAAGGACAAGAAGTTTATGTGGTCCTCTGCTTGTGATGAGAGCTTTCAGGAGCTCAAACAGCGATTAACTTCAGCCCCAGTCCTTACTCTCCCTGATATCCACAAGAGCTTCGATATTTATTGCGATGCCTCTCGCTAGGGACTCGGCTGTGTTCTTATGCAGGAAGGCAAGGCAGTTGCTTATGCATCTAGGCAGTTGAGACCTCACGAGCTCAATTATCCCACCCATGATTTAGAGCTTGCTGCTGTGGTTCATGCACTCAAGATTTGGCGGCATTATCTGATCGGTAACCGCTGTGAGGTGTATTCCGATCACAAGAGCTTGAAATACTTGTTCACCCAGCCAGATCTGAACCTCAGGCAGAGGAGATGGCTATAATTGATCAAAGATTATGACATGAGTATTCAATATCATCCTGGCAAGGCCAATGTGGTTGCTGATGCACTTAGCCGAAAAGTGTATTGCAATACTTTGATGATCCAAGAGCAGCAACCTGCACTTCTTGCAGAGTTTCAGCGTCTCAACTTGGGTTTGGTTGAGCACGGTTCCCTTGCCGCCCTGGTTGTGCAACCGACCTTGGTGGATCAAATCAAGGCAAAGACAAAGCAATTAGATGATGGTGTGGGTAAAATCGCGAACATCGTGAATGGATCACCAAGTGCTTCACAGAAGATGAGCATGGTGTTGTGTGGTTTGGGCAGCGTCTCGTGGTCCCAAAGGACCCAGAGTTGCGGGACTTGATTCTCCATGAGGCCCATGATTCCCCCTTGTCTATTCATCCCGGGGCCACCAAGATGTATCAAGATCTGCGTCAGAGATTCTGGTGGACTCGCATGAAGCGCGAGATTGCCAGGTTCGTTGCCAGATGCGACGTTTGTTGTCGTGTCAAGGCCGAGCATCAGCGTCCAGCAGGTCTTCTTCAGCCCTTACCTATACCGGAGTGGAAATGGGATTCTGTAGGCATGGATTTTATCACTGGTCTGCCCCGTACTTCTTCAGGGAAGGATGCTATCTGGGTTGTTATCGATCGATTGACGAAGGTAGCACACTTCTCGCCAAGATTTACCACTCTCGATGTCGATCGATTGGCGATCTCTATATCTCCCGCATTGTGAGCTTGCATGGTGTGCCACGAACGATTGTGTCAGATCGTGGCTCTCTTTTCACTTCTCGACTATGGAACAGTTTACAGGAGGCCATGGGGACCCGTCTTTCTTTCAGCTCAGCCTATCATCCTCAGACAGATGGTCAGACGGAGCGAATCAACTAAGTTCTTGAAGATATGCTCCGTGCTTGTATTCTTTCCTATGGGAAGAATTGGGAGAAGTGTCTACCGCTTGTCGAGTTCTCCTACAACAACGACTTCCAGCTAGTCTCGGATGGCACCGCTTGAGGCCTTGTATGGGAGGCGTCGCGTAACCCCATTGAACTGGTCGAGACTGGGAGAGCAGTTCTTTGGCCCGATTCCATCAATGAGGCCGAAAGTCAAGTGCGCTTGATTCGTGAGCACTTGCGCGTAGCTCACCCGAGCGTAAGAGCTATGCGATCGGCGCCGCCGTGAGTGAGTTTCCACCAATGACTTTGTGTATCTCAAAGTCTCACCTCGAAGGACATCGTCGTTTCGATTGTCAAGGGCAACCGCTCCTCGATATGTCGGGCCGTATCGCATCATCAAGAAAGTGGGAGCTATTGCATACAAGTTAGAATTGCCAGCTACACTCGAAGGAGTGCATGATGTTTTCCATGTATCGCAATTGAAGAAGTGCCTCCGTGTTCCATTGAGGAAACACCATTGGAAAATATCGACGACAGAAGATTTGTCTTATCGTGAGCGCCTGCTCGCATCCTCGAAGAAGTGAACGAAGAACAAGGAACC
This sequence comes from Ampelocalamus luodianensis, assembly GCA_036346255.1. NCBI lineage: Eukaryota > Viridiplantae > Streptophyta > Magnoliopsida > Poales > Poaceae > Ampelocalamus > Ampelocalamus luodianensis. Next base: position 26,323,182 of record CM070628.1, on the reverse strand, counting down.
GTGTGATCAAGTTTCTTAAAGTTCGCTGGTCGAATCACTCCGAGGACGAAGCCACCGGGAGCGGGAAGATCATCTCCGCGCAGACACCCGCCTTTCTTTTCTCAGTTGATCGTAATCTCGGGTGAGATTCTGTAAGGGGGAGATTTGTAACAGCCCTAACTTAGGGTTTGTATTTCAAATGTAAAATTTTGAGGAGAAATAAAACTTTTGTTGTCTCATCAAATCATTTGGAAGTTTTCCAAATTTTCCTAGCAATTTCAATTTTAGAATTTAATTCTTGTGATTGGAAATTGTTGTCAGAAATTCCTAGCCTTCAAACTTGTGATCATCCTCTGAAAATAATTTTCCTATCATCTTGACCATCCTAGCTACCTCTCTGAAAAATTTCACAATTTTTAGATTTTGCTGCTATTTCAAATGGCCAAGTCAAACCAGTTTAGAAATCTGGTCAAACCTCTGACAGCAGCTTGTGAATTTTATTGGGAGAAATCCAGTGCATGAAAATTTATGGAAAAATTACACAAGGTTTTCCTCTGTCCTAGCAAGCTCCCATAAAAATTTCAGAATTTTGGAGCTCGGAGCTATCTCTAAAAATTCCCAAACCCGCTCACCTTTTGAAATCAAATCAAAACACGCTTATCGGGCTCGAACCCAACTCGAGCTCGAGTCCGACCACGCCACTTGACTCGGTCGCACCGCCTAGCTGCACCGCCGCGAGCACGATGGCTATCACCGTCCGATGAAGATCGCACGGTCCTCATTGCTTGTCTCGCCGACTGTCCGAATGCATACATTGATCTCGGCCGCCCATCCTAGATCCAACGATCGACATCTTCTTGATCGAGTCGACCAAATCGTGAGCCACACTTGGTCCGACTCGCACCGCTCGACGCCGCCCGACATGTGGGCCCTCCTTGTCGCGATCGTCCTCGTCTTCTCCGCGGCTCGCCGGAGTTCGGCGGCAAGTCGCATGCGCGCCACGCAGCTGCCGCCGCCACGCCGTGGACGCGTGTCCTTCTCCGGTGTCGCCAGCCTTCATTACCTCACCGCGATCACTCACATCTCGCTTTCCCGCTCTGTTGTTCTCTCCGCCCACTTCTCGCCGCCGGAGAAGAAGGAGAGGACAGCGCCACCACCTCGCCACTTGTGCTCCGCAACCCTCTCGCCGCCTTCCTTGTTCTCGCCGCATCCATTTTTCCCATCCCGAGCTCGTGGCACCTAGTGAATCGTCCGAGCCACTTCTTCGCCTCCAACTCCGGCTGTCGCGCCCCGCGAGCTCGTTTGTGCTCCGGTGAGTCTCTTACCTCAACGCTCGATCCTTTAGGATCGCTACGATCGAATGAGTCTAACGGTGGCTTCATTTTCATCTTTGGTGCATCGTTGCGGGCGTCGCGACCGATTTTTCCCCAAGCTCGGTGATTCGCGCGGCGATTCCGGCCGCCTCGACCTCCTTCGCCGCCATCGCCTTATGCTTTCGCTCACGGGATCAAGGCGGAGCTGAGGCGCACTTTCCGGAGTCTTCTAGAAGCCTGTAGCGTCCTCGCCGTGGGAGCCGCATCTTCTTCTCCGCCTCCGTTCGCCGCCAGCTCGCCGCCGGCATCCTCGTGGGTCCGCGTCGCCGTCATCGAGTTCGCAAGGTCCTAGCGAACCTGTAGGTATACCCCTTTTGCCCTGAGACCCTCGGGTTAGCTAGATCAGTTGCGCGGCCGCGCCGCCGTCCCCGTGGTCGCCGGTGAGCCGCCGGCAACGTTAGCCTAACCTCCCCTTTAGTTCTTAATCGCTATTTAGCTGTATCACTGCCATGTGGGCCCCTCTCTGGTTAATCGCGTTTAGAATTTTAATCCAGCCGTTATGCTTTTGCTCTGAGTCTCTGCCATGTGGGCCCATGCTATCAGTGAGTGGTTGTGTAACCTTGAGGATACGTTTTCTCTGCCGGAAACGATTTCTCGCGGCGTATTTGTTAGGATTGCACTTTGTTAAGTCGAAGACGTATTCTTAGAATACGCCTTCGACGTCGCCGTTGGCGCGGCTGGGTCAAGTTTGACCTGGTCGCCGTTTCCCGCGCGGTCCCGCCTGTCAGTGGCTGGGGCTAGCTGGTTGTCTGTAGGAAAAGGTTTAAATGTTTTAATATTTCTGAAATGGATTTCTGATGCACTGTTAATTCTTTTAAACTTAGAAAATGCATAACTAATTCAATTTTTCTCCAAATTGCATGAAACCAGTTCTGTTAATTTTCATTTTAAGTGTTCTATTTACTAAAAATGGTTTCAGATTTGTCTCTGTATCAAAAATCCGGTAGTTGATTAAATGGTGTTTTATGTATATTCCAAATTAGGAAATTCATATCTATCTCAATGTTTGTCCAAATCCAGTAATTCCAATTTTGTATATTCTCATTTTTAGTGTGCTAACTATTAGATTAGGTTTTGGGTATGTTTCTATTATTAAAATTTTGCTAAGTATTTAACTAGTGTTTTAATGGTATGCTAGCTTAGGAAATTGCTAGAAAATTCATCACCACTTCAAATAATTATTTCACTGTCTCTAAAAATGTGTTAGAACATGTTTAGGCTGCTGTGTAAAGCTTGGAATGTTTTGATGTTGTGTATATTTGAGTTTTGTCGGTGTTATTCGTTCTTATTCGCTGTTATTTGTTCAATCGTTAGGCTTCGACATTTGCAGTAACCCCGAGAGCGATCCTGCAATGAGTTGAGCATTCGAGCAATAGCAATGTGCAAGCGTTTGATCATGTTAATCCCAGTATTTTAAAATCTATTATTTTGTTTCAGCTGTATGTATGCATTGCTTAATTTGTGTTAAATTGATTAGTTAAATCCGTAGCTGCATATCCTGTAGGTGAAATATTGATCTCTACTACCTGAGCCTAGGTTATTTGCTGTGATTAGGTTCGTTGGATGAACTCTTATCACTTAGTAGTTTACGTGTTCGATGCTTAGCCATGTCTAGCTTCCAGAATTGGGCGATTATCGACTTAGTCGATAATCTTGATCACATGAAATTATTATTGTTCTTATGCCTTGTTATTTACAAATCTCAAAATGAAAACAAAATAAAATGATTTCGACGCGGCACAATGGTAAGATGGTGTGATTCTTGGGTGTGATCGATGGTGCCCGGTCAATTAAGGACCGAACATCTTGTGAGTGAATTTTTATCCAGCATTTCGCTGCTAACCACACTAGAGTATATGGGACCTCTCTTGACCTAGTACTTTGGCGTGTATTGGCTCTGGGTCGCAGGAGGTCGCAGGAGGGATGGTGTTGGGAGCATGGTAGTTGTCCAAAAGCTTTACCCGAGTGGGTAGTTGTCTTTCGGCTTTACCATGTAAGCGTATGGATTTCTATCCATACAAGCGGCTCGTAGTTAATACACAATATTGGAAAAAGTCTCGAGGACTTAGTCAGTGCAGCATACCTTGGTAGTGTGCTTTGGCTTAAAGGCGGTCCAAGTGTGGGTACATGGTACACCCCGCAGGTTAAAACTATTCGAATAGCCTCGCCCTAGGTGATGGACACGCTTGGGTAAGCTTTTCAAGAGTTAGACTACAACCTTTAACTAAAACTTGATTTGTGGTACGAACTGGGATTCGTGCTATGTTGTGGTGACTATTGGGATAGTCACTTCTAGGTTGTTTTTCTTTACTCTTTTGTTATTATTACCTTTACTGTATTTCAACATTAAAAATGAATTGCAAACTTGCCTTTAAATTGTATTACATTATTGCAAATAAAGTTGGCTTTATGCAAATGAAACGTATGGCCTCCACCAAATAAGCCTGCATGTAGCATATGAACAGGTCTGCTAGTTCACACGTCAGTCTTGCGGGTACAAAGACAATCTTTGTACTCAGGTGCTTTGCTTAATGTTTTTGTTGCAGAGGAAGAAGGTGAGCCCCTAGGGCCTCACTTCTGTGAGTTCTGCTGCCGCTTCGTGTGCGACGACTAGGCTTGGCGGTCCGGTCAGATGCCTTGTGGGTGAAGGCACGCTGATTGGCTTTGTTTATAGCCATCTTATGGCACTTTTGCTTCCGCTGTCTATCTTCTGTTATTTGTGTATCTTTTGGCCGGTCGGCCCTGGTCTGTAATAATTTCTGCTATTTGTTTATCTTCCGTTTGGTAGTTGCTGTTTGGACTCTATGTTTGGAATGGAGTTGATGCATACTTTTGTGGGAGGTGTGGGAAGTATACATATCTCGAGGCTCGGTTTATTTGATTTGTGATGCTAGGACCAGGTGGTTGGTTAAGCATTACAAGCCAAATAAACTGGGGTCCTCACAGTGGTCTTAGGGGAGGTCTGAGAGGGTGATCCTAGTAAAAGACCAGGGGTGGTCTTGATGGCCCAGATCTGCACGGAGGAGACCCTGGACGGCCAAGATCAACAAGAGGTGGTCCTAAAGTTTGTCAAAGGGTGGTTTAGCTTACGACAACAGGAGTTCATTACCACCCGGCTTTGCTCGTCGGCTCACTGCCGGCGACTTCGGTCACGACGGCGCAAACCAAAGGCGGCAAAACGTTCGCAATAACAATGTGCACACCCAGATACCACTCTCGACGGTGGAGCCGGCCTAGAACGACGGCGAGCCGGAGATGGCGGCGGCGCAAACTCAGCCAAATCGAAAACAGCAAATAGCTCCGCAGGAGTCCAAGGTAGCGGGTGCCCAAGCACTAAGGGACTATCAGGATGTCACCTCAGCACGGAAGAGGTCCAAAGGTGGCCGGAGGTGCTCTGGCGACGAAGACCTGTGCCGGAGTTGAGGAAGACAATGCGGGGACAAGGGTCTGAGCAAAATGAAAAGCACTGGATGGGGAGGACAGCTTCACAAAGGTCCAGAGGTGGTCCACGAGCAACCGATTGAAAGGAGGAGGTCCTTACCGGAGTTGACGACGGAAGAGGAGAATCGCGGCTGAAGAAGACCCAAAATCCAATTCAAGCGGTTCCTGTGAAGGCAAGCCAAATTGAGTCAAGGTACTAGACCACGGCGACGAGAGGGACCAGGCGACGCGAAAAGAAGAGCAAGGGAGCCACTAGAGCACTGTCGACGATGAGGAGCTCGAGCGGTCGAAAATGGCGAAAATAGGGCTCTCGGTGGTTTGCGCACAAAGACACAGAGAGGGAGCTAGGGTTTGCAAGGTGGTGTTGAAAGAGATCTAAGGAGGAGCTCGGGGGCCTTTTATAGCCGGAGGACAAAGGAATGGAGCAAAGCAAGCTCCACGGGTGGTCAAGCCTGGCATGGACGAGCTGAGTGACGGGAGCAGGTAGATTCATGAACACCTAGGCGCTACACACGCATGCCCAAGGGTGGTCTTTGCAAAAGGTTACGGGAGGTCCTGGCTAACGCCGAGAGGGTTGTCTTTACAAACGAACCAGGGTGGTCTTTGCAAAAAGACACGAGGGGGTCCAAACGAAGGGGAGGTCCGAGCGCTCCCGAAGATCTCAGCGGTAGGCAGGAGATCCAACGATTGAAAAGGAACACACCCAAAGGACGAGCCCGAGGTGTAGTTAGGCGGTTAGATCCAACCGAGTGGCTCGAGCCAGGCTAGGGTCTGACTCGGACCCAAACAGAAAAGTTGACTTAGGGTTTGAAATGAGCTAAAAACTTTGAAAAATATTTGGAGGTAGCAAACTAACTCCAAAAATTCTAAGATTTTTACAGGAGCTTGCTGACTCTAGGATTGACCTGGTATAAAATCTCTAGAGGCTTTTATGCACAACATTTTTCTCTAGAAATTCTGCAAGGTTCTGTTAGGGTTTGACCAAAGGTCAATAGGTTTGACTAGCCTCTTAAAATATTCAAATAATTTCTAAAAATTGTGAAATTTTTCAAAGAAGTCACACAACCTCCCTAGAACCAAGGAAAATATTTCTAGTGGATGATCACAAGATTGACAAGGATTGAGAAAGAGGGTCATGACTTTAGTCAATTGGAAGATTGAAGCTTTTGAATTCTATAATTCCTTTACAAGAATTACAGAAAAGTTCAAAAACAACAAGATGCAAGAAAAGTTTTAATTTCCTCTCATTTTCTTACATTTGAAACATGAACCAAGAATTAGGATGTTACAGCTACCCACCCGCAGGGTTTAGGCCCCCTCTTGCACTAGGTGGGAATGTAAGAAAGTAGGTCATGAAGGACCACCCACACATCCAAAAAGGACAACCATGGTGAGACATTGCAAATTATTCGGCCAGGTCCTGCCCATACAAGACTTGTGGTTGCACGTAGGGGCAACGCAAAGTAACGCTCGAAGACCGGTCCTTAACTGACCTGGGTGACATCCTCAACCCTGGGGCCTCGGCTGACACGACCCCCGTGCACTCCCCATGCACCCGCCATATAACCAACCAAGGTTCGCCCACATCCAAACCATTTTCCAACATTTGCTTTTGAAAACAAGAATGAGTTTTTCCATGACAACCCAATTCCATGGCTAAAACATTTGAGGTAAAACATTGATCTTTGGTTGGAAAACTTCCCAAAACAAGATTTTGGTCTAAGCATAGCTAAGCACTTCTTTCTCCAAAGGTCCTAGTCACACCAAAGCATTAACAAGGTTTTCAACTAGGGCGACAACAAGTTTAGTTGTAATGTCAACATGGGCCATACAAAGGAGTTAGGTCTAGCATACAAAGGAGTTAGGTCTAGCTATGAGAGTAAACAGTGGCATTGAAATATTAAGTAAAATATGCATGCAGTACTTAGCTTGGAACATAAAGTACTTAGGGTGAAATACTGGGTGTCAATATGATCAAGGGTATGACTTGCCTTGCTCGAAGGCTTGGGGATCTTCCTTCTCAAAGTACTCAGGCTCCTCAGCGTCCTCGCAATCTACACGAAAGAACCAAAACCAACTCAACCAAGGCCCAAGCAAAACCAAAAGAACTACAAAGAAAGCACCACTAGAACCAACAAAAGAGCTCTGAAGGTTTGGAGGAGGTCCAGAGAGCTAGTCGGAGGAGGTCCAGAGCTTAGGAGGAAAGTCCCAAAGAGCTGGTTGCGAGGGCAAGAGAGCTGAAATGAGGAAGAAGGCAATGATAGAAAGTTGTCCGAGCTTATAAGGCCTGGGCTGCTGTGAGTTTCAAGGGCACACGTGTTCAAGGATGGGTGGAGGAGAGGATGGAAGAAGGTAAATGAGGGGACAAGAGGGAAAGATAGGTACATCGGAGGTGACAACATTTAATGTACTACAGGAATATTTAATGCTCAGAGATTTTCTGCTGCAAGCGTGCAGAAAGGGAAAAACGGACAAGGTTGACTCAAACAAAGAGGTTGGTCAAAGCAACAGGAGAAAGTCGTGACCAAATGAGAGGTCCAACTACTAGGTGGTCATAGGAGGAGGTCCTGCAAGAGGAGGTCCTAAGGAGGAGGTCCCGTAGAAGGCAAAGGATGTCTTGTGCCACTAGGGTGGTCTTCGTAAAAACGCCAGAGGTCATGACCACATAGGGTGGTCATGACAAAAGAGGGTGGTTTTTGCAAAAAAAGACCAGAGGTCATGACCACATAGGGTGGTCATGACAAAAGAGGGTGGTCTTTGCAAAAAGACCAAAGGTCATGACCACATAGGGTGGTCGTGACAAAAGAGGGTGGTCTTTGCAAAAAGATCAGAGGTCATGACCACATAAGGTGGTCTTGACCAAGAGGGTGGTCTTTGCAAAAAAGACCAGCAGAGGAGGAGGTCCAAAAGACAAAGAAAAAAAGCAGCACCAATAAGGGCCATACGATCTTGATCGGGGGGTCCAAGGAGATAGGAACGTGCGGGTTGTACGAACGCTTACTTACATCGGGCCATCCAAACTCAATCGGACACACCATAATGCAAGTGAACGTTCGGACCATCCGAACGCCTCCTCCTAATCGAGCCATCCAACCAAGATCTAACGGTCCTCGGGAAGGGAAGGCACTCACAAGATCTAGACCTAAGGGAGGTCCAACACAAAGGAGTTTCAACGGGTGAGATTCAAAGGGAAGGGAATCTAACGGAGGAGATCCAAGGAAAGAGGCCCAAGGAGGCCCTAATTGCCAAGACGAAACCAGAGGAGGTCCTGACGGTCACGATCTCACAAGGGGGAGGTCTTGATGGTCAAGATCTCACAAAGGGGATGTCCTGACAGTCAAGATCTCACAAAGGGGAGGTCTTGACGGTCAAGATGAGATCAAAGGAGGTTTGAAACACAAACCTGGGCTTAAAACGGCTCAAAGGTGGTTGTGACTTAAAAGGAAGGTCAGAACCACAGGGGGGTCTGGACAAGGAGGAGGTCCAAACACAAAGGAGGTCTAAACCTAAGGAGGTCTAAACCCAAGAGAGAACACAAAGGAGGTCCGAGCAAGGGAAAACGAAGCAAGCATAGGAGGGGAGAGAACACCAAAGCTCCAACGCTCCAACAAACCGACAAAGCCAACAGAGAGTTTAGTTGAAGTTGGTATTAGTCACCTAAAAATCATTCCAAAATATTAATTTAAGCTTTTAGACTGCAAGGAAACCAAATGGTTCTCTTTATTTTGAATTTTCAAAAAGGTGTTAGGAGGTTATCTACACCCTTCAATCTTGTTATCAATCAATCAAAACCGTGTTGGCAAATGAGTTTTATGTATAGTGTAATCTGCTTTGGAAATTATTACTTGTATGTTAAAAGAAACTTGGCTTTATGTAAACTAACATTATAAGCTCTCCTTTGTGATATCCATTTATGCATGTTAATCTGTTTTTTGACGGGTGTGACTTGCGAGCACGATTGTTGTGCTCACTTTTGCTTGAAATAATCTTTTGAGCAAGTGAAGAGACCTTTGCTGAGGACCGAGGATGTCCTGGACGACTAGGCCACGCCCTCCAGCCAATTGGCTGTGGTGTATTGGATGGACCTGTTTTTGTTTCCGCTGTGTAAAGTTGTTTTTGCCAGCTTGTAAGCCAACCTTGTAATAAACTCTTTTCCTGTTAATAAAGTTCTCGTTGATGTATGATTATAACTTGTATTTGCTGTGTGAGCTAGCTGTTGATCCTTGGGACTAGTACAGAACACAGGAGATGTAGGACTTCCCAAGTCCCAAGACCTCCTCAGGTTGGGTCTCTCGACCTCCCCCGGGTCTGGTCGTGGCATTTGGGGAGGTCCTGGGTCTCAAGACCTCCTCGGGTCAGGTCTTTGAACCTCCAGGTGGTCTTGCTGGCCCTGCTAGGTGGTCCTGGAGGTCTTCTCGGGTGGTCCTGCTGGACCTCCTGGGAGGTCCTGATGGATTTTTTGGGAGATCCTAGAGGACCTCTCGAGTAACCCCTGGCCGGGTCGTGACAAGTGGTATCAGAGCATCTTGGCTGCGGGTCATAACCTAGTAGAATGGTCGTTAGTAGAAAGTTCAAAACTTGGTTTATGAAACAAGAAAAGTAAATTGTTTTCTTCTTATCTGGGTCATCTTTCTAATCTTATCCCCTTCTTAGTGTCCTTCCTTATCTTCCATTTTCCCCACTGTTTTACAAGGGTAACTGGATCCTCTTTCCTTTGAAACATCTATAGGAGGTCGTTAGCCTTGGTGTTCTGGCCCTTCCACTTTTTCTTTTGTTAGGATCTCCCTGGGTTTGGTCATGAGTGGTAGCCCTTTTTCCAAAGACCACCCTTTGGGTCCTTTTTGCAAAAACCACCCCCTTGTGACCACGACCTCCTTGCTCGCAGCCCTGAGGGTAGTGAGTTTCAAGTAGAACGTGTTTGAGTTTCTAGTTGGTTGTTTTGTTGGTTTGGGTGTTTCAATCTCTCCCCTTAGCTCTTTTCCCCTTTCCTAATCTTTGAGGTCCTGGCAGATGGTGACAACCCATGGTAGTGGCAACACTAGTGGTCAGGGCAGAGACAGTGGTAGTGATCCAGAAGCAACAGTTCCACAACCACCTCCACCTCCAGCTGAAGGTCCATATTGGAATTGGATGATGATAAATCAAGCTTAGTTGATCAATTTGCTAGCTCAGTCCATCAACAAACACTCAGAACCTCCAAGCAGCTGCAGCAGCTCAACCCCCAGTGTTTGTTCCACCTCCTCCAAGGGTCAATATTGCTGAGTTTATGAGGATGAGACCTCCCACTTTCTCCAGCAGTGCCGAGCCATTAGAAGCTGATGATTGGCTCAGGACAGCGAGTAGGAAACTGGACATGATCAAGTGTTCTCATCGTGAGAGGGTGCTCTTTGCCTCTCACCAACTCAATGGACCAGCCTCTGAGTGGTGGAAAAACTTCACTCGGTCCCACACTGATGCTCAGACCATCACTTGGGAAGAGTTTGTGCAAGACTTTCGTCGTTCCCACATTCCCTCGGGCATGATGACTCTGAAGAAGAAGGAATTTCGTGCTCTGCATCAAGGCAACCGCTCAGTCAATGATTATTTGCACAAGTTCAATCAGTTTGCAAGATATGCACCTGAAGATGTGGCACCAGATGAGTCCAAGCAAGAGCGTTTCTTGGAAGGGCTCAATGACGACCTTGCTGTTCAGCTTATTTCCCAGGACTACTCATATTTTGAGCAGCTTGTGAGCAAGGCAATTCGCCAAGAGGGCAAGCACCTTGAGATAGAGAACTGCAAGAAGAGAAAAGCGGCACAGTAGTTCAGTTCAGGATGTTTTTCGAGGCCCAGGACCTCCTAGTTCTAGCAAGGGAGACCTGCAACCTCCTCCCCTTCAAGACCTCCTGTGCCAGTTAGACGTCTTAGCACCTCCAGTCCTCAAATGACCTTTTCGGGAGGTCATTTCTAGAAGAAGTCACCAGTGACCTCCACAGCTGGGGTCACATGTTTCTATTGTAATGAAGTTGGGCATTATACTAATAAATGCCCAAAGAAGCTACAAGCCGCAATCTCAGCTCCAACCTGAGCAAGTCAAGGACCTCCAGTCTCTTGCAGCAATGCTACTGTGAAGCCTTCAGTCCAGTATATCAAAGGACGTGTTAATCACGTCGCAGCTGAAGAGGCTCAAACCGCGTCGGACGTGGCCCTTGGTACGTTTCTTGTCAATACCGTACTGATAACAATTCTTTTTTATTCAGGAGCTTCTCATTTGTTTGTTTCGTCTAGGTTTGTGGGTAAGAATGGGTTAGCTATATCTCCTTTAGTAAATCCTATGTTGATCCACTCTCCGGGCTCAGAAATGAGGACTAGCTCCTTATGCCCAAACCTTACCTTAAAAATCTTGGGAGTACCCTTTTCTGCAGACCTTGTATTCTTGCACTCGAGGGTTAGATGTGATTCTTGGTATAGACTGGTTAGCCAAGAACCAAGGTTAGATAGACTATGCCAAAAAGTCTATTGTGCTCACCAATGAGCAAGGGATTCAAGTTAAGTTTTGTCCCAAGACCTCTTTTAGAGGAGGTCCTAGTCTGGCCTGTTTGAGGAAAGTAAAGCTTGATGACCTCCCTGTGGTAAGGGAGTACCTAGATGTGTTCTCGGATGAGCTACCTGGAATGCCTCCGGACAGATACCTAGATTTTGTCATCAACTTAGTCCCAGGGATAGCACCAATCTCCAAAAGACCTTACAGATTGCATGTCAATGATCTTGTCGAGCTAAAGCAACAACTTGAAGAAATGCAATGCAAAGGTTTTGTTCGACCGAGTTCTTCACCTTGGGGAGCTCTAGTGATCTTTGTGGCAAAGAAAGATGGCACTCAACGCATGTGTGTGGATTACAGAGCACTCAATGATGTCACAATCAAGAACAAGTATCCTTTGCCCAGAATTGATGACTTGTTTGACCAGCTAGAGGGAGCCGTAGTGTTCTCCAAGATTGACTTGAGATCGGGCTATCACCAGTTGAAGATCCGACAAGAAGATATCCCAAAGACTGCCTTTTCAACTCGTTATGGGCTCTGTGAGTTCACTGTTATGTCTTTTGGGTTAACCAATGCTCTTGCTTACTTTATGAACTTGATGAATAAAGTGTTTATGGAGTACTTGGATAGTTTATTGTTGTCTTCATTGATGACATCCTGGTGTACTCTAAGAGTGAAACAGAGCATTACGAACACCTTCGGTTGGTCCTAGACAAACTCAAAGACCACCAACTCTATGCTAAATTCAACAAGTGTGACTTTTGGATGAAAAAGGTCACCTTTTTGGGACATGTTATGTCAATAGCAGGTGTAGCAGTCAACCTCAGCAAGGTCCAAGATGTGCTAGATTGGAAGCCACCAAAATCAGTGCCTCAGGTTAGAAGTTTTCTTGGCATGGCAGGGTATTACTGTAGGTTAATTGAAGGCTTTTGAAGACTAGCAAGACCTCTCACTCAATTGCTCAAGAAAGAAAACAAGTATGTGTGGACACCAGCCTCTGAGCACAGTTTTCAAGAGCTAAAAAGGTGTTTGACCTCTGCCCTAGTGCTTGTTTTGTGAGATATCCGAAAAGACTTTGAGGTCTTTTGTGATGCATCTCAGCAGGGCCTTGGTTGTGTTTTGATGCAAGAAGGAAAAGTGGTAGCTTATGCTTCTCAACAATTAAAGCCTCATGAAGCCAACTACCCCACTCATGATTTGAAATTGGCAGCCATGGTGCATGCCTTAAAGATCTGACGTCGTTACCTCATTGGTAATCGATGTAAGATCTTTACAGACCACAAAAATTTGAAGTATATTTTTACTCAATCCAACTTCAACCTCAAGCAAAGAAGATGGTTGGAGCTCATAAAAGACTGTGATCTTGGCATCCATTACCACCCTAGCAAGGCAAATGTAGTAGCTGATGCTCTAACCCGAAAGAGCTATTGCAGTACTTTGTTGGTCCAGAAAAGTCAGCCCAAGTTGTATGAAGAGTTGAGACGTCTAAATTTGGAGATTGTTGGGCAGGGCTGTGTGCATGTTCTGGAAATCGAGCCTACTGTCCAGAAACAGATCCAAGAGAACCAAGCTGAAGATGAAGACCTCCAAGAGATCAAAGAGAACTTGGAGAGTAGAAAGGCCCCTGGTTTTTCGGAAGATGAATAGGGAGTTCTTTGGTTCGGCAACCGCCTCTGTGTGCCGGATCGTCAAGAACTCAAGCAGCTCATCCTCAAGGAAGCTCATGGATCTCCTTATTCTATTCACCCAGGGAGTACAAAGATGTACCAAGATCTCAAAAGGAAGTATTGGTGGGTCAACATGAAGAAAGAAATAGCTGAGATTGTAGCCCGTTGTGACATGTGCCAAAGAGTCAAAGCTGAACATCAAAGACCAACAGGTCTGCTTCAACCCTTACCCATTCCTGAGTGAAAGTGGGGGCAAATAGGCATGGATTTTATTACTGGATTGCCTAGGACCCAATCGGGTTATGACTCCATTTGGGTGGTGGTTGATTGTTTAACCAAAGTGGCACACTTTATCCCTATCAAGACCACTTATACAAAGTAACAAATTGGCATAATTGTACATGGCTCGAATTGTCTGCCTACATGGAGTGCGCAAGAGCATTGTGTCTGATAGAGGTTCTCAGTTCATCTCCAGATTTTGGGAAAGTCTACATGAAGCTTTGGGAACAAGCCTCAATTTCAGCACAACATATCATCCTCAAAATGATGGACAAACAGAGCGTGTGAATCAAGTTCTTGAAGACATGCTCCGAGCCTGTGCACTGGACTATAGAAAAAGTTGGGACAAGAACCTCCCTTATGTTGAGTTCTCCTATAACAACAGCTACCAGGCCAGTTTAAAGATGTCCTCATTTAAAGCTTTGTATGGAAGACAGTGTCGAACTCCGCTCCTTTGGGACCAAGTTGGTGAGCGTCAGTTCTTTGGACCCGAGTTGATCCAAGACACTGAAAGCAAAGTGAAGCTCATAAGAGAACATTTGAAAGTAGCTCAGTCACGACAAAAGAGCTATGCTGACAACCGCAGAAGAGACTTGCCTTTTGAAGAGAGCGACCATGTGTACCTTCGGGTAACTCCCCTCAGAGGAGGAAAAAGATTTCAGACCAAGGGTAAACTTGCGCCAAGATTTGTTGGACCGTTCAAGGTTTTGGAAAGGAAAGGTGAAGTTGCTTATTAGCTAGAACTACCAGCAACCTTGTATGTGGTACATGACGTCTTTCATGTATCTCAGTTGAAGAAGTGCCTCTGAGTTCCAAAGGAACAGACTGTGAGGACCCGGAATATTTAACTAGTAACACTTAACCTCCAAATGGTTCTAGCGTTACTAATTAAACATTCTAAGCCTCGATGGACATATGCTTCCCAGAATTGCAGCATATGCACATCATCACAAAATTACACATCATTTCCATACAACATACATCACTAAGTTCAATAACGACATACATAAAGTAAAGTTATTACAAAAGAGCCGACCGGCCAAATAGAACAATATACAAGAAAGACAGCGGAAGCAAAAGGCACCATAAGATGGCTAGAACAAAAGTCGACCGGTTAGCCACACAACCCACAAGGCAACCGACCGGGCCGCCAAGCTAGTCGCCCCGCAAGCTACCACAACAAAGCTCACAAAAGTGAGGCCCCTCGAGCTCACCCTCTTCCTCTGCAACAAATACATTTAAGCAAGATAACTGAGTACACAAAGGTACTCGCAAGACTGACGTGTGGAGTAGCAGACCTATTCATAAACTACATGCAAGCTTATTTAGGTGGAGGTTGTATGTCTCATTTTGCATAAAGTCAACTTTATTTGCAATAATGTAATACATTTAAAGGCAAGTTTGCAAATCTGTTTTGTTGTCAAAATAACGGCGAAATAAAGATACATACAAGTAACCACCTGGTAGTGACTATCCCAATAGTCACCACAACATAGCACGAATCCCCGATTCCTACCACCCATCAAGTTTTAATTAAAAAGTTGTAGTCTAGTTCTCACGGGCGATCCGAGCGTGTCCATAACCTAGGACGAGGCTATTCGAATAGTTTTAACCCTGCAGGGGTGTACCAATGTACCCACACTTCAGATCGCCTTTAAGCCACAAAGCACACTTCGAAGGTATGCGGCACGGCTAAGTCCTACGAGACGCTTCCAATATTGTGCATTGACTACGAGCCGCTGTATGGATCGGAATCCATACGCTTACATTGCAAGCCGAAAGACAACCACCATCACGGAAGCCTTTCGGACACTACAATGCTCCCAAAGACCATCCCTCCTGCGACTGCGACCAAGCCAATACATGCCAAATTACTAAGTCAAGAGAGGTCCCATACCCTCTAGTGTGGTTAGCACGCAAAATGCTCGACGGTGGCGCAAGTAACTCGGTCCTTAATGACCCGGCGCCATTCCAGCCACACCTGTAGCACACCAACATACCATTGTGCCCAAGTCTAAATCATTTTGTTTTCAGTTTTAGTTTTCATAAATAGACATGGCACAAGGTGGAAATCATAATCATAATAAGTTTTATGTGATCAAGGTTATCGACAAGTCGATAACCGCCCATTTCTACCGGAAGCTAAGCATGGCTAAGCAATTAATTCGTAAGCTACTAAGTGACAAGAGCTCATCCACGAACTCTAATCACAGCAATAACCTAGGCTCATGGTAGTAGAGAATAATCATTTGTCTAAGGAAATGCATCTACTAGGTCAACTATTAACACAAAGTAGCAATGCATACATAGAATTTGAAATCAACATAGATACTTAAAATACTGGGATTAACATGATCAAACTGCTTGCCTTTCTGGATTTGTTCTTGCTGCAGAGGGGAGTGCTCAAGTTCAAAGTTTTCTTCGGAACCTAACGCGAAAAGGCGATAAAACCGATAAGAACGAAGAACACCAAAAAGGAACTCAACAGCAAAGAACATCCAAATCCCATGAAATTTCTACAGAAGCTAGAGGTTGATTTTAGACAATTTTAGAAACAAGAATCACTTCATTTGGACTTAGCATGAAAAAGTTATGGACAAATTAAATTCTCTGAGCCTGAAAAATCCTAATTAAATTAATTAGAGTTACTGTTCATGGCAAAAATTTCTAGAATGATCTGGAACTTGGAATTTTTATGGTAGGTAGATATGGTTATCCTAACAACAGCAAAACTGAGTTTGCACAAATTGGAGTTATAATGAATTAGTTATGATTTTTTTAAGTTCTAAAACTAGCATATACCACTTTTCTGGAACATAAATAAGGACAAAGCCTAGTTCATATTAAAGCCTGCCTACAGATAAATTTTACCAAGTTGAGTTTGCTCAGTTTGCAATTACAGAGAGAAAGTTATGTATTTTACAAGTTTTCAATGAATTTCTAAACAACCATTTCATATTAAACAAGTTCTTGCAGTTCCTATCATTTTCTACTTAATAACAATTGCCTAAATCCATTCTCGATTAAAGTTCAGACTACAACAGAGCTACAAAGAATCGGAATCATTCAAAAAGGAATTGAAATGACAATGTTATGCACTTTTGAAATTTGAAACCTTAAAAGACTCGTAAAATTTGAGCTCTCTGAGGTCCAACCGATCCGAACGAATAAGGAGAGGTCGTGGGCCGTTGATCTTGCATCGCAGGCCACTGCACTGGCAAGCACAAGACGGAAGACCTCCTCCCGCATTGGGGAGGTCCAGACCGCTGAGATCCGATCCAACGGCCACGACCGGTGCATGCAGCGCACGCAAAGGAGGTCCACGCGCTATCAGAGGTCGTGGACCGCCGACGAGATCCGCGGTCCCGTGCACTAGGGGAGGTCCTAAAGCTCAACCTACGGAGGGAGGTTCAGCCCGTTAGATCAAAATCTAACGCCAGGAGGAGGTCCTAACGCTACGGATCTAAAGGAGGAGGTCCTAGACGGCCAAGATCTCCGAGGAGGTCTTGATCGGCCGATTTACACGAGGAGGTCTTGGTGGCCAAGATCTACTCGGGAGGTCCTATGCGACGTGGTTTTAACGGAGGAGATCTGGACGGTTCGATTGATGCGGAGGAGGTCCAGCGCTAAGGATTTTACAAAATGAGATCTAACGCTCGATCTAAACCGGAGGTCGTGAACGGCTAGGATTGATCCTAAGAGGTCTGAAGGGGGTTGTCTTTGTAAAAGACCAGGGTGGCTTTTACAAAGAGGACCTCGAGGTGGTCTTTGCAAAATGACCGAGGAGGTCTTTTGCAAAGAGGACCTCGATGGAGGTCCGGGTGGTTTTGGCAAAATGACCTGCAGGAGGTCCCTTTGCGCAGGAGTGGTCCTAGCGGCTAGGATTTAACCGGGTGGTCCTAGACGGTTAGGATCAACCCTGTGGAGGTCCTAGCACTAAGAGTTTTCATGACCAGATCTAACGGCTAAGAGCTAATCCTAGGAGGTCTTTAACGGCGGAGAACGCTCTAGGAGGTTTTGGGACTTAGAAATTTACACGGAAAACCTCTACGGTACAGATCTGACTTGGGGGTGGTCTTAACGGCCAAGATTAAACGAGGGGGAGGTCTTACACTTAAGGGTTTTCACGGGAAAGATCTAAAGGTCTAGATCTAGCCCTAGGGAGGTCTTAGACGGCCACGATGAACCCGAGGAGGTCCAATGACTTGACAAAAACGCGACAAGGTACAGAGCTCGACGGTGAGCTTCGCCGCGCACGCCGACGACCCAAGCCACGCGGCGCGAACCAAAGCCACCAAACGGTTAAAGGTATTGCGAACCTATCGAGGTTCTCTTGACGGCGGCGACGTTTTAAACGCCGCGAGCCGAGCGAGGCAGAGGATGTGTTTTCGCAAAACCGACAAAATCTAGAAGGTTTGCTAGCTAAGCCTAGAGCTCAAAAGGCTAAAGAGGACTCACCAGGCCAAGGTGAGGTCCAAAGGAGCTCGGAGGAGAGGTTGATGCCGAAGGAGGTGCTCCGGTGGCCAAGCTTGCCGGAGACGAAGAAGAAAGCAGGGACGGCCTTGAAGAACAGGTCCCCACAATGCCTCCCCCTGAAATCAACCGATTCAGTTAAGACAAGATGCCCCAAGTGGATAATTGAACAAGTTGGAAAACCAAGTTCGCAATTAAACCACAGGAGCTCGGTGATCTTGATGAACTTCGAAAAACCGACAAATGTGGTGTTCTTGAAGTTTGGTGGAGGGAGAGAAAGACTAAAGGAAACAGGGAGGAGCTCGGGGTCTTAAGAAGACAGAGGAGCAAAGCCATGGGCAGAGGCAAGCTTCGGGTGTACACACCCTGCCATGGACTTGCTAGATGTGACAGGAGCTGGTAGGGGCTGACTTCTTTTAGGCAAAAGGTCTGACACATTAAATGTGTGGCAGAAAGAGACGTTGGGAAGGACCAAAAGTGACAGCCATCGCTCCCAACCGCTCGACTTCGACACACGACGGTGCGGGAAAATCATGACGACCAGACCTCCAAGAGGTCGTGGAGGAAGAAGAACAGGGCGTAGGGAGGTCCTGGACGATCCCGATTTACAAGGGGTGGTCCTGGATGTCCCAGATCATCCGAGCAGAGGAGGTCCGAGCGCGCGGGGAGGTCCAGGGGAGGTCGTGGGCGTCGGATTCAAATCCAACGGCTCACACACGCGCGCCCGAGTGCGGTTGAGTTGGGCTCGGGCTCGAACCCGAGTCTGACTCAAACCAGATTCGATTTTTCTGGTTTTTGAGAAGGGCTGACATTTGGAGAATTGTTTGAGGTAGCAAACGAACTCCAAAAATTATGAAAATTTTACAGGAGCTTGCTAGCTGAGGGATTGACCTTGAATAAAATTTTCAGAGGTTTTGGTACTGTGGAATTTCCTCCAAAAATTTACCAAGGTGCTGGTCCAAGGTTTGACCAGATTTTGAATTGGGTTGACTTTCCTCCAACAAAGATTCAAACAATTTCTAAAAATTGTGGAATTTTTCAGAGGAGCCCCAAGCCAACCCAAGAATTTAGGAAAAATATTTCCAGGAGGTTATCACAAGGTGGAACAAGAATGTTTTTGAAGGATCAAGATTTGGATCAAAGACTTGTGACTTTGTATTTCCATAACTTCTTGTACAAAAGCTGTTCAGTACAAACAGGGAATACAAGATGTAAGAAAAGTTTTAATTTCTACTCATTTTCTTACATTCGAAACACAAGCCTAAAATTGGGATGTTACAACTCTCCTCTTACAAGAATCTCGACAGAGATTCCGCTTACTCAAGAAGAAGGATGGATAATCTGCACGAAGGCGATCTTCCCGCTCCCAAGTTGCCTCATCTTTAGAATGGTTTGACCATTGAACCTTAAGGAACTTGATGACACGGTTCCTTGTTCTCCATTCATATTCCTCAAGAATGCGAACAGGATGCTCGAGGTAGGTCAAATTCTCTTGCACATTGAGAACCTCCAACGGAGTTTCCTCGAGAGGGACACGGAGGCACTTCTTCGTGTGACACATGGAACACATCATGCACACCCTCAAGTGCGGTGGCAGCTCCAACCTGTATGCCACTGCCCCAACTCTCTCGACGATGCGATAAGGCCCAACATAGCGAGGAGCCAACTTGCCCTTGATGCCAAAACGCTGATGGCCCTTCAAGGGTGAGACTTTGAGATACAAAAAGTCATTGGGCTCAAAGCTCAACTCACGGCGACGACGATCTACATAGCTCTTCTGCCTGGACTGGGCCGTGCGCAGATGCTCGCGAATCAACTGGACCTGGCTTTCGGCCTCATTAATCGACTCGGCCGAAATCGCCGCCACCGCCTCTCGACCAGTTCAATGGGGTTCTACATCTCCTCCCATATAAGGCCTCAAACGGTGTCATGCCAAGACTGGCCTGATAGCTGTTGATGTAGGAGAACTCAGCAAATGGTAGGCATTTCTCCCACTTCTTCCCATAGGAAAGAACACAGGCACGGAGCATATCTTCCAACACTTGATTGACTCGCTCCGTCTGGCCATCAGTCAGGGGATGATAAGCTGAACTGAAAGTAAGGCGGGTGCCCATAGCCTCTTGCAATTTATACCAGAAACGAGAGGTGAAAAGAGAACCACGATCTGACACAATCGTTCGGGGCACACCATGCAGGCACACAATGCGGGATATATACAAGTCTGCCAACTGACTCACATCAATCTTTGCCCGCACTGGAAGAAAATGGGCCACCTTCATCAACCGATCAATAATGACCCACAAGGCATCCTTTCCAGAAGAAGTACGGGGCAACCCGGTGATGAAGTCCATGCCAACGGAATCCCACATCCACTCTGGCACTGGCAAAGGCTGAAGAAGGCCTGCAGGACGCTGATGCTCGGCCTTCACACGACAGCACACGTCGCACCCGGCAACGAACCTGGCAATCTCGCGCTTCATTCGGGTCCACCAGAATCTCTGACGAAGGTCCTGATACATCTTGGTAGCCCCGAGATGGATGGACAAAGGAGAATCATGGGCTTCATGAGAATCAACCCCGCAACTCCATGACCTTAGGAACTACAAGACGCTGCCCAAACCATACAACGCCATGCTCATCCTCTGAAAAGCACTTGGCTATCCCATCCTTGATGTTCTGTTTGATCTAGCTCACACCAACATCTGACTGCTATGCCGTCTTGATTTGGTCCACCAAGGTTGGCTGCACAACCAAGGTAGCAAGAGAACCGTGCTCTATCAAACCCAAATTGAGGCGCTGAAATTCTGAAATAAGGGTAGGTTGCTGCTCTTGGAGCATCAACATGTTGCAATACACCTTTCGACTAAGCGCATTCGCAACAACATTGGCCTTGCCCGTGATACCGAATACCCATATCATAGTCCTTGATCAATTCCAACCATCTCCTCCGCCGAGGTTCAGATCCGGCCGAGTGAACAAGTACTTCAAGCTCTTGTGGTCGAATACACTCACAACGGTTACTAATCGATAATGTCGCCAAATCTTGAGTGCATGAACACACGCTAACTCCAAGTCATGAGTAGGATAGTTGAGTTCATGAGGCCTCAATCGCTCGATGCATAGGCCACTACCTTGCCCGCCGCATAAGAACACAACCAAGACCCGACGAGAAGCATCACAATAGATATCAAAACTCTTGTGAATATCAGGGAGAACAAGCACTGGGGCTGAAGTCAACCGCTTCTTGAGTTCCTAAAAACTCACATCACAAGCAGTAGACCACTAAAACTTCTTGTCTTTCTTGAGCAATTCGGTCATAGGCTTCGCAATCTTGGAGAAATTCTCGATAAAGCGGCGATAGTAGCCAGCCAAACCAAGAAAACTCCGCACATCGGTGACCGACTTGGGCTGACCCCAAGATAGTACATCACTGACCTTGCTAGGGTCCACAGCCACACCCCCTGCTAAAAGAACATGGCCTAAGAATGCCACTTCCTTCAACCAGAACTCGCACTTGCTGAATTTTGCATACAGCTGGTGCTCGCGCAGCTTGCCCAACACAAGCTTAAGATGCTCGGCATGCTCTTCTTCACTCTTGGAGTAAATAAGGATATCATCAATGAATACCACCACAAACCTATCCAAATACTCCATGAATACCGAGTTCATAAGGTTCATGAATAAAGCAGGAGCATTAGTTAGACCAAAAGACATGACGGTGTACTCGTAAAGACCATAACGAGTAGCAAAAGCCGCCTTAGGAATATCCTCGCCCCGATCCTCGACTTGATGATAGCCCGTCTCAAGTCAATCTTGGAGAAGACACGCGCTCTCGTCAATCGATCGAAAAGATCATCAATACGGGCAAAGTATACTTGTTCTTCACCGTCACTTCATTAAGCTAGCGGTAATCAACACATGCGCAAGGTCTTGTCCTTCTTCTTCACAAAATAATCGACAACCTCAAGGAGATGAGCTAGGACGAATGAAACCCTTCTCTTGTAGCTCACCTAGTTGCTTCTTGGCTCCTCCAACTCATTAGGAGGCATACGACACGCCTCTTTGAAATAGGGGCGTACGGCAGCAACTCTATCACGAACTCCTGTGTCTCGAACGGGAGGCATCCGTGCAAATCTTGAAAAGACATCCGTGAAGTCACACACGCTGGGGACATCGCGAATCTCCACGTCGCTTTGCTTCAAGGGCAAAAGATGGGGCTCTCGCAATCGCGCGAAACCCAACCTGCTCACCAAGGGTTGGTGAGGTAGATAATCTTCCTCGACAATCGATTTGCCCCAAGTGTTGGGACAACCAATCCATGCCAAGAATCACATCCAAGCGCGCCAATCGAGTAGGATAAGACTCGCCAAGAATCTCACTCCTTCGATGTGGATAGGAACGCCCCAAGACACTTGGTTAGCTCTCATTTCGAACCCGAGAGCGAATAAGTAGTGGAACCCCAAAGGAACACAAGTGGAGACCACTATCAACCGCAAACGACTAAATAAAAGAATGCGAAGCTCCGAGTCAAATAAAATCGTAGCGGGACGTAAATTAACAAGAAGCGCACCCAACACCACGCCGCGCCTCGTGCCTCCTCACCGAGATATGGTTGAATCGCGCTCCCCAAGCCCGGGTCTTCGGTCGTGGGTGACCACTCCCCGCCGCGTCCTCCATTAGGGCGAGGGGCCGCTCCAGTCTTCTTAGGACAACTACTCGCGTAGTGGCCCTTGTTGTGGCAGTAGAAGCAGGTGACGTCAGCCGCGGGGTTGCGATGGGCAACCTGCTGCTGGATTGCAGGCGCATGTGACTGAGTCACGGCATGCTGAGGACGTGGAGCTGGTGCCAAAGGCCTCGGCGGTGGTGAAGTCAAAGAACGGGCCACCGTGCAGCCCAACTCGGGACGAACGAGGCCGACTGCGGCATCGGGCCTCCCACTTGCGCTATGACTTCGCCGCCGCTCGCTTGTGCTCGCGACGATGGCCTTGTCCACCAAGGTCCGGAAGTCGGGAAGTCCACACAGAGAGCTTGTCCCAAGCTCCTCGCACAAGCCCTCCATAAACTTCTCCCGCTGGCCTCACTGGCCACTCGGCGAGAGCGCACTCGCGAGATAGTTGAACTCGTGGAGGTATCAGCACGCACTTGCGCTCGCTTGAGCGCAAGGAACTCCTTCTTCTTCAGCTTTATCAGCCGGTGGGGACATGGGCCCGACGTAAAAGCCGACGAACTCCCCACGAGACCACGTGTCCTCGCAGCCGCATGGCGAGGAAGTTCTCCCACCATGAGAGTGCCGCACCCTCCAACCGATGGGATGCGAAAGTGCCCGCCCGCTCGGCATCGAGCAACGCTGAGCTCGCCAACCAGACGCAGCTGCCGTCGCGCCCAAGGGATCTCTGACCGGGAGAAGGTGGGAGGTCTGCGTGCGAAGGAACTCCGCAAGTCCCCACGAGACCGGTGATCACCTCCGCATCCAGAGGCACCGAGAGGAGTGGAGGTGTTCTCGCGATAACCTCCAACACCCTACGGTCCTCCGAACGACATGCTCGATGCATGAGGACTTCCGCCATGGTCGGAGGAGGGGGAAGCTCCTCATCGGACTTCCCGGCCTGGTCCGACCACTACGTGTCCCTCCTGCCATCCTGTTTCACTAAGACAAGTTAGCTACCAGCCCGAGATCAAAAGGCAAAGAAATCCAAACTCAATTAAAAAGGGCTCAAGAATAACCACCAAGGAGCACAAGACCACAAGTCACCAAGTCAACTCCCCGAAACGACTAACCCGTATGGAAGAACGAGTAATCGTTTGAGAAGACCCAAAATTTCGGAACTAAAATCTAGCTCAAAACAGCCCAAAATCAAGGTGTAACCATCTAATAGAGTATGGGCATTTAGCTAATTTCATATCACTTCTTACCCTTTTATTCCCACAAGTTTTAATTGAATTAACCTCTCATTTCCTACCTCCTATACTAATTACTAGCTAGCTGGCCAAATTTCCTTTCTCCAAGCTCTCATGGTTCTCCCAAAACCAACTTAACCGATAAATAGCTAGTTTTTGAAAGGAAGAGAGGAACAACTTTTCCAAAACTTGATCAAGAGTAAGGTGAGATGAGCAAACTAAGACAGGTAAGGAGTAAAATCAGAGAACTTACTTAGGTTTTGTAAACCTTTTGAAAGTAAGTTTTCAAAATATCCTAGAGGCGACCAAGCTAGGGGTTTCTACGGTCAGTATGACTCTGATACCAACTTTGTGAGGACCCGGAATATTTAACTAGTAACACTTAACCTCCAAATGGTTCTAGCGTTACTAATTAAACATTCTAAGCCTCGATGGACATATGCTTCCTGCACTGCAACATATGCACATCATCACAAAATTACACATCATTTCCATACAACATACATCACTAAGTTCAATAACGACATACATAAAGTAAAGTTATTACAAAAGAGCCGACCGGCCAAATAGAACAATATACAAGAAAGACAGCGGAAGCAAAAGGCGCCATAAGATGGCTAGAACAAAAGTCGACCGGTTAGCCACACAACCCACAAGGCAACCGACCGAGCCGCCAAGCTAGTCGCCCCGCAAGCTACCACAACAAAGCTCACAAAAGTGAGGCCCCTCGAGCTCACCTTCTTCCTCTGCAACAAATACATTTAAGCAAGATAACTGAGTACACAAAGGTACTCACAAGACTGACGTGTGGAATAGCAGACCTATTCATAAACTACATGCAAGCATATTTAGGTGGAGGTTGTATGTCTCATTTTGCATAAAGCCAACTTTATTTGCAATAATGTAATACATTTAAAGGCAAGTTTGCAAATCTATTTTGTTGTCAAAATAACGGCGAAATAAAGATACATACAAGTAACCACCTAGAAGTGACTATCCCAATAGTCACCACAACATAGCACGAATCCCCGATTCGTACCACCCATCAAGTTTTAATTAAAAGGTTGTAGTCTAGTTCTCACGGGGCGTATCCTAGCGTGTCCATAACTTAGGACGAGGCTATTCGAATAGTTTTAACCCGCAGGTGTACCAATGCACCCACACTTCATCGCCTTTAAGCCACAAAGCACACTTCAAGGTATGCCGACACGCTAAGTCCTACGAGACGCTTTCCAATATTGTGCATTGACTACGAGCCGCTCGTATGGATCGGAATCCATACGCTTACATTGCAAGCCGAAGACAACCAGCCATCACGGAAGCCTTTCGACACTACAATGCTCCCAAGACCATCCCTCCCGCGACTCCCTCGCGACCAAGCCAATACACGCCAAAGTACTAAGTCAAGAGAGGTCACATACCCTCTAGTGTGGTTAGCACGCAAAATGCTCAGTACGGTGGCGCAAGTAACTCGGTCCTTAATGACCCGGGCACCATTCCAGTCACACCCAGAAGCACACCAACATACCATTGTGCCCAAGTCTAAATCATTTTGTTTTCAGTTTTAGTTTTCATAAATAGACATGGCACAAGGTGGAAATCATAATCATAATAAGTTTTATAGATCAAGGTTATCGACAAGTCGATAACCGCCATTTCTACGGAAGCTAAGCATGGCTAAGCAATTAATTCGTAAGCTACTAAGTGACAAGAGCTCATCCACGAACTCTAATCACAGCAATAACCTAGGCTCATGGTAGTAGAGAATAATCATTTGTCTAAGGAAATGCATCTACTAGGTCAACTATTAACACAAAGTAGCAATGCATACATAGAATTTGAAATCAACATAAATACTTAAAATACTGGGATTAACATGATCAAACTGCTTGCCTTGCTGGATTTGTTCTTGCTGCAGAGGGGAGTGCTCAGGTTAAAAGTTTTCTTCGGAACCTAACGCGAAAAGGCGATAAAACCGATAATAACGAAGAACACCAAAAAGGAACTCAACAGCAAAGAACATCCAAATCCCATGACATTTCTACAGAAGCTAGAGGTTGATTTTAGACAATTTTAGAAACAAGAATCACTTCATTTGGACTTAGCATGAAAACGTTATGGCCAAATTAAATTCTCTCAGCCTGAAAAATCCTAATTAAATTAATTATAGTTACTGTTCATGGCAAAAATTTCTAGAATGATCTGGAACTTGGAATTTTTATGGTAGGTAGATATGGTCATCCTAACAACAGCAAAACTGAGTTTGCACAAATTGGAGTTATAATGAATTAGTTATGATTTTTCTAAGTTCTAAAACTAGCATATACCACTTTTCTGGAGCATAAATAAGGACAAAGCCTAGTTCATATTAAAGCCTGCCTACAGATAAATTTTACCAAGTTGAGTTTGCTCAGTTTGCAATTACAGAGAGAAAGTTATGTATTTTACAAGTTTTCAATGAATTTCTAAACAACCATTTCATATTAAACAAGTTCTTGCAGTTCCTATCATTTTCTACTTCATAATAAAGGCCTAAATCCATTCTCGATTAAAGTTCAGACTACAACAGAGCTACAGCAACTGGAATCATTCAAAAAGGAATTGAAATGACAAAGTTATGCACTTTTGAAATTTGAAACCTTAAAAGACTCAGAAAATTTGAGCTCTCGGGAGGTCCAACTGATCCGAACGAATAAGGAGAGGTCGTGGGCCATTGATCTTGCATCGCAGGGCCACAGACCTCGAAGCACAGCGCACGGAAAGACCTCCTCCCGCATTGGGGAGGTCTAGACCGTTGAGATCTGATCCAACTGCCACGACCAGTGCATGCACAGCGCACGCAAAGGAGGTCCACGCGCTAACAGAGGTCGTGGACCGCCGACGAGATCCGCGGTCCCGAGCACTAGGGGAGGTCCTAAAGCTCAACCCCACCGAGGAGAGGTCAGCCTGTTAGATCCTAACGCTACGGATCTAAAGGAGGAGGTCCTAGACGGCCAAGATCTCCGTGGAGGTCTTGATCGGCCGATTTACACGAGGAGGTCTTGGGTGGCCAAGATCTACTCGGGAGGTCCTATGCGCATGTGGTTTTAACGGAGGAGATCCGGACGGTTCAGATTGATGCGAGGGAGGTCCGAGCGCTAAGGATTTTACAAAATGAGATCTAACGCCGATCTAAACCGGGAGGTCGTGAACGGCTAGGATTGATCCTAAGAGGTCCTGAAGGGGTTGTCTTTGTAAAGACCAGGTGGCTTTTTACAAAGAGGACCCGAGGTGGTCTTTGCAAAATGACCGAGGAGGTCTTTTGCAAAGAGGACCCTGGAGGTCCAGGGGGTGGTTTTGGCAAATGACCTGCAGGAGGTCCCTTTGCAGAGTGGTCCTAGCGGCTAGGATTTAACCGGGTGGTCCTAGACGGTTAGGATCAACCTGTGGAGGTCCTAGCACTAAGAGTTTTCGCGACCAGATCTAACGGCTAAGAGCTAATCCTAGGAGGTCTTTAATGGCGGAGAACGCCTAGGAGGTTTTGGGACTTAGAAATTTACACGGAAAACCTCACGGCATGCAGATCTGACTTGGGGTGGTCTTAACGCCAAGATTAAACGAGGGGGAGGTCTTACACTTAAGGGTTTTCACGGGAAAGATCTAAAGGTCTAGATCTAGCCCTAGGGAGGTCTTGAAGAAGAAAGCAGGGACGGCCTTGAAGAACAGGTCCCCACAATGCCTCCCCCTGAAATCAACCGATTCAAGACAAGATGCCCTGTGGATAATTGAACAAGTTGGAAACCAAGTTCGCAATTAAACCACAGAGCTCGGTGATCTTGATGAACTTCAAAACCGACAAAGGTGGTGTTCTTGAAGTTTGGTGGAGGGAGAGAAAGACTAAAGGAAACAGGGAGGAGCTCGGGGTCTTAAGAAGACAGAGGAGCAAAGCCATGGGCAGAGGTAAGCTTCGGGTGCACACACCCTGCCATGGACTTGCTAGATTTGACAGGAGCTGGTAGGGGCTAACTTCTTTTAGGGCAAAAGGTCTCACACATTAAATGTGTGGCAGAAAGAGACGTTGGGAAGGACCAAAAAGTGACAGGCCACTGCTCCCAACTGCTCTGACCCTGACACACGCACGGGTGCGGAAAAATCATGACGACCAGACCTCCAGGAGGTCGTGGAGGAAGAAGAACAGGGAGTAGGGAGGTCCGGACGATCCCGATTTACAAAGGTGGTCCCGGACGCCCTGCATCATCCGAGCAGAGGAGGTCCGAGCGCGCGGGGAGGTCCAAGGGAGGTCGTGGGCGTCGGATTCAAATCCAACGGCTCACACACGCACGCCCGAGTGCGGTTGAGTTGGGCTCGGGCTCGAACCCGAGTCTGACTCAAACCAGATTCGATTTTTCTGGTTTTTGAGAAGGGCTGACATTTGGAGAATTGTTTGAGGTAGCAAACGAACTCCAAAAATTATGAAATTTTTACAGGAGCTTGCTAGCTGAGGGATTGACCTTGAATAAAAATTTTAGAGGTTTTGGTGCTGTGGAATTTCCTCCAAAAATTTACCAAGGTGCTGGTCCAAGGTTTGACCAGATTTTGAATTGGGTTGACTTTCCTCCAAAAGCATTCAAACAATTTCTAAAAATTGTGGAATTTTTCAGAGGAGCCCCAAGCCAACCCATGAATTGAGGAAAAGTATTTCCAAGAGGTTATCACAAGGTGGAACAAGAATGTTTTTGCAGGATCAAGATTTGGATCAAAGACTTGTGACTTTGTATTTCCATAACTTCTTGTACAAAAGCTGTTCAGTACAAACAGGGAATACAAGATGTAAGAAAAGGTTTTAATTTCTACTCATTTTCTTACATTCGAAACACAAGCCTAAAATTGGGATGTTACACAGACCTCCTTAGAAAGTGTTGATCTACAAGAAGACCTCACCTATGTGGAGCAACCCATCAAGATTTTGGACGTCACAAAGCGTGTCACCCAAAGCAGAGTCATCCAGTCATGCAAGGTGCAGTGGAGCCATCACCCCGAAGATGAAGCTACTTGGGAGCGTGAAGAAGACCTCAAGGCTGAGTACCCTCACCTCTTTGTTGGCCAAGTCTGAATCTCGGTCGAGATTCCCTTAAGGGGGGTAGGTTTGTAACACCCTAGTTTTCTGGAGCTTTTTGCAAATTTCAAAATAAAGCGAACCATTTGGTTTCCTCGAAGTCTCAAAGCTTAAACTGAGATTTTAGAATGATTTTTAAGTGACTAACCCCAACTTCAACTAAATTCTCTGTTGGTTCTCGTCGGGTTTGCTGGAGTGTTGGAGTTCTGGTGTTCTCTTCCCTTCGGTGCTTGCTTCGTTCTCCTCTTGTCCAGACCTCCTCTGTGTTTCCTTTTTGGTTTAGACCTCCTTCGGGTTTGGACCTCTTCCTTGTCTAGACCTCCCCATGGTTCTGACCTTCCTTTTAAGTCACAACCACCGTCGAGCTGTTTTAAGCTTGGGTTAGTGTTTCAAACCTCCTTTGATCTCATCTTGACCATCAGGACCTCCCCTCGTGAGATCTTGACCGTCGGGACCTCCCCCTTGTGAGATCTTGACCGTCAGGGCCTCCTTGGTTCCACCCTGGCAGTTAGGACCTCCTTGGACCTCTTTCCTTGGATCTCCTCTGTTAGATCCTTTTCCCTTTGAATCTCACCTGTTAAAACTCCTTTGTGTTGGACCTCCTTTAGGTCTAGATCCTATGCACGCTTTCCCCTCTTGAGGTCTGTTGGATCTTGTTTGGACGGCCCGATTAGGAGGAAGCATTCGAATGGTCTTAACATTCACTTGAATTATGGTGCGTCCGATTGAGTTTAGACGGCCTGATGAAAGTAAGCGTTCGTACAGCCCAAACGTTCCTATCTCCTTGGACCACCCGATCAAGATCGTATGGCCCTGGTTCGTTGTGCCCTTTCCCTTTGTGTAACATCACAATTCTTGGCTTGTGTTTCAAATGCAAGAAAATAAGTAGAAATTAAAACTTTTCTTGCATCTTGTTGTTGTATGAATGTTCTGAAAATTCTTGTAAAGGAATTATGGAAATTCAAAATCACAAGCCTCTTTTGACCTAGGTCTTGAACCTTTGAAACTTTTCTGGATAATCTTGTGATCATCCTTTGGAAATATTTTTTCTTGGTTCTAGGGATGTTGTGTGACTCCACTAAAAAAATTGACAATTTTTAGAAATTGTTTGAATATTTTAAGAGGTCAGTTTGACTGTTGGTCAAACCTTAGATCAGTACCTTAGAAATTTTTGGGAGAAAAATGCCTTGCATAAAAACCTCTAGAAATTTTATACAAGGTCAATACTGGAGTTGAGCAGCTCCTGCAAAAATTTCGGAATTTTTGGAGTTGTGTAGCTCTAGTTAAAAATTCCTCAAAGTTTCAGTTCAATTTCAAACCCTGGTCTAAGTCACTGTTGGGCTCAAGTCAGACTCGGGCCTCACGGTTGAACCCAACCTCTTAGTGCACTTGGGCTCGGTCCTTGGGCGCATTCCTTTCAGCCGTTGGATCTCCTGTCTACCACTGAGATTTTCGGGGGCGCTCGGACCTCCCCCTCGTTTGGACCACCCTCTGTGTCTTTGCAAAGACCACCCCGGGTTGTTTGCAAAGACCACTCCCAAGACCACCCTTGGTAACGACCACCTCGTGTCTTTTTGCAAAGACCACCTCTTGGTCGTTTTACAAAAGACCACCCCTTGTGATCCTCTTGACTCAACCCACTCGTTTTGTTCCGGCTCGGGGCACTTTGGCTTTCTCTCATTGACAGGTGGGTCCTCAAGGCCCTGGTCATCTTCAACCTTGGTCTACGCACGAGGTATAGTACAAGGCATGGGAGAGAGCCTTTGTCAACTTTGTGTGTCACCTGTCAACGGCTTCTTGTCCTGTGCATTAAATGCTTCCCAGTAGCTTTGCCCTAAAGTCTTCCTTCCACCTGCTCCCATCGCACTCAACTCGCTAGTGGCAGAGGCTTGGACCAAGTTCACCATGGAGCTTCCCTTTGCCATTCCCGTTGCTCTCCAGCTATTTAAGGTCTCCAAACTCCACCTCTACCTCTTTTAGTCTCCACCACAGCTCCACCTTGCTCCTTATCTGTTAATTGAGCTCAAACCACTGTGAGCCCTTTTCCGCCATTGTTGGCCGTGAAGCAAGCTCATCGCCGACAGCGCTCCAGTGGTCCCCTTGCTTCCTTTTCGCATCGTCTGGTCCCTCTCATCATCGTGGTCCTATCCCCTGACTCAATTTGGCTTGCCTTCACAGGAATCGCTTGAATTGGGTTTTGGGTCTCCTTCGGCCGCGTTTCTTCGCTTTCGTCCTCAACTCCGGTAAGGATCTCCTCCCTTCAATTGGTTGCTCGTGGACCACCTTTGAGCCTTTGCAAAGCTGTCCTCACCATTCGGTGCTTTTCATTTTGCTCAGACCTTCGTCCCCACGTTATCTTCCTCAACTCCGGCGCTGGTCGTCCTCGCCAGGATTCCTCCGTGCACCTCTATTCCTCTCCAGTGGTAAGGTAGTTGTAACATCCCAATTTTCAGAGCTTAAAAATCTTTTAATAGTTAGTAGGGAGAAAATTCACCATTTGGGTTTTATTTGAATTTAATTTCAAAAGCTTAATATTGGACTTTACAATCAAAAACATTTAATGTGAATAATCCCAACATGAAAAATAGCCAAAACTATTTTATTTGGGTTCTATGTGCTCAGATATATTTTCTAGATTTTTCTAGAATTTTTCTCGAGTTCATTTGCTATTTTCTATTGCTTATTTGAATTTCGCTATTTTCTAAATTAGAAAACTATTAAAATCTCATAAACCTCTCTCGCCGAATCTCCTACCATCTCCTTTCCCGCACAAGACGCCCGCTAGCGCCCGCCACGCTGCTCGCCACCGCTTCGCCGCGCAGCGCGCTGCGCCTCCCCGCCACGACGCAGGGCCCCGCGACGCCGTCGCCGTCTTCCTCGCCGCCGCCTTCTCGCGAGCGCCGAGTCGCCCGCCATTGCCGAGCTCAAAGCTCCATCCGACAACGCCTCCTTTCCAACTAAAGCCCTTCTAGAAAACGTGCCAAATTCTATCCCTAACCTCCCGCACCTGTTTCATTAAAATCATATCTCGAATAATATCTTATCCCCGATTTCAAATCGTTTGTGTTCTTCTCGGACTCGATTTAGGATTCTTATCCCGCACCCCACTTCTATAAATAGCCCCCGAGGATCGCCAAAGACCTCCGCAACCCGCAGCCGCCACCTCATCCTCCCGAGCCCTAGCGCCGCGATCGGAGTTCTAGGTTTTCGCCGCTCGTTTCTTCGTCGCTTCCACCGCCGTCGGTGCCGCCCTTAGCTCGCCGATTGCACCACCAAAGATCGCACGAGCATAAGCAATCTCTCGGTGCCATCCACTTCGCCGGAGCTTCACGAGCCCACGTCCGACCAAGCATCAAGCACTCGCCGCTAAACCTCGCCCGGCCGCCATCGACGCCCCCGACCACCCGTGAGTGCACCCACATATGCGCACAACCGGGCTACGCCCCAAGACCACTCACCTCCGGCGACGCCGCCGTTCGCCGTTGTCGACGGCCCGAGCACCGCCAGCCTCGACCAACCACGTGGCTCGCCACTCCGCCGCGCGCTGCGTGTCGCCCCGTGTCAACGCCCGTCACCACACGTGTTCGCCCGAAGTCGCACCAGATCGGCCGCCGCCGATGTGTCGCGCCGTGATTGGTCCAACTCGTGCCCACGTGGCGCCCACCGATCCTCACTTCAGGCTCGTGAGACCCGGCCATCGAAGTCGTGGTCACCGGTGTGTGGGACCCACCGCCAGCCGTCGTCACCCCGTCCAACGTCTCCGATGACGCCGCATTGCGCAATAATCCGATTTTTTCAATAGAAAAGTAATTCGAAATTCCGTAAAATCGAATTAGGTTTCTTTTAGATTTCCAATCTTCCAAAGCTCATAACTTTTGCATCCTAACTCCGATTGAGCCCATTCAAATTTCTAAATTTGTCTAAATTCAAGATCTATTTATCTCAGATTTTTATTTAATTTTTGGAGTTAGTTTTGCCTCTGTTATTTATTTGTTTTGTTTGTTTTGTTTCGTTTATAGTAGTAGACGTCGATTCGTCGGGGAATTTTGTGGAAGAAGGAGCACCCCAAGATCAAGACCAGTACATAGACCTTTTCCAAGGCAAGTCATACCTTTGATCATCTTGGACCCAGTTTTCAAATTACTTTGTGTTAAATTATTGCATTCTACTTTAATTATTTATTTAAATGCTTTGGGCATAGTTATTATCCAAATTGTTATCACCCCTGGCCTTGTATGTCATACTTCCTTGTCACCCTAGATTGGTTATGAGTTGGTAATATTATAGCACCAACGGGTTGGTTAGATGCGAGTACAATTGCTTAGCCATGTCATGAGTCTCACATCACATGTAAGTTGTAAATATTAAATATGACTAATGACTATGGAACTTTGTGTAAAACTGTGTGCTATGTGTTATTACTTTGTGATGGCATGTGTTGCACTAAAACCAACTGGGTGGTAAAGGATTTGGACCGAGGCAAGTGGTGGAGACTGTGACATGGTGGTCTATGTGATGGGAATGATGGTCTTTGTGACTTAGTTAGAAATTGGAAGTCTTGCCTTGGTCAATTAAGGACTTAACTTTGTGCATCGTTGAACCGAGCTCACTGCACGCACCACATGCCCGGTATGGGACGGCCTAACTTAGTGTTATGGATTCTCGTGATTGATGTTCTGTGGATAGGTTAGGTCGTGTGACAGGTGGAGGTGTGACTACTTGGTGGTTGGATTATGGACGATTCGCCTTCCCCGTCGGCCGTGTGTGTTATACCAATTCTATGTGAGTCTGGTATAGCGGTTTGTAAGCACACCGGGAATGTCAATGTTTGAGATGAAGTTTCGAACTTTTGTTGCGATTGGTGCTTGCTACACTAGTTGTATCTTGTGGGTAAAGTGTACAACCTCTGCAGAGTGTTAAACAATCTATTCAATAGCTGGCGTCCATGTCATGGACATGCTCGGGAT
Source organism: Ampelocalamus luodianensis (assembly GCA_036346255.1). NCBI lineage: Eukaryota > Viridiplantae > Streptophyta > Magnoliopsida > Poales > Poaceae > Ampelocalamus > Ampelocalamus luodianensis. The sequence continues at coordinate 26,289,490 of CM070628.1, read as the reverse complement.
TTCACACGAGGGGTAGTTTTCATAAAATGTGGAATGGGAGCTGTGTGACCTCAATCATATGGCTATGTGAAATAACTGTTTAGTCAGGTGTCTTTGTGGAAACAAATGTTAAAATTATTATTGTCTATTTGTTTTGAATTATGCTTTCAATCTATTATTTGTATTCAATTGCAAATGTTGCTTTTATGCAAAAGAACCACGTAAGCCTTTTTCTTTGGAATAAGCCCGCATCTATACATTGCATTCTCGTGGTATGATTTGCGAGTACGGTTGTGTACTCACGCTTGTTGTAAAACTGCGCACAAACCTACGTAAGAGGAGGAGTCTACACCGCTGAGGAGGAGTTCGCCAAGGCCGATCGCTCGTTAAGGTCCGGATTCCACGGTTGCCTGTGGTGAATTGGTGGGATCTACGCCGAGTTTTCCGCTCACGCTTTATTTATCGTTAGCTCGCGCGGCTTAAGAAGTGTAAACTCACCATAAGGTCAAAACCCTTATTTGTTATTCAAACTAATCGCTTACTTTATTTATCGCTTGTGTGGATCGATATTTACCGTGTTAACCTCTGTGGTACTAGCGTGATCCTCGACTAGTGCAAGATATACGCAGGGTTCCGTAATCGTAACTCGGGTCCCGACAGAGGTGGTATCGTGAGCCATACCGATCAGAGGTCTTGACCTTAGTTAGATTGGCCATCTTTAGAATGTCCAAATTATTTTCTAAAGGAAAATTAACTTGCAAGGTTAATTAATTGCTTAACTCTCCTCATATCTCTCTTGCCTCAACTTTTGCTATAATACTCTTCTCTCCCCGCTGCTTTAAAGTTACTTCTACCTGCTCGTCTGCCTTGACAGATGCCTCGCCTTCGAGCTATGGTGAGCGACCGAGGATACGCCGCTGAGGTTTGGAAGTTGTTACAAGTTCTGGAGGTTTTGATCGCCCATCGACGCCGGCAACAATCGGACGGTGAATGGACAAAACCGTGGAGTGATTTGTCGCCGACGATCTATGCCAGAGGAATGACAAGGCAAGCCAACCTTCGCGACGCCTCGTGAGAAAGATCACTTGGCCGAAGGTATCCGTGAGTCGCCGCTTGGCCATGATGCGATTCGCAACATCTACGCACGGAGCTTCAGACACCGCCTTCCGTTACCACCCCGTAGCCGCACCGGACTTGCCAAAGACGCTACCCGCCCACGTATGAGAGAGCAACGCTACGCTTGTGCACCTCGCACGCTTGTGGCCGCCAGAGGAAGCTTTGGAGAGGACCATCACGAGTTGGATCATGTCTATGAAGCCTTGCAGAGTCAAGAGAAGGTCGCCACTGGCAGAGATTCTCTACGACTAAGTCCTCAAGAAGAGGAAGACCCGAGGAGGATTCTCAAGAAGATCCGAGGAAGGCCCGCTTGAGCCCGAAGAAGATGCAGAGCCGAGGAGCTGGCGAGCTCGCTGCACCGGGAACGCCTGCTCTCGCCGCACCGCCTAGGGCATCAGATTAGTTTGCCAAGATGCGGCCACTTCCGAGTCTACACCGCCGAGCGCCGCGGCCAGGAGGCTTTCAGTAGCTGGTCGTAGTCTCGCCAGCTTAGCCGCCGCTTAGTGAGTCGCCTTAGGCGGTAGTTTTGTGTGCTTAGGTCGTTGTTTCTTTTTGTAAAGTAGTATGAGCTGCAAGGGCCCTTAGGCATTTGTTGCAACCATACTAAGACCCTAAGTAATAAAGGTATTTCATTTGAGTTTCTTGAGTCGTGTTTTGTTGGGTTTAACCTACCCCGCTTAGTTCTCAACTTATCTTGTGCTTGCTACCTTATCTAACCTATGGAGCTTCGCTGATGGTTCAAACTCGCGATCGCCGCTAGTGGTTCCAGCACTCAAAGACCGGAAGCAATGAGCAACCACCACAGGAGCAGCCCGCCACAAGCACCCCCAATTGACTTGCAAAACTTTGGAGCTTTCATGGCGCAAGCATCACCGATGAACACTATGATGACTCAGATGCAAGCTATGAACAACCGTGCCAACAACAACAACAATCAACAAGATGGAGCCTCAATGCTCATGGTCACCATGGACCATCCAAACTTGCGCACTTATGAGGACTCGCCCACCAACATTTTCTCGACACGCTCTCCAAAGGGAAGCGTATGATTGGCTGAGTTATTGAAAGAAAACTGCTGATCACCCAAGCGCGCCGACCGTGAAAGGTTCAGATGCCACCATCGATGGAAGGCACCGCCGCCGAATGGTGGGGAACTTCGTGCCGCCATGAGACGCCACGGATATCACCTGGAGGAATTTTTCGCGCTTTCGCCAAGATCACGTGCGTAAGGCATTATCGATCCAAGAAGGATGAGTTCCGCGCTCAAGCAAGGAGCTATGTCGCGTGTCGACTACCTCAACAAGTTTTCAACTAGCTCGCTATGCAATGAAGATGTAGCCACGGACAAGGCTCGCCAGAGTCGCTTGAAGGGACTAAACACTGGCCGCAAGTCGCTTTGATCGCCCATACTTTTCCGATTTCCAAGAGCTGGTCAACAAAGCCTTTGTTTTGGAGGACAAACGCAAGGAACCGGAGGATAACCAGAACGCCGGATGGCTCAAAGAAGGGAACCATCAATCACAAAGAGGGCAAGAACAAGTGCAAGACGGTTCAACGTGTTTCACCCTGCACTTCGCTCAGAGCACCGCACCAACTTCAAGACTTCGCCCAGCTGCTCGTAACTTCCGCAACCCCGCACTCACAACCCCAATTCAGAAGCAACCACAGAGCGCACCAAAGGTCTCGTTACGCTGCCGCCACCAGACATTTTGCCAACCAAAGGTCCCAAAGGGGAACAATCACTCCAAGACGCTTCAACCTTGGAGCTACGCCATCCAAGACACCAAAGCACGTGCATCAACCAAGGAGCTTCACAAGTTGCCGGCCGCTTTGAGGAGCACCACAGCCCATGATCGAGGTCGGTCAACCACGCCACTCGAAGGAGCCCAGAATCACCTGACGTCGACGGGTAAGTTCTCGTTAACTCAAGACCTGATCGCTTTGTTTGATTCTCGAGCTCGTGATTCGCTTGTTTCGGAATGTTTGCAACCAAAATAAATTGGAAGTTATGCAACTTAAGCATACCGCAGTCCAATACCTGGAGCAGAGCTAGTACTAGAGGATGTTCAGGAGCTAAGTTACTCATAGTCGAGTTGAGTTTCTAGCCAACTTAATTGTTCTAGATACCCAAACCCTAGATGTCATTCTTGGCATGGATTGGTTATCCAAGCACAAAGTCGTATAGATTGTGGCCGAAGAGCCGTAATAATGAGCATGCCAAAGGAAACAAGGTAGAGTTTCTAGCCACCTCGGCCTCGATGGACATTTGCTAGTAAACAGCTTGAAGACCCTTTCCTTGGAAGAAGTACCAAGAGTCGCTGAATACCTGCATGTGTTTCCAGAGGAGTTACTGTGAATGCCACCGGATCGTGACATTGAGTTCGCCATCGACCTAGTGCCGTGGACAAGACCGATTTCAAAGAGACCTTATCGGATGCCAGCCGATGAATTGGTAGAGATGAAGAAGCAGATAGAAGAACTTCTTGAGAAAGGTTTCGTGAGACCTAGTTCGTCGCCATGGGGAGCGCCAGTGTTGTTTGTCAAGAAGAAAGATGGAAGTATAAGGATGTGTATTGATTACCGCTTCTCAACGGTTACTATCAAGAACAAGTACCCACTACCCCGGATAGATGATCTGTTTGATTAGATGAAAGGAGCCGAATTATTCTCAAAGATCGACCTGCGATCAAGTTACCACCAACAAAGATTTGTCCTAAGGATATACCAAGACCGCGTTCTCAACACTCGTATGGACATTATGAGTTCTTAGTCATGTCCTTTGTCCGACTAATGCCCCGCATACTTCATGAACATGATGAATAAAGTATTCATGGAATATTTGGACAAGTTCGTAGTTGTGTTCATTGATGATATTCGTGTACTCCAAGTCGGAGGAAGAACACGCCTAACATTTAAGGATAATATTGGGAAAACTTCAGAGCATCACCGTATGCCAAGTTCAAGAAGTGTGATTTTTGGAAGAAGGAAGTGGATTTCCTTGGTCACGTGATGATAGCCGAGGAGTAGAGCTTGACCCCTGTGAAAGTTAAAGCAGATTACATTGGGAGCAGCCCAAGACCGTGACTCAGATTCTAGCTTGGGAATGGCAAAGTTATTACCGCCGTTTCATCGAAGGATTCTAATCAATTGCTAAGCCCTTACACAATTGTTGAAGAAGGAGAAAAAGTTCACTTGGACTCCAACAGGAGGAAAGTTTTCAGAATTGAAGAAGCGCTTGACTTCACTCATGTTGATTTTGCCGATATTCGCAAGGATTTCGATATCTATTGTGATGCTTCGCATCAAGGATTAGGATGCGCCCCGATGCAAGAAGGAAGAGTTGTCGCTATGCGTCAAGGCGCTTGAGACTCACGAGGAGAATTACTCTACTCATGATCCTGAATTAGCTGTCGAGTGCATGCTTTAAAGATTTGGCGCCATTACCTCATCAGAATCGTGAAGTCTACACTGCATCATAAGAGTCTAAAGTATATCTTCACCCACGATTTGAATATGAGATGAGAAGATGGTTGGAATTGATCAAGGATTATAATCTTGAATCCACTACCATCCCGAAAAGCCAACGAGTTGCGCACGCCTAAGTCGTAAGAGTTACCGCAATGCTTTGGAAGTAAAAGAAAGTTGCCGTAACTTTATAAAGAATTTCGAAGCTAAAGCTAGAAGTTGTGTCCGAAGGATTTGTAGCCAATTTGGAAGTACAATACCTCGAGAAGCAAATTCGTGAAGCACAACCAAAGGATCCCGTGTTGTCGTAAATCAAGATCAAAATGGCGTAAGGAAATTCAAAGATTTCACCAAGGATGATCAAGACATACTGATTAATGGTCGATTCAGGTACCGTATATCGATGGTCTAAGACGCTTAATCTTGAAGGAAGCCCATGACTCAAAGTATTCGATACACCCCGAAGTACCAAGATGTACCAGATGTCAAGACTAAATTTTGTGGCCAAATTTGAAACGAAGTCGCAGAGTTCGCTGCCTTGTGCGACACCGCGAAAGTAAAGGCGAACACCGCAGACCAGCAGGATTGCTGCAAACCGAAGATTCCGTATGGAAGCGGGAAGAGATCGCATGGATTTCATCACCGGCTTACCCAAGACCCAATCGGTTACGATTCGATCCGGTAATAGTCGATCGCCTAACCAAGGTAGCCCATTTCCCGCTAGTCAAGACCACGCATCGTGAGATCGCCCGCGAGTTGTACATGGCCGACTGTCGCTTTGTACGTGTGCCCAAGAAGATAGTATCGATCGAGGATCGCAGCTTCACCTCTCGCTTTTTGGCAAAGTTTGCATGAAGCATTGGGCACCCATCTGAATTTCGCATCGCGTATCACCCATGCATGATGGGCGCATCAAAGAGTCAATCGATATTGAGGATATGCCGAGAGCTTGTGCTCTAGCAAATGCTACCCGCTGGGATAAAAGTTTACCAGATGCAGAATTTTCGACAACAACAGCTTATCGCTAGTCTGCAGATGTCACCATTTGAAGCTTTGAATGGTCGCGTTCGCCAACCCCGTTGAACTGGTCGAGACACCAACGATCGCGTTCGCCCGACATCATTCAAGAAGCCAAGAGCAAGTGGCTATGATCGAGAAAGATTGAAGATAGCTCACCCAGCAGTAAGAGCTATGCCGATAATCGCCGCCGTGATCTCGCCTTTGAACCCGAGGATTTCGCTTATCTTCGAGTGACCCCGCCGAGGTGTCAAAGGTTTCATGCCAAAGGGAAACTTGCCCCTAGGTATGTTGGCCCATTCAAGATTTTGGAACGCTGGAGAAGTTGTTACGCTTGAGCCGCCATAGCTGTTAAAGGTGAGTACACGATGTCTTTCATGTCTCGCAGCTTGAAGAAGTGTCTTCGTGGTGCCGAAGAGCAAGCCCTGGAATCAATTGAGTTGAAGGAGGATCTTACTCTACAAGGAGCAGCCATCAAGATTTTGGATGTCGCAGAGCGCTCACCGTAAGCAAGACTGCTCGCTTTTGCAAGGTTCAATGGAGCAACCACTGTAAGGAGAAGCAACGTGGGAACGTGAAGAAGAGCCAAGCCGAAGTTTCCTAGCCTTTTCTCTATTAGCCCGAATCTCTGGTCGAGATTCCTTTAAGGGGGAGGTTTGTAACATCCTAATTTTCAGAGCTTAAAATCTTTTAATAGTTAGTAGGAGAAAATTCACCATTTGGGTTTTATTTGAATTTAATTTCAAAAGCTTAATATTGACTTTACAATCAAAAACATTTAATGTGAATAATCCCAACATGAACAATAGCCAAAACTATTTTATTTGGGTTCTATGTGCTAGATATATTTTCTAGAATTTTCTAGAATTTTTCTCGAGTTCATTTGCTATTTTCTATTGCTTATTTGAATTTTTGGTATTTTCTAAATTAGAAAACTATTAAAATCTCAGAACCTCTCTCGGCCGAATCTCTCCGCCCATCTCCTTTTCTGCGGCACAGACGCCCGCTAGCGCCCAGCCCTGGCTTCGCCGCCCGCCGCCGCGCGCTTCTGCCTCCGCCACGACGTGTGGGCCCTGTGACGCCAGTCGCCGCTTCTCTCGCTGCCGCCTTCTCGCGAGCGCCGAGTCGCCCGCCATTGCCGAGCTCAAAGCTCCATCCGACAACGCTCCTTTCCAACTAAAGCCCTTCTAGAAAACGTGCAAATTCTATCCCTAACCTCCCGCACTGCTTCATTAAAATCATATCTCGAATCAAATCTTATCCCCGATTTCAAATCGTTTCGTGTTCTTCTGACTCAATTTAGGGATTCTTATCCCGGCACCCCACCCCTATAAATAGCCTCGAGATCGCCAAAGACTCCGCAACCCGCAGCCGCCACCTCATCCCTCCGAGCGCCTAGCCGCCGCGATTGGAGTTCTAGGTTTTCGCCGCCGCTCTGTTCTTCGCCGCTTTCCGCCGCGGCCGCCCCGAAGCTCGCCGATCGCACCACCAAAGATTGCACGAGCATAAGCAATCTCCGGTGCCATCCATCGAAATTGATGATATTAATGATACATGCTATACTTTTGTGTGCAAAGATGCTTTATTTTTCTTGATAAT